>VWYH01006690.1:989958-1169220 GCA_013399365.1 Pampusana beccarii | reverse complement strand
TCGCTCCCATTGAGATTTCAAACGTAGAACTCGCTGTAGTAATTCACAGAGGATACATCTCAGCAACACCATGTGTGTATTAAGCCAGCACAGTAGCAACAAAGTTAGCACAGAGAAATGCCTTTTTAAGATGTAGTCCTGCATTTTAAATCAATTGGATATAACTTCTGAATTCACCCAGTCTTTCAGATTGTTGTTAAATGATGCTAATTATTTTTCATGTTTAGGATAGCCGATTTAGGTATGTCGCTTGGCTGTATTAGTCCATTTGTTTAGCCTATTAATAAATCTATTAATCTGTTAATCTTTCATCCACCAGTACCCCCANGCCTATTAATAAATCTATTAATCCATTAATCTTTCATCCACCAGTACCCCCAAGTCCTTCTCTACGGCCCTGCAGAGAAGTACTTGGGGCTTCTGGTGGACAAGAGATTGGATGTGAGCTGGCAACGTGTGCTTGCAGCCCAGGTGGCCAACTGTATCTTGGGCTGCATTAGAAGGAGGGTGGTAAAATACTGGCCAAGTTGCCCAGAGAGGTGGTGGATGCCCCATCCCTGGAGACATTCAAGGCCAGGCTGGACGGGGCACTGAGCGACCTGAGCTGTGTGAAGATGTCCCTGCTCATGGCAGAGAGGTTGAACTAGATGAGCTTTGAAGGTCCCTTCCAACCCAAAGTATTATATGATTCTGGGATTAAGGCAATGTGGGTTTTGGACTTATTTTGATTATATTGGAGTTATGTGCTCTAGATAACCATCTACTTAAGAGCGTGTTTAGAAGTTACCATTTAGTGTGTACTTCTGCGTGCTTTAGCTGGTTGCCTGACTATTGAATGGCGAGAGCTACAGTTAATGCATTAAATCATTTATCTGACAACTGCATTTGTTTTTCCCTCTAATTCTGGGTGCAATTTCAGGTGTCAGCTTCAATTCCTAAAACCACATATGGTTTGACTGATAACACAAAAAGTAGGTATCTGCTGGACTGCTTCTTTTCCTCTTTGTAAGACAGGTGTGACACCAGAGTATTGGTTCGTATGTTAACTCACCTGGAGGGACAGGAAGCCAGCCTAGCAAGGGCAGATGGTGCCTGACCAACCTGGCAACTTTCTGTTCTGAGATTACCTGTTCTTGTGATGTTTATCTTGACTTCACCACTTAGAGAGGAAAATATTTCTGTTAGAAATGTTTTTAGTGTCATTTGAAACTTTTTAGACTGGAACACTTTTTTCCCTGTAGATGAGAGAGACAACCTTTAAAACATGCCTTTTTCTTATGGTAACGTACTATATCTCTTTGTGCTTACATTATAGTCAAGGGATTTTGTAGAATACAAATTTCTTTGAGTCACTTGATTTCTATGAATCAGTTTGCTTTTTAAATTAAGTCTGAGCTGTACCGATGGCTAACGCTAACTCTTTCCAGATTGGAAGGTCCTTTTTTTTTTTTCCCCAAAGAAGTAGAACTGGGAGTGCTTGACTGTGTCTAATGGCCTAACCGTTTTGATTAAGGAAAAAGTTGAGATTTATGCAGACATACAAACTGCAGGAATGAAACCTATGTACCTTTAAAAAAGAACAAGCAAACCAACCCGTTCTGAGAAGTAGTAAAATATTCCTATGTGGCAGGAATCTGAAACAAGATAAGACTTAGTAAAAATGTGTTTCCATACCCGTGCTAAGTCTATTTGTGTTTTTGATGGCAAAGTGAGTTGGCTTCTTCAGAGCTTCAGCTTTGGCCTTTTGCGACTAATTCTTTTTTCTTGTTTTGTAATGTGCTTTCCTAATGAAAGCTCAGACAGAGGATCAGTCATTCTCCTGTTTTCAGGAAGAAAATGTAATAAAATAACTATAGGGTCATGATAAGATGTGAAATGCTGTAGTGAAGAAATTAGTTATATGGACAGAAAATTAGCCTAGTGTTTCCTCTCCTGTTTGTGTCTCTCTGAAGTCTGTACCAGTCCTAGGAGACATAGCGGCCAATTTTCTGCTTCAGGTGCATAGCTAAAAGTAGCTTTCTTACCTGATTATTTTGGTAAGATAAATGTGGTGTTACTTTCAACTATCAATACTGTTAAACTTTTATTTTGTGGACGGTATGTATATGTATCTCTATGACACTTTTTAGGAAATAGTTTTGCTACCTACCAGACAGTGTAAGCCACACACACTGCACTGCTTTTGCCAGTTTTGCATAAAACTTGAAAACTCTTGAGTATTTTTATTGCTGAGGAAAGGCACCATTGGCCAATCCGTATTTTTCTGACTCTTTTTCACACAGCAGTCTCAGATTGATGAATCACTACTCATTTTATTTGAAGCTTTGCATGTATGTATTTTTTTGCCATGTTATCTGTCAGCTAAAAATAACTCTCTTGCAGAAATGACAGAACGAATTTTTCAAAGAAATAATAAAATTTACTGCTGTGAACATGTCACTTCAGGCAAAAACAGTTGCTTATGCTGGCTGGAATTGTTACTCTGATGTCTTTAAATAACTTCATTAGTCAATAAGATATGGTTTAATTATTTAAGTGACAAAAAAGATGAGCTTTTCATATTTATATCTACCCACTGTTTACTCTTTTTAGAATATTTCTTTCTATTAGAGCTGCAAACACTTGCAAAACCCCATCTGGCTGGCAAAATATCTTTTTGTTTACAAAACCAGCAGCTTTTAGCCACTGCAAGCTCTTGAACATTTCCTGCTGGGATCCCAAGCTAACATTTTTTGTCAGCAGGCACCACTTTCAGCTCATGGGAACCTGCTGTCACCAAAAAAAGGTTTTCCCTCGTGTTTCTTTCCTTTTTATTGCAGCATCTGAGGTGACTGATCCTTAGGAGAACCTCGCTTTTTTTCTTTCTGAAAAGCAGTCTGGGGTGCACCGTGCACGTTTTCTACTCGGACTGGCATCTTTCAGCCTTCCAGTGCCAGCCCTCTCTTCCAACCAGCAAACACGGGCTTCTCTTCAGTGAAATCTCATCAGCTCAGGATCAGTTCAGAGAGTCTGTCGTAGAGGATGAGCTCAAATCAATTTCACAATGTGGCTGTTTGTGATATCAACACAATATACTTGGGTGGCTGCTTGGTAAATCTGAGCTCATTTTATTTACAGAAGCTATGGGCAGTGGGCAGAGTGTATATATATATATATATATATAAAAGTGAGCTTGCTTGCAGGAATTATGATCTTTGCTTGTTTCAGGGAGCCAGTTGAGCTGCTACATAACGATGCTTAAACTTCCCTGTTGAGCAAAGGAGACAGTGGAGGGTTTGAGAGGGGGAAGAGGAAGGGCTACGGCAAATTGACCATGAACAAAACAAATATACTAGTTTCTTTTGGGTTTTTGATTATCCTAAAAACTGACAGAAAGTTGAATTGCTTTTCTGCTACCCAAATTATTCTCTGTTATAGGGATGCTTGCCAGACTGATTTTCATAATTTTTTTTTTCATTTGAAAGAAAAGGTTAACTGAGGTAGAAACTGCAGGTCTTGAAAATGACAATGTATGCCTCAGTTATGTTGAATGCACAAAGAGAAAATTATGAGAAGGTATTATTTCACATCTTCATTACCATCGTTATCGTACATCTCTTAATTTAGTCTTTATTGAACAAGGGAGATAATAACAATGGCAGTGTGGTTTTACATATGATATTTTCTCAAGGGAAGCAATGGAAGCACCGTTAATTAAATTATTTAAAAGGACTAGAAAGAGACCTTGAAAATATTTTGGGCAGGACTAATTTCACTTGGGTCAAATAATTGGTTAAGACTTGTAAGTGGAGTATTCCGCAGTCTTAATATTTCTCCCCCCCGCCCTGGACTATATTTGGCTCTCGTTTATAACAAAATTTTACTTCTGTGAAATCTGTGTTAGAAAAATACTGCATTTCTTTCTGCGAATTCCAGTAATTCCAGGATCTCTGTAATGTTACCATCTGCAGCAAACTTCATTCAGGAGGTAACAAACTTGCTTCTTGACATTTTCTCAGAACACTGAGACATGTTTTCCCCTGAGAAGAAACTTGTAAATGGCGTATGATCTCAGGCTTATTTTAGGACAGTGGGATACTTCTGTTTCCAGAATGTGGCAGTTAGCATAACATTACAGAACCATGTATTTCAGAAGTTTGAACTGACATCACGAGATGTGAATGACATTCTTTCAGAGGTAATATATGTTGCTATCGTTATGTGGTACAATCCATCCATTTGTTTTCTTGTGTGTGTGTGTACCCTCCTGCTTTTGAAACTCCTCTGACATTTCAAATGAGAACAGCAAGTTTTGGTCGTCAGCTGCAGGATCAGCTCATTTGAGACAGAAGGAGATTTTTTTTTTTTTTTTTACTTTTAGATCTTCTTCAGTACAAGTATTCTACGCTATGGTAGTGACACTTTATTGAACTGGGATATGAGTTCTCCAGCATTCCCCAGACTTTAGCAGTTACTCCAGATGTGTAGCTATTGTAGTTTCCAGTTTTGCCTTTGACAAAAGCTGTTATTCAGAAGTGTTGATCAGAGCTATTGAACTTTGCTGTCTTTTTCCAGGAAGATGAAAAATTATTGTGTGAATTAAATATAAAAGTAGGTTTCTCCTGGAATGGAGTTTCAGGCTTTCTAGAGAGAAAATTGCATGTATCCATCCATGTGCTGAGCAGCTTTTCATAATGATGGCAAAGGTAAGTTTGGTTTTTTTGTGTAGTTAGAAACTGGAGGAAAAGGCTGCTGGGGAAAGGGAGCAGGAGGCCCTCAGTCAAGGAGATATCCTTAAACTCAGGATAATTTTACTTCCAAAATAGATGTAACCTGCACTTTTGGAAGATCTTTTCCACTATGGCGATCTCCTCATTTCCCTTTGTGAAATGTTCCTCATGCTGTAAACTCACACTAGGGCAACAGCTGTTCTAGAGTCAATAGAACCTGCTTTCCTTAGAAGGGCACTTTCAAGTGGCATCTAGTTCTTTACCTCCTCAATTAGCGCTTTCAAAAGTTCCAGTATTAAAACATGTTTTGTGTTTTTCCCCACTCAGTGTGACCCCATGGTGACAGCCCACTTGGTTATGAACAAGTGTAATGGAAGTTTGTCTGAGTTGTAGCTCTCCCTTCCCAGTGCTCTTTTTTCCCATTTTGGAACCTCTCTGTCCTTCCAAGGAAGAAGTTTCTGCAAAGGACAGCGTCGCTGTGTTGGAAGCCATAGGAGCTAGTTTCATCTCATCTAGTTGAAGAGAGATGTATTAGCAAGAGATTTCGTAGGGTCAAAAGGACCGCTATAGTTGTAAAGTTGTAGCAGTCTGCTCTGAGACTTCTTACTTGTATTTAAAACTGAAGTTTCCAGAGAGCAGCGGCTGATGAGTCAGGCATGGTGAGCTGTTCTCCCAGTGACTTAGAACAGGAGCATGTGCCCATAATAATGCTTTTCCTTGAATTAGCACTAGTGTGTGGTAGCAGCAGTCATGGAACACTACTACCTTAAACACCCTGGAAGGAACAAACTAATTAGCAGTCGCTGAACAATTTGTCAGTTCCCATGAAGGCAGACTTACGGGTTACTTAAATAGCCTTGTTCCTGGAAGGAGCAAGTTACTCATTGAAAAGCAATTAGCTCAAATTGCAACATAAGTATCACTTAGAGGGGGGAACTACCGGTGCTCTGAACAAACTTTTAATTAAATGCATTAAATAATGAAAATCTGGGTAACATCTAGACCCTGGTTGAACATGTCACTGAAAATACAGATAGTTTCACAGTCTTCAAATATTTGTATTCTTTCCCATTAAAGAGGTGGATTTATTTTCTGTTGTATTCCTACAAATAGATCAGGTAAGAGCCAGAAATTATCAGCATGCACCCAGGAGTACATTTAATGTAGTAATTAATTATTGCGTTATTTACAATGATGAAATAGTGGAATTTGGGTAATTTCTTTTGGATCTGCCTGTACTGACCAGTCAAATACATGATATCACTGTTCCACTGTCTTCCTGATAGAAGACAAAGTCTGGTCTCTTTAGACGGCTTCCGTTGTTCCATCTTTCTTTAGACTGACATGCAGGAACTTACACAGTTCCTGAAGATTTAAAAATCATTATTGCATTCATACTCTGTCACGTTGAGATAGGAGATCATTACAACTGAGCTTTTTTCCTGTACTGCGTATTGAAAATCTTAAACTAATTCCTCATGGTTCTCTCTGTTTCTTTTTGCAAAGAAGTGGCAAGAGGAATCATGATTTCATCTTCCGATTATCTGTGGTCATCCCTATGAGATTAAAAGGGCTTTGCATAATGAAGTAACTGCAATAGAACTGTTTCTCTTTTTTGCTTCTACTTTGAGTAAGCTGGTACTTCAAAGATACACCATCTGCCTCGTTTTAGAGGTACTTCCTTCAAAGCTTGCTACATTTGGTAAAAAGACAGGTAGTAAAGACCCTACAACACCCATTTCAGTTCTGAAAGGGGAGGAAAATGCCCAACAAAAATCTTTGGTTGATTAGTTAGATTCTTTAGTAGAATCATGAAGCATGTGATACAGTGATATTTTTAAATAATATAACAGAAAAGAAGATATGCAGTTTCATCTTCTTGTCCAACAGATCGTTTCTTTGATGAGTTCTCTAGGCAAAATCTTTGCCCAGAAACAAAGCATTATCAAGGAAAAGGTTTTTTTCCTAGAAACTATAGAAGGGGTTTAAATATATGTTTAACTTCAGACTTTCCTTCTTGATCCATGAACTGCAGTGGGCAGAACTGTGTGTGGTTTTATGCCTAGCTCAAAAGTATTGAGGCTCATTATTTTAATTGTCATGTTCTCAAGAATAGAAATGAACCTTGATTCTCTTTAGGGCATATCACAAATGCAATCTTTGTCATCTTTGTGTGTTATCTTTTGTCCAGGAGACTTGCTTGCTTTAGGTGGATCTTGGTTAAGTCACCAGCCCAAAGTATTGATGAGTTACCTACAGAGTAAATTACGTATGAGAGATGCTCTGTGTTTCCAGGAAGGTGTCAGTACATCTGTCTGAAAGAATTTTAAGTGTATCTTTCGTGACTCATGACAACGAATTATCACCCAGTATAGTGGTTTGTACTTTCAATCTAGATCATGTAGTATAATACTCAGGATACAGGTGTGGTGTGGTTTGGTGTTGTGTGTGTGTGTTGTGGTTTGGTGGTGTTGGTTCCCCCCCAAAGCAGGACTGCTTATTCCTTGTCTCCCGAGATTACTGTATTCAGTGGCGTTTAGGATAAACTATGGTCTTCAATTTGGAGGTCCCTTATTTGATTAACATACCTTGCAAGTGCAAAACACTCTTCTCATTGGAAAACGTGATTTTAGAAAAGGGATGCTTCATGTGTATTTTCATTTCATCATCAAGTTTGCAATAACTTTAAAAGGGGACTGACTACACTTTGTAGCCACTTAGGGGATTCAGTCTGCGTCTCAGTTTAATTATTTCCATACTTCTGACATTTTTTTTAGATATGAAAAAGGAGTAAGGAAATAGAGTGAAGAAGTTGAACTAGGAGAGAGCAGAAAGGAGGATAAGAAAGAAATAGAGACTGAGTTTACAGAGAAAGGAATGGAGGTGCTGAATTTGTGCATGTGAAATTTCCGTGATGTAAATGTGTCACTCAGGAAGTGAACTTGGGAAGAACTTGTTTTAAATTGACTATTTTGTTTATGTAATTGTGAACTAATTTATGCAATTACGAACCAATTATGTACTTTCATTACTATAATTTCAAATGCCAGGTTTGGAAACCTCACTTATACCTTGTGAATATGTATGTTTTTTTGGTTTTGTTTGTCTGTTTTTTTAAAGGAAATACTGTTGTTTTTTCTGGACAAGACAAAAAGCAATAAGATTTTTTTAAAATTATTTTTTAATAGGAAGTAACAACTTTGAAGGAAACTGTTCTTTCCTTCGTCAACAGTATCTGATGGAGTGGTTGAAGTGGGAGTACTTTGTTCCATTGAGGTTATGCTTCCTATCTAGAAGTCTCTTGAGTAAATCAAGTGGCATTAGCATAGGGTGATAATCACACATTAAGCTGGTAACACATATATTTAATACCTGCAAATCTTTTACAAATGGAAAAGTTGCATTCAGCTCACTGGACATTCTGGAGTATTGGTGGGAATTATTTAACCTACAGAAGCTGATACGGGTGAACTTTTTTTTCTTTTTTTTTTGCTATGTTTATCAGGTAATATAAAAGTACTATAAAACATGTGAATTCTTCTTTGACATGAGAGATGGGGTAAATGAAACGACCTCCATCACCACTGAAAGTTTGAGTAAGTTTCAGACAAAACTGCTTTTACTTAGATTAATGTGACAGACTGAAGCCACTACGGCACAGAGGAAATTTTCTTGGTTATTGGCTTTGCGTTAAGCTGGCTTTAGGTGGTTATTAAAATACCCCAACTCTGTTATGACTGCACAAAAAATTTAATGGCAACTGTGTGCTGTAGCACAGGAATTAGTGCAAAGAGCCTATAAAACTTCAGGGTCTTGAAGGTCCATAATGTATTCCCAGCTGACTGTTACTGTTGGCTGTAAAACAGCTCAGGTGATGGAATATTTGGGACAATGGTTTCCACAAATCTCAGTTCTTTTGCAAATGATTATGTTAATAGCAGACATGCTTGCCAAAGTTGGGTTATACTGGTTTCCTGTTCGTTTGTTTTCTATGAGGCATATTTATATGCTGAACTGATAAGTGTCTCAAACTGTACCTGTTGCAACTTTAAGGTGCTAAGAAACACTGTTTATTATTGCTGCCATTAGGGATACATTTTGAGCAGGAAAACAAAACCTGCTTTTGAAAAGCATATTATAAAAACAAATTAAAATAATTCAGCTGTCCACCTATTAGGATTGGTCTTTATATTTTGCATTGTTGAGCTGCTTTGATTATTGTAACACGTGTGGCCATCCTACCACAGAAAAATAAAAGAAAAAGCTAAAAGCTGTGAATTTCCTCTCTAGGTATCAGGTAGATTCAATGTAATGCCCTGTGAACTATTTCAGAATGCTCCCTGCAAAATCTTAGTGTGACAAGGTGTCAGTTTTGACAGATCAGTGGTGAAGATTGCACAGACTTGAATTAATAAAGGTCAGAATCGTCAACAGGAAGAGATGCCTGGTGGCATGTCAGCAAGAACTCATACATACTATCTGTAATGAAACTGCTGATACAGGCTAGAAAATGCACAGTTTGGGGAAGGTTTAGGTCTTCTGAAGTGTTTTTGAAATTTTGTAAGTATTTCCAAAATGAGTGAGTTCTAATAATTTAGGTGAAGTAAAGAAAAAGGCACATAATGTAATACTTGATTTATTTTTTTTTTCCTGACTTAAAATGCCTTTCCCCACCCCCTACTTTGCCATGAAAAATCCACATGCTTATCCAGTGGGTGAACATTGATGTGGAACTTGATTTTTTTTACTTCTGAAGCAAATCAATGAACAAGTGAGTTTGTAGGGTAAAAGTGATTGCGAAGTGACTGATGAGTTTAATATCTAGTGATCATTCAGAATGTAACTTTCACCAAATGATGAGTTCAGAAGTGGTTATTATGAAAAGTTTTTCTTAAGGTAACTTTGATAAAAGTATTAAGTGAGGAATCAACACTTGCTTTTGCTATACAGGTGAAAGATCTGTCTTTGCAAGTTAAACTGAACTTGTGTTCATGTCTGATTTCATATTCTTCAGTAACAAAAAAGATTAGAAAGAAGATTTGTTTTGTTTTTTTAAAGAGGAAATTGATACAGCCATCTTGTACCTGTTCTTTCTTTCTTCTCTATTAATCACCTTATTTCTCTCTTTCTGTTTGCTTTTGTTCTAGATGCCAGTGCTTACTCATTCAGCTAAATCTATAACATTGTCACGTTTTAGGGCTCCCTTTCTACCTCACTTCCCAGTCTTGCTGGTTTGGGTACTGAACTGATATTACCTATTCACTTTTGCCTGAGTGGAAATAAGTTGTTCTTGTATTGCTTCCAAGCTGTGTTGTCCTTGCCCCCTTGAAGTCCTGTCCAGTGTTGATTTTTTTCGTGTACTAACATAGGAGCATTTGATTTATTCTTTTCCTCTGCAGACTCCTTCCTTGATATTTTCTATTCAGTTTTCTTCTTTTTGTCCCCTTCCTGATTCATGCACTTCTACACAATACAAATACTTGAATAATCTTTTTATTGGGCTAATTGAGTACTGATGATAAATTATGGTTGTAAATTAAAATGCCTGGATGTAGTGAAGAAACTTGTTCTTACTTTAAAGTCTATTTTTCCCTGGGTCTGAAACAGCATGATGCAGACTGTGGTCTTCATTTTGATCACTTTGCCACCGTGAGTTTGAATCTGATGAATTTTGTAGTTTGTATGACTACAATGTCATTTGAAATAACTGGCATATCAGATGCAGGCTTGATTTTCTTTGTTTCTGTGCTTTGTACAAATATATTGGCCATTCATCGGACTTGTTGACTCAAGTAGCTATTTGTCTGCCTAGCTTTCTGTCTGCCCATCTGTCATGTTGCTTAATATATAACCTTTCAGTGAGGACCAAACACTGGGAACCTTAAAACAAGGTTGAGGAATAGGAAGAATCACTCTTAGGAAATTGTATGCAAATTTTTTTGCTTTATTCCTCCAATATTTTTTTTTTAATAGTTAATGTGTAGCTGGCAGTATATAAATTATAGACTAATATGCAGTAGCCCTTTCTCAAATTAATATTTATGTTTATTTATATTTATATCCTTTCTGGTATACAGGTATTGCTTAAATTTAATAAAAACCAGCTAGCCAGTGTTATCCCAATTTACAGAAAAGGTGTAAGAGAAGACCCAGGGAACTGCAGACCTGTTAGTATAACCTCAGTTCCTGGAAAAGTTATGGAGATTGAAACCAAGCCACTTGATTCATAGTGAAGACAACAGATGCTTGGGTAATGCGATGTATTGAGGGAGCAAGATCAGAGAGCAGGAAAAAATAAAAAAAGGTCACTGTGCATAAGTTTTCCTTCTTTTGGATATCATTCATAGAATAAAATACACAGTTATGACTGTCTTGTGTGGATTTTGCATGTGCTAAAAGTTGCTTTGTTAAATACCATGAACAGGTGTCATTTGACAGTTTAGTCTTATCTGTAAAGTGTAAAAATTGCTTTGGGCCTTTATCATCTCACTCTGTACTGTTACCCATTGCGCAAAGCTAATTGAGATTTAGTACTGCACTGGGACATTTTGCTCAAATAAGAGATACCACTTTATATTCCTTAATTTCCTTTTTCTTTCTCTCTAGATTTCCCCCTCCAGTTTCTTCTCCAAGTTATATTTGTAAATGCCTTTCTTGTGTATACAGCGATACTGAGATATATAATTTAGTTCAGAGAAAACATGTAAATGTGCTGTACAATATTGTGAGGAATTCTTTAATGCCTGTGTGCACATGTGTGTTAGAGGTTTCATTTGCGGTTGATGCCGTGAAAATTTAGTAATGAGAAGTGTTTCATATATTAAATGCCAGGGTGCTGTTATAGGAGAACAGGGCATATGCTAGAGACATTGATTTCTTTTAAGTTTTCTTTTTAGAAAGTGCTATAATGAGTAGTGTCATCTCTCTTGATTTTCTGTATGGGATGCTGCAGCATGCAAAGTTGTATTTGAGGGTAGCGGGGTACTGGGGAGATGCCAGAACTCTGTGCTGTGCAGCTTGCTGGCTGAAACCACAGGGATCCTCGTTCACCAGCACCATAGGTAGGACAAATAAAGACCAGAAGTCAGAACTCAGTACAGAAAACTACATCGTGTACATTTGGATTTTGCATCAGACATCCTTGTGAGGCGCCTTCATTTAAGAAAAGAAATTCTCCAAAATCAGACTTAGGATTTCTGATTTGTCCAGGTTATGTCAGAAATCTGTGGTGAATCAAGAAACTCAGTTCAAGACTTTGTGACATTTTACTAGTGTGTGAACCTGTGGATCATCCTTCTTCCCAAAGAAACAGGGTAACTGATATTACAGATTGACTTTGTGCCTGTGGAAATTAATAGGCTTATTTTGCTCATTTCAGGGGTGCTGGTGCAGAATGCACATGCTTAAATTTGTAAATAGGAATTAGAAGAATAAACTAATTCCAGTAGGAAAATCAAACACTGATATTTCAGTTGCAAGTTAGTCTTTCAGACACTGAGTTACAGTGGTAGATATTCATTTATGAAATGAGTGGATGATTCGTAGAATTTCATTCCCTAAAACTTAGTCCAACAGTGGCGTAAGTCAAGAGTTTTGGTTGCAAAATTTTTCTTTACAAAATAGGTATAGGTTTCTCAGTTCTGCAGTAGCAAGACGAACAATGATGTCAGAAAATAAAGTCTAGTGTGACACTGTTTGCAACTGTGGTGAAAACAGTATAAGAATGAAATATTTACAAAGGGGGAAAAAGCCTCAAAACCCTATCAGATGTTTTATGCAATCTCTGCCTCTCTGTATCTACAGGACACGTTTAACATGAAGCATCTCAAATGAAGAGTTTTTTAAAAGTGTAGAAGCATTGACTCCTGTCAAACTGCATGTTAACTGAACAAGAGGTTTGTCAGTAGAAACCTCTTATTGTGATAACTTTCAAGCAGTTCCTACAACATCTGAACTATGTAACTTAGCCACTGGAAATGTCACTGTTTGAACTAATTTATACACAGTTTCTTGTAAAGAGATTTGTTTATCAATTGGGACTTCATATGACACGGTGTCTGCTGCTGGGTGAATGTGTTGTGCATGGTCTGTATTTTGTGCAGATGTCGTTCTTTTCGTACTGTTCAGTGGAAAGAAAAGAATGTCTTGTAGTAGTGGGAAGGAAGCACGGTTGTCATGTCCAGCTGCCCTGCACACTGATGTCACTTGCCAGAACCCGTGTGTGGTGAGAACTGTAAATGTGTAATAAACTCGTAGAGACTTTCAGAAATGAACAAGATGATGCATGCCAAAATTGTCACTGACCTTCCAGTGTGTAAGAAACCACAAGGATTTTAAAGTTTCACCTTCTTTATCCAACAGGCAAAAATGGCACATTAAGGGCTTTAATTTGTGTTATTTGAATTTATAACATGAACATAGCACATTTTCCTGGATCTTTTTGCTTACATAGAGAAATTTCACCATAGAGGCAGTATTCTTGAAATAAATAAGGGAAAATTTCTTTGGAATGGGAATTTATCTCCCCTCTACATTTAACACAGTGTTGCTAGCTACTTAAGAAGTTGAAAAGTGTGAGTGACTGTACGTAGCAGCTACTCTATCAAAGAGTTGGAAATGCTGACGTCCTACAGTGAAGGAACTACCTCTTTGAGCAAACCCTGTGAATCACGCAGTTTTCTTAATACAAGAATAACAGCACTGGGGACATTGGTCACCTGTTGGTTTGTGTCCAGTTATACAGAAAACCATAAGTATTTACTGTGACTTTTAACTACGTTCAGTACAATCATAGGCATTACATCTTCCAAATTATCTTTCAGATATAATATAGCTGAGGCAGTCTACTCCCTAACAATAGGAACCTGAATTTGAGAATTCAGAGCCTAAACTTACTGAGTAAATGGAGGATTGTGTGTGGTTTGTTGGTTTGGTTTTGAAAATTAAACCTTAACGCAATTGTGGCTGGTTTGGCTCTACGTGGCTATTCAAGGTTTCTGTCTCCTTCAGCTCTTATTTTGTCTACTGGCATTTCAGCAGAAAAGAAAACTGGTGCAAGTTTCACTCAGATACAGACAAGGATGGTAGCTGTGAGGAGCAGGAGGTTGAACAGGGTGTATATTGAGGGAGCAGGGACAAGATGTTCAGAGAAGAGGGATGAGGGGAAATCGGAAAGAGGAATGTACATAGAAAAGCACACGCTGACTTGCTTTTCAGGCTTTTGGATTCTTAACAAGAACAGCTCATTTTTTAGGAATGTCTTCGTGTTTCCAAACCCATTGGTTTCAGCTGAGCCCTGCGTTCTCTATTGCATTTCTCAACCTTGTTTCAGATCAAGAGGGAAGAAAGCAGATGGTTGAAATTTTGTTTCTCAGGCTGGTTTATTCCGTCTCTGCTGATGAACCGAGTAATTATCAATATCGTTCTGCAGAGAACTATTTTTTATTTGGAGATGTGATTGTATTAAACCTCAGGGGGTGGAAATTAAAAAAGATTGGTTTAAGAGAACATACAGGTCATCAAGATTCCAATGTCAGATATCCAGAGCTTTCTATCTTATAGCTGTGCATTACAAACCAGTTCTTATTTAACACGGTTTTTTGCCCTTATCCTGCTTTAGTGGACAAAGTGACTGAAATAGGAAAAATTAGGAATTAGACTGTATTTCTAATTTTTTTTTCCAATATTACCACATTAAGATTGCAGGGACACCTTTAAACTCCTTTTGATGCTTTATTCAAATATTGCATCTTTAAACTGTCTCCTTTTGCTTTCCTGGTCCTTGCGATCTGTGAGTGTCAGAACCACAGATTGTGGATGGCTCTGTTTTTACCTGGTGTGGGGTTCAGATTGTCTTCTGGTCAGTACAAGGAGAGCCGGGCCTATTCATTACCTGTTTCTCAGCGTGAGAGAGATGACAGACATTAAGGGATGAGCAGAACATTAGACTTCTTTCACAGAACGCTTTCGTGGGTGAACAGTGTGGAACTTGAGTTGTGCAAAGAAAGGTCACAGAAAATTTACCTTTTAATGAATATCAGGTCATTTCCCAGGGAAAATGGAGATTTCTGTTTCTATAATCATACTGATAGGCACTGTTAAAGATGCATTATAAATATAAGCCCAGCTTTCAATCTCCATTTTTCAATGTGTATTACCAGGTAGTAGTGTAATGTGCTCTTTTTTACTGACTTTGTCTTTGCATTCCAAACATGGGTTTTGTGCAGAGGGTGAGGAGGAACACCAGCCTTTACCTATAGAAACTAATTTCTTTTTGACTGTTCTCCTGCTCTTCCTTTAGAGTAAACAGAGCAAAAGACTTCTAAATCCAGTAACAAAAGTTGATTAATTAATTTCTGCACCTGTGAACATATACTTTAATGTCTCATCCTTGCATTGGAATGATTCTGGTAATTGTACAATATATTTAAAAAGCAGATAGTCACACTTTTTTTTTTTTCTTCTCTTGGTGACAGCTGGAGTAGATGCAAACTATCCTAGGTGTTCTGTTAACTTCTTTCACTAAATCACCACCGACCTGAATATGGCCTCTCTAAAGAGGTTAAGTTAACCTAAAAGTAAAAGGAAGTTCTGTTTAGATTTAGGTTGATTTTATCTCATATTTGATTTGTCTTACAACTCACAATAAATGTTAATTTTATGCTTTAATTCTTCTGGAGAACAACACTAAATTACATAGCTTTACTCTCATTACTCTGTAGAATTCAGGAGCAAGGCTTGCTACAGGCTGAAAACAAAGTAGTTTCTAAAGATTTCCCTTTTTAGTCCAGCATTGCTTGCTGGACAGTGCTCTGCACATACAAGTCACAAAAGCAGTAGCTATTTTCCAGAATATGTATTAAGCCAGTTCTCAAGAACAAGATTTTAAAATATTCAAGTTTACTCTATGCTGGTAAATGAGCAATCCATTCCAGTGTAAGCTGCAGGGAAGGAAAATAGGAAAGCACAATTTCTCAAAGGTTTCTACTTCATAGGTCACCATCTCTTCTTTAAGATCACTCATACCACTGTGCAGGAATTGAAAATTCTCCCACAGTTTGTGGATGCTATTTGGTAGGCAGCTTTGTTAAAGATTACTGATGCAGTATTGGACAGTAAAGAAAACAGAGGATTTATGGGAAGCTGCTTTTCTACAACAATTCAGAGTATTGAAAGGGAGAGAGAATCAAGAGCCTACAGATTTTAAAAGATCATTTCAGTCTTGGAGAGATGTTTTTAAAGAATTATTAAGGTCAGATTTATGTATGGATCCATTCGGAAGTTTAAATTCAATAAGCTTATTGGGAATGAAGCAATAACTGAAACATCCCTCTGCTAGCAAGACTGTTTTAATCACAAATCAAAAACGTAGCCTTTTGCAAACTAGCATGAAGAAATTTAACTCTGTTCCAGCCAAAACCAGTATACATCTGCACTTGCAGAGTTGTCTTAAAATTCAGAGTTGGACTGAGACTGGAATTTCAGCCATTATGCCCTATCATTAGACAGATGTTTCCTCTTTCTCTTCCTGCATTACGGATTTCAAGACTGGCTTAAGACAGACTGCAGATTGCCAGCTCTTCCTCATAATGAAAGAGAGGTTCAACAATGTGGACTGTGTTTTTTGGTCATCTCTTTTAAGAAAGCATCTCTCCACTTTTCCTAATGCTTGCATAGCCTAGCTGCATTGCATAGGTGGTGTTGGGTTTGTTATGTTTCGTTTTTGACAACTGTGACATTAAAATATATATACAGAGAGATTAGTACTGTCTCCATTAGACTCTAGCATGTAGTAGCAGATTCTGTTGAAGAAGCTTTAAACCACTTTCAGAAAGCCTTTTTTGTTGTTAAAACAAGATGTTATTTTCAGAAAATACACAAAATTAGTACAGATGAAACTACGTTGCTGAGTGTTAGTGATTGTGTATATATGCTTAGTATTCTATCAGAACATGATTCCTTTGTTCAGCTGCACCCCGGTATGTGATAGCTGATTGAGCTTCTATAGCGGGGAAAAGTCAAAGACTTTGAATCCTAGGAGGTTAGTGGTAAGAGTAGAAACTACTTGAGCTAAATAGAGTATGTGTGTGAACTTGAGAGTTCTACAACTAAGGCTAAAGAAAGTGGCCCCCCTTTTCAGACAAAGTGATATTTCTGTGTTATACAATTATACTATTTTAAAAATAATTTTGATGTAATTTCAGCTGTGGGATTGGAGATCTGATTGTGCCAATATGTTGATCTGCTGTCTTAGAACTCTTTCAAGCACTTGAGTTCTTTCACTTGTTTAAATGATGAAAGGAGTTGTGCAGTAATGGAATTTATAGAAAGGGAATTAAACTCAAACGTAGGATACGTGCCCAAAGTACAACTATATTTTGATGGATGGAGGAAAAATAGCTTGAAAACTGGGAGAAGATAAGGGACCAAAGCTACTGCCAGTGCAACAGTACTGAGTTTTTAATTCTTCCTGATTTTGTCTGGATCTACTTCTGAGTGAGGGGAGATAGAATATAGAATAGAAAACTTAAAATATGCATGGATATGGGTACAATTACTGGAAGTTGTACTCGTATTCAGAAAACTTCTATGTTTTACTGTAGCTTCTTGGCTGAGTGCTCTAGCAACTTCTATGTGATTACTATGTTTATTTCAGTTATCATAAAAAATTACACAAAAATTTTGCATAACATGTCTCTCTGAAATGATGTTACCTGTGGTAAACAGATATTTTCAAGTCACACGAGTACCAGACTGACAGAGGTAACCCAAAAGAAGAATTGGTTTTATAAAAAAATTCAGTAAACTTGTAATGAATATTGATAGTTGTTATTTATAGGACCAATTCGTAAATCACACAACTTAAGAATGATAAGAAAGAGCTTAGGCCCTCAAGGACAGCTGTGCGGCAGGACTATAGAGCAGCAGTTAAGAGGAAGCAGCACTGGAGCAAATAGGGTCAATTAGGTCACTGTAGGGAGAGAAAAAATATTGCTAGTGATAAAATAATTAAATAATAATAAATTCTAGATATGTAAATGCATGAATTTAAAGGCCAGTCATTTTCAGTAATTGTAAACATTCATTTAATACCATGTTCTCCTTCACCAGTAATTAACACAGGATGTTTAAGGAGAGAGTATTAGAAATGCGTACAGAGGTGGTTTTCCAGGTAACTGTATCCGGCTCCACTGATCTGTGGCCTAAGGGCTTCTTGAACAAGAGGTCATAGGTCTGTCATATGCTTAGTACTGCTGGTAGATACACTGTGCTTACATTTTCTTGATCTCTACTTAGCCTATTACTCTGGAGTGTATTTTAAATGCCACGATTTCTCCTTGATGACAGATTTTTTTTATCATATTATTTCAAAAGTGGAAAAATGATTTGAAGACGACAGACTGGTCATTCCAGTGCCCTTTCTCTTTCTCCCTTTAGAGAAACAGAACAAAATTCAGTAATTCCATTTTTATTTGGTAATCTAAATATCACTGGGGAATTATTGGACTGTAATTATCGTTTGTAACTTCCTCAAAGGTCCCTCTTTTTTTCTTCAGTTGCAGTTGTAAATGGTGCTCAGCTGGCAATCCTTTTTTACTTCAGTTCTACCAGAACATTTTAATGGTTTAGAAGGTTGTCAAGGATTAATTCCCAAAGAGGTGTTGTCATCGTGAGGCCAGAGGGGAGGGGAAGAGAAAGGAGGGGAGTTAGACAACACCTGGGGCCATACTTTTTCCATTTAGAGAGAGATGGATTTAATAACATTTTGCCATCTTATCAGACGTTTGAACTAATACTACATCATTTAGCCAACTTGCATAGAATAACTCACCACAAAACTTCCATTTTCTGTAGGTCATCCTCATTACAATTTGGTGTCCATTTGCCATAGCTAATGCAGCTATTGTGTTATAATTAAAAAAAAAAAAAATTCTTGCACTCCACCCATGATGGCAACACTATTAAAGCAGTGCCATATGCCATTATGATGTTGAATCAGAAATCGTATTCACTGCACAATGTTTAAACAGAAGACTGTAAAATTATCTTGTGGTATTGAGCAAGGCTGCTGGCAAGGCTCTCTGACCCATCTGTAGTGCTGCAGGCTCAGACAAGGCTGCATTCCAGGCTTTCAATGAAAAATAGGAGGAGGAGGGGTCTGGGAGTGATTTCTGTGCAGCAGTGCATCACAATAAATACAGATGAAGTGCACGTTGAAGTAAAGATACATTACACAAACAAGAAAGCATTCTGAGAGCAAAGGTTTGTAGGTTTAGAAACATCTTTGCACATCCCTCTTTGGGAGAGGGGCAGGATGGTGACTTTTTTTTTTTTTTAAATTTATTTTCTAAACAAATTGTCCTTTATAACCATATGGGGGTTTTGCTTTTGTTTTTTAAAGAGCTTCTTTCTGCTGTTACCTTTAGGCCTGCCATGTGTAAGATTTTGTTGGGGTTTTTTTGTTTGGTTGGTTTTGGTTTTTTCCTCTCCTGAGCAGGAGCTTTTGTTCCAAATTAGTAAATTCGACGTATGAGGTATTTTATCTTAATAAGGAAGAAGTTAGACCATCTCTTGAGTTGATGGTAATATAGATTAGAAACGGATGACATCCAGTCCTCCTGGGCTTTTTTTTGTTTGTTTGTTTCCAGAAGTCACTACAATATTTTTAAACTAGGTTTTATTTCTGTCACAACCATTCAGGATGCACTGTTTAGTCCCCACTGCTTCCTATCCTCAGATAAATAATCCCAAAACCTTGCTCCTGTAAGCAGCAGTCTGAACGTACTACACATATAGGAGTGGTAGGAGAACTTCCACTTGTCTGGCTTAGTCTGTTGAGATTCCGGAGTGTGGGATCCCCTCCTCAGGGGAGGCGCCTAACAGTCTCATGGCACCAGCTGGTGTCTCCTGCGTTTTTTGGATTTCTGCATTGTGTTTTCTGGTTCAGTTCTACAATGATATTCTGTCTTTGAAAAGGTAGATCTTGCCTCATTGTGGTTGGGGTCACAGGGTGTCAAAAGTTACAGAAGTTTCCCTGGTAGCTTAGAGGTCTTGTTACCCTCCCTCTTGAAACTCTGAACGCTTTGCATCTAGACTTCTAGAAAAAGCTAGCGAGTGTTGAAAGGGAAGCAGGTAGGTTATTCCAGAGGGGATTTATGGAAAGAAAGATCTAAGGTTCTGTTCTCAAATGTTGCTAAGTAAAGCAACTAGGAAGATTTGCTCCTTTTCATATTGCTCTGTTTCACAAGAGGAAGGAGATGGTGATCACTAGTAGACCTGGAACTGCTAAAGAAAAGGACCTGTGGGAAGCATATACCTATGGGTATACCCTGTCTTAGATCTTTCCCTTCTTGAATCTCTTCTTGAATAACCTACATGCTTCCCTTTGAACACTTGCTGGCTTTTTCTAGACGTCTGGTTGCAAAGTGTTCATATACCTATGGGTATGTTCTGGTTTTGTTGGGATGTGTGGAGTTGGACCCCAATTGATGCACAGCTTTAGTCCTTCAATGTGGTAAACTGGGTTTACATATGCATTCTGTGTTTAGTACCTTTTTGGTTCGTCAGAATTCTCCCTTATGTTCATGAATGCTGTAGCCATAGGCATCATTTCCATTCCCTCAATGCTTTTGGAAAAGCAAGTTTATCTGTTTAAGGCCTCAAAACATGAGTGACAGTGATGCACAGAAAAGAAACAAGAGTTTTTTAAAAAAAACCCAAAAAAATCATCTCTGTGCTTGTGATGGCTTCTATTCCTAGTCATGAACACAGTGGTCACATACAGATTTGCAGTTTGGTCCAAATAAAAGAAACCCTTTGGAACTTAATCAAAAGCCTTAACTTTTAGAAAAGGTGCTTCCTTCTTAAAACAATACTTTCTTATCTTGCAACATATTTGCGTTTCCTGGCTCTGAATATTAGTAATAGCTGAAATAACACAACACCACAATAAAGTGATAATAGTGAACAGACATTGGTTGTAGAAAGGCATCAAGGATTCCATACAGTGATGTATTATCAGGAGTTGTCAAAAAAAAAAAAAGACTAAATGTGATAAAAAACAACTTTATAAAGCTTTTTCTGTTGTTTCTATTGTACTGTAGCTCCTCTAAAACTACCCAGAACAATCCCAACACTTGCAGAAGATCAATATTGTGCAGAAGCTATTTCTGTCCTCATCAGAACACAAATCATTTCCACAGCCTTTGCTGAATGAATATCTAAGGCATTACATATCATGAATGTCTCTGCTCACATGCTATCTCTGTAACAGAAACCTTCTGTAATATTGTAAGGTCTCTTAGACAAAGCTGGCGTCTATATGCCTTCAGCCTCGGGGGTTTGGTAATTTAAAAATCATTTGTGGGATTTCACTGTAGAGATGAGAAGCATTTTTAGATTTGTTAGTTAGACTTTCAGTCCTGTTTTCCTTTATTTTTTTCTAAAATCCTTTATTTTATATTTTTTTTTGTATTTTTTTGTATTTGCTTTGCTACATGAAAGGATTGATGTAGGTAATAAACCTGACCTAGTTCTAGTCTTAAAACTGCAGCTGACAGTACCTTGTTAGGGAGTTTGATCTTCTGTGAACTAATCAAGGCTTAGGTGGTAGCCTCTATAGGAAGTAGATAGTATCATAAAAATTCCTCAACAGGTAACTTTGTAAATTGGAATGAAAAGTCATAAGAACAATGTCAGCAGAAATGCTTCCTTAGATCGCAGGAAACTGATACCTTTCTGACATACACAGTGACGCACAGTGGAAATACATCAGAGGCACAGGTAACTCTCTGTTTCTTAGTGAAAAACAGAACTAATTATAAGCTTCAAATTATCAGTGATCCAGAAGAAAACTGTATAGGAGTTACTCTTGCAGTTCTTGCAGGGCAGGGAAGAATACAGTTTATGACATAGTCATTGACTAAAGCTCCCATCAAGAATGAAGATAATTTAATTGGCAAGTTTCAACACCTGACACAGGAGTTCTAAACCAGGAAGAACTGCAATGAAAGTGCTTCTGGCATTTGTAAGGAGTTCACCTACTAACTGTATTGACCAATGAACTAAGAAGCTCACTGTTGTCCACTGAATTATGATTAAAAGTGAAACATAAAAGTCTAGAGATAAAAAGCAACATGACATATTGGCGTTGGAGATGCATGTTAGTTACCTAGGGCTGTATAGAGCAACCATGGCACTCAAGCAGTTGCCTGAAGCAATTACTGAAGGAGTACATAAAATATTTGCAAGTCTAGGAACTAAAATAGTTGTTAAGTGGAAGTCATTAAATATGTTACGTGGTGTACAGTACCATGATCCTGATCCTGCTAATGCTTATGTACACAGAGGACTTCCATTGCTCCAAATCAAACTTATTCAAATTGGCACACAGTGCTTTGTAAGGCTGAGGGGCATAACATTGATGGCTTTTGGGCTGAGTCCCACGTCTGCTTCTAAAAAGCCTGCACATACTCAAAATATTCAAAAAACTACTTGATTGTGGGATCACAAAGGCAGGCGTTTCTGCTTCTCTGCTTTCCTGAGTGTGTGCAGGGAGTGGAGTGGATACAGTGCCAGTACTTTGCATGCCTGAGTGAATGAAGATGTATTTCTGTGTCGTCTCACATATACTGTACCCAGTGAATGTGCTAGATATGAACAAAGCAACACTTGCATGCTGTGGCAGATTTCTTCCACTGTGCAGGACAAGAAACGTAAAAGCATTATGCCTAATTAAAAGAAAAAAAAAAAAAAAGAAAAAAAAAGAAAAAAGCTCTATAGTCTGAGCCTACCCATGCTCTCCTGCACTACTGCTGAGAAGGATGCAACTCCAGCTCAGCTCCTATATTGTATTTTATGTGTGCTTTAGTATGAAAAACATGTTTTGGCCGAAACTATAATGGTATGAAATTTTGAATTTTGTAAAACTTTATTAGTGGAAAATATTACATTTAGATGTTTCCTTCCTAAGGTTTCTGAATGATGTAACAAATGTATATATCTTTACTGCATGTGGGCCTTATCTGAAGCTCATTGTAACCTCAAAAGAGAGTACTGTAGGCTACAATGCTCTTTAGAGCAGGCCTGGTATGATCAGTGGATAATAGTACAGCTTCCACATTGCTTCATTTCCTGTTGTTTTCATAGAAGTTACAGCTAATGCATCATAAAGTACTAAACCTTAACTTAATCTAAATGCCACAAACCAGAAGAAAATAGAGGATAAATAATACTAATTTTGCAATGAAGACTTTCATTTCCATCTGAATATTTTTGTCGTCAAGACTTGTGACTTTTTTCTACCCTGAAATATGTGCTGGATAAAAAGTTATAGAGAATACATTCTTTCTCTATGGCATTTATTTAGACAATAATGCACACAAAGCAGGCTTTAACTATCACTGTATAGGATATCAAGTTATCTTTAATTATCACTCCAGAATGGTTGCAAAATCAAATACTGTTGGCAATCAACATTCATTATACAATAGTATGATTGCATCTGTTCATATTACTCGATAAGCAGGGAAAATCAAAACAGTGTCTGATTTATCCACTAAAACTGTCTGAGCAAAATATTGTATCTAACTCTCTTAATATCTCTCAGTGACTTTGATCTGATTAAAGTCCAAAGACACGTAACCACAGATGCAAATTTTCTAGTGCCTCAGAAATTAAATACTGTTATATTTCAACAGACTGAATAGCTGGAACCATACTCCAGCTGATGTGATTATAGGCACAGTATAAACTTATGATAGAGAGCTGTCTAAATCTGTGAGGCCGCAGGTGCAGGATTATAGTAAACCCCATTGAAACGTACAGTATTCTGCCTAAATGCACAAGTACAAAATTAATTAGGCGGTTGATCACATAATAAAAGTATGATGGATAATCTAATGGAAACTACCAGCTCAAAGTCAATAACAAACTTGATTCTTTTATTAGATGCAGCTGATTTTCAGTTCTTCTATTTACAGGATTTTATGCTTAATAGAAGATAAGAAAAAAAGTTGAGTTTTTTTTGAAAATGAGAACTCAGTTACAGTATTTATCTCTGTTGGAAACTATGATGTGTAAGCAATGTAAAATTTGTAGATAGACATATCTGCAAGTAATTCTCTAAGATACTTGGCTGAAAAGCACATCAAAGCATGGTGAAATAATGAGATGGGCTCCAGCTGTTGGATTCCAACAGCTTTTGATTTTTGCTCTAGTAGAATCTCCAGGTTTCGATTCTCTGTTGATTATTTCCATGGTACTGGAGATGATTTGTGCATTATTTAAAAAATAGGCAGTAGATAGCAAGCAAGGGTGAGTTTGCAAACTGCATCTGAAAAGACATTTTGCTTCTTGATATAAATTATTGCTTCCTGTTCATACTACACTCTCCATAACCAGCTGCCCTGGTTAAAAAAAAGACTATTTAATATATATGTAAAAGAATTTATGAAAATAATCGGAAAGGTCATCAGAAAATAGCGTGAGCAACAACCCTGGGATGTCAGTGTTCGGGCAGCTTTGCTATTATACTTTCTGAGAAAAGAGGCTATTGGGGAAATGATTTTTCAGAGCCTTTGCAGGGCATGTCTTACCATGAGTCTGATACTGTCAAGAAATTCCTGTCAGTAGAGAGTAAGTACCTTGAAAGAACTTTGGAAGCCTTATGGAAGACATGAGTTTAGAATCAAATACATTCATCATATTGCAGTGTGAATGTACTGATGCCACTCTGCAGATAAAGATCTTGCTCTGGAGGAATTCCGAAAAGCCTGGTTCTGAACTGCAGTCTTCCCGAGTTTTCTTTAGAATGACAGAATAAGAATGAGAATGATTAAGGGAAAGTGTTGTATCTCACTTTTCCCCTGGATTAAGGTTTACATCTGTTTCTCCTTTAGATTTTAGAGGCAGTTTGTAATATGTTGCTGCATTATACGAAGGCTGTTGCTAGTTACCAGAATTTCAGATTTCAACCAGCTGTACTGGAAAACGTTTGTGTATTGTAATTACATACCATGATTTTTGAAAGTTTGCTTATTTATGGCGCAGATCAGAATGATAACTGGATATCTAAAGGTACAATTCCTTGGGTGATTCTCTGCAGCTCGGCTGTGGTCTCAAAAATGTATTTTAAAGTCCGTTGCTTCTAATGCCATCTAATGTCTCTGTCGATATGGATTTCTTATTAGAGCAGATTTTCTCATAGGTTTTGAACTTCTGTCTTTGCCTACTGTGATTTCATCTTCTAAGGAAACTTTGCGTCTGCAGATGCCATTTAACAGTACACCTACACCTATAAGGTACAGGTACACATACACCTATTAGTCCATTCTGCTGGGAACAGTTTGATACCTGGAGTTTGAATCTGGCCAGTTTGAACAAGTTAGCTAATCCAAGCATCCCATGCCCTGTGTGTGTGTACCAGCTGCTAACTAGGCTGTATTATTCTCAGGGTATCTCTGGCTCTGTGTTAAAAAAAATTTTGACTGCTAAAACGCTTTGTCTGGAGCTCTGACTGAAGCCTCTGCTGAAAGAAACTATTGGATTGATTTTCCAAGAAGACCTGGATAGAGAAATCTTTAATTTCTGCTTCGTTTAGACCTGTACAAGTTTTGAAACTCTACAGTCCTGCTGAAACCTAGGCAATAAGTGACACAGCAGTATGTGCTTAAAACCTCAGGAAAACTCGAAAATAAAAGATGCATGGAGCTTAGAGTTAAGCAGGTGTTTTCAAGACTAGTAGATGAAAGTTAGGAACATGCATCTGTTACAGATGTCTCTCTGCTTTGAGAAGTCTTTGAACAGTGTGTTGTAAATATGTTAATCATATTAAAGAGAAGATTAAATCTGTACCTTGCAATCTTAATGTTCTTTAGTTTCCAGGTGTGATAGTTATTATTACATTCTCTTCTACATGTCTGAGTTGAGTATCCTAGAAAGAAGCCTCTATTTGATAGTAGGTCTTGCCTGTTTTCAGTTTTATTTATTTTTCTTTTAATCTTTGTAATATTACCCTTTTCCTCTGAAATGTAAATTGTGGCGAGGCTAAGAAGATGATGAAGGCATGTCTGAAGCAATTTACTCGTGGTGAAAGTTATCTTTGGTCTACGTGACATGAGCTAGTGCTCAGTAAGACTCTAAAAAGGCTTTGTAGCCAAAGACAGAGGAGTAAACTTTTATTTGCATATTTGCAAAGTCACGCTGAAATT
Source organism: Pampusana beccarii (assembly GCA_013399365.1). NCBI lineage: Eukaryota > Metazoa > Chordata > Aves > Columbiformes > Columbidae > Pampusana > Pampusana beccarii. The sequence continues at coordinate 1,143,302 of VWYH01006690.1, read as the reverse complement.
TTAAGAAACCAATATCTGAAAATTTAAACGAACATACCGATGGTAGTGTTTGCCACTGGAGGGACAAGAAATCGGAGTCATAGTTTAGGCTTTACAGAACTTCTAGCCGTGGGTTTGGTCTGTGACTCTGGTATGTCTCTCTTACTCTGGCTTTTTTCCTTTTTCTCATTGTGGAAACAAAGTGCTGCCTGGTTACTGCTATCCAGTACAAATCCTTGTTTTGTTGAGGTCATAGCCGGTACTTCATCTAGAGAATAACAATGCATGTTCTGCTCTTTCAGTGGAGGTAGTAGTGTGGATGAGAAGAATGTTGTTGCATGAAGTTGCACTTTTTTTTAAGCATCCAAGTTTGAAAAGGAAGATCCATCAAAAGAGAATGTCAGCAGTTTTATAATATGAACATAGCCAATGAGAAGTATGTCAAACTTATCCTATCGTGTCATAATTCGATCATTTAAAAGCAATAATCGAGGGTGCCGAAAGTCATTGACAGTGCTCAGTCAGCGCAGTCTTCATAGCAACAAGGAGAAGCTGTTAGAACAAGTTGTAGCTCACAAGTATGTCCAAGACTAGCAGTAAAGACATGGAGTTTCATGTTCAAATTTGTGTTTTAAGGGTTAAAACTGTTCCTCTATGCACTTGTAATTCAGTTTCTCTTGAAAAAAATGGATCAAATATATCTTTAAATTGTATAGATAGTTGCTGTAGGAAACAGCAATATCCTCCACTCTTGTAAACAGTGCTGTGCTAAGGCCATTGTGGTACTGACACCTGTCAGAACAGATTTCTAAGCACCATCAAATTGTACTGAATATTAATATTCAAATAATTAATATCCTATTGGAATATGCTTACAGGGAACTTTGGAGGCTACTCTAGGTATCTATTTTTTGTTTTCTAAACTAGTCTTTGGTTTGAATTTTCCAGATGTAGTTTGCCACTTTCATACACTGTATGTAAATGATAAATGCAATACCTGTGAAAACAGTGACCAGAACATTAAGGTACATGCTATCTCAAAATACAGTAAATGCAATGTGAGTTAATGAATACATAGTCAAACATCATTGTAGTAACAGAGTGTTATTCTAAAGATCAGATATTTATCAGGAGAAAACAAAACAAATGGCTGTGCTAGCTAAATAGGAAAACAATAAAGTATTTTTTTAAAAAAAAAGCTGTATTAATCAGATTTATACTTTAATAATTAAAAGCAACAAATCTGTGAAGATTTGTGTTCTCAAAGTGGTTAACTACTCAGTAATATTGGCTACAATACTCCATTTAAAAATGACCTTTTAAAGATGCTCTATAAAATTAAATTTTAATGAGTAGTAATAAATGGTGATACTTGCACAGGAAGAAATGCAATACTAGCCTGAAGCTTTTGCTGTATGCTGTCAGCTTCAGTACCGTGTTATATATCCTCTTGCCTTATTTTCAAGCATAGGAAGCATGATGAAAATAAAGAAAGAAGAAAATCAAGACATGAAAACACTTTTAATAGTTTATTATTTAGTCCAGGCTGTCTTCATGGCTGAGTAATGGTGTTCCTATTGCTTTCATGATGCTTTTGCTGAGAAGTACTTTTTTTTTCTTTTTAGTTGGAGTATTCTAATCCCTAACATTCTGTGATTTTAAGTTTCTTTCATTTTCCTTGTAACTAGTTCAATAACAATTGGTTAGTTGAAGAAGAATTCCAGATGAGGAATATTAAAACATACGTGTGTACTGCTGAGAAAGAATCGTACTGTATTTTCCCAAAAGAGGGAGACGAAACTTAAAAGGTAGTGACCTTCCAAGCATTAAAAAAAAAAATAAATAAAATATCATGAGGGGCATGAAGAGAGCAGAAGGGGAAGCAAAGAGAGAGGAGGGGAAAGCAATGCCAACTTGCATCATTAAACTGGTGAATGGTACTAGAATATCAGACTCCCTACTATCAGAAATGATTGGAATTAATCCAGGAATTCAGAATGGGTCTGTAAATGTGTCTTCAATTGTAGCCTTTGGCATAGATTTATATTCTCAGTCCCTTGGGCACTGAATTTCATTTCCCCATTCGCTAAATGAGAACAATTTATCCTAAATCAACGATAATCAGAGTAAACACTATTATTAATTTATTGTTTCCAGACTAGGAAAAAACAGTGAAATGAAGCTCTCTTCTTTCATCAGTGCTTTCCCTACCCCTTTTGCCCTGAGGATCCTATTAGCAGAAAGCTGAGCAACTCTGTTTCATCAGAAATAAATTATGCCTCACTTTTTAAATGTAAGTACTGAAGGGTTGTAAAGATTAGAAATACGTTTGAACCCACTGTCACTTGATGTTATTTTCCTTGATGTTCTGAGCTTCTTTAGGGGAATGAAACAACATGTTCTTTTGAAAGCAAAGAGCAGAGTTGCTTTAAAAGAACACCAGCACAGATTTTGGTTGATGTACAAAATAATTCAAAATCTGTACAGAATTATTTAAAGTAATGTATAGGCAGTCTGAAAGAGAGCTGTCAGAATTTCTGACGTGTATAAGAGGCTGAATGTTTGCAGGGCACATGGGTGGCAGGACTACTCACCCTCATTTTTAAAATTATTAGAAAACTGTAATTCCCCAGAAACAGTAGGCTAATTCTCACTTTCTTCACAAAGGAGCTAAGGATGAAAAAACACCTTTAATTAATAAATACTGCTGGCACTACATTGGTAACAAGCTGCTGCAGATGAAACTCTTAATTGCCTCAGAACAGAGTATTGTGTACGAATTTGCCTTATTCTTTAAGTGCTGTTCTTTGTTGGTACTGTTTTATATTTTTGTAGGAAATAGAAGTAGCTTTGCCAGACTCCTTGCCACTGAACGTAATTCCTGTCAGCTCTCCGTTTGTGGGGAGCACTGGGGTTAAAAAGCAGCCCCAAACTTTCCCTTAAGCCCTCATGGTAGCTGGAATAGATGCTCTCAGCGCAATCTAAAGCCAAGTTAAATTAAACTGCGTATGAAACTTTTGTTAATGAACTTCTGCTTGAAATTCTATAATGAAATTGTATGAGGAAAGAAAATAGAAAATAAGATTGAGTTATACACTGTCTTTATATATTTCTTTTATATGTATACTTGTGTATACATATATTTTCCATTTTGTCACAAAGGGTGAAAAAATATTTTGGACTTTTCTATAAAGCTATGTTTTTTGTTATTGTTGGGGTTTTGTGGTTTTTTTGGTGTGTGGGGGTTGGTTTTTGTGTTTGTTTTTTGTTTTGTTTTTTAATTTAATCTTCAAGTGAACTCCTTTGGGCTGTAACTGTCAGAGACTATTTGAGTTAGGCAGGAGCTGCATCTTCTGCGTTAAGAAAGCACCTGAGAAACACAACTGGTATGAGAGTGTTTTGGAAATGTGGAGTCATGATCGTTTAGTTTTTGAATTTTCTGAGCTATTTTTTCCATTAATAGGAAATTTGGAAATGCAGAACTGTAGATAGCTGTAATTTGTGTTTTGTGAGGTGTACCTGCGTTGAGACCATAAGAAAAAGATATGTAGATGAATCTGTGCTTAAGGACTGGAGAGACTTAATAAAGATGACTGGAGAAACAGATGTTTTCTTACATAGACACGTTCAGATCTACAGTGGTGATTTTGGCTATGTGAAAACTTGTAGCAAGTTGAAGAACACCGTTCCATACCTCCATTTTTTTTTTTAAACTATGTTGTCTTTAAATGCATGTGAAAAATGCCAAATTTGGGATATTTATAGCAACTTAAACTTTACCTTGACACCTGAAATAATCATTCCTGCTTTCTTCTTTTTTAGAATTACTGGATGAGTGGTTGCCAGTCTTGAAGAGAGCAGAAGACTGGTAAGTACTAAGACACTTACTTTTTAATCTAGAGTACAGAATATATATTGCGAAGGAAAGAATGATTGGAATTGTTGTACTTGCTTGATTGGATGGTCCACACAGTTCAGAAAAAAAGTTCTTTTGCTGCTTAGCATAATGCTTTTGTGTTGTACATGCAGACATGAATTTTCTTGGTGTGTTTTACTGGGGATTTTTTTGTGTGTGGAGAGTGGTTTTGGATGCAAAATGCATTACGAAGTTCAGCCACTGCAGAAAAAAGGCTCCTATAATTGGTAAGAAGTCTTTGCCGCATCGGTTTATAATGGGACCAAGTATAAAGGTGTAGCATTACTGATTTTTTTTTTTTTTTTCTTATTTTTTCTCCAAAGTATTGGGTGAAACTTAAGAGAACAGAATTTTAAGGACACTTGTCGTTTTAGGTTTATTGGCTGAGATTATGCTTTTTTTTTTTTTCCCTTTTCTTTTGCACAGAACACATCCTTGCCAGTCAAGGGATCCAGTAGCTTCTTGTTTGTAGATGTCACTAACCTTTGAAGTTCACATTTTTGCTCTTCTTTTTTTCTAATTGTTCTAAAATTTAGTATAGTAGTTTACTAGCTGTTGAAAGCATGAGCTATCGTATCCAGAAACTAATTAAACAACACAAATGGTATATGGAAATGAACTCAGGAGTATCTTTGCAGAGATATCCTAAGGTGCAATTTCGAGATTGACGTAGACCATTCTGAACCTGTGCAGAATGGCAGCTTTGATTTCCCCATCTCTGACCACATATTCCTTCTCCCTACTTAGAGTGGCAATTGCAAGGGTGAAGTAGCCCAGTCAGAGGAAGGAAACAAAAAAAAATAAAAAATAGACACCTGAGAACCCATAAACCTCTGCTTCCCCTGCCCCAAGACAAGTTCATTCAAAAACTGTAAGAACCAATTTTTCATTAAGGAATGGGTTTGAGTTTGTTACTGTGCGATTCTGCAGTTGGTATTGCCAGTGCGAAGGGGATGGAAGGGGTGTGGAGTAGCAAGTGACCAGCAGCTTTGGGTACTCTTAGATCAGCTTGAGCCTCTTGTGGAACTGCTCTTGAAAATGCTCGGAAGCCAACAAACTCCACAGAACTTCTCCATGAGTTAGAATACAGTTTGAATTACAGTAGAAATGTTAGTTCATTCAGCTTCCTATAAGATACAGTTTAAGTTTTATCTTTAATCAGTCTGGTAGTAGGTGTAACTGGTGTAAATGGTGATCAGTGTTTGAGTAGCACTTACTAAGTCCTGCAGATATCATTAGGTGCAATTTCACCCAATCAGTCACCTAATAGGGTAAATTAGTGTCATAAAGGTGGCTTGAGCTTTCTAGTAATCCTCACGTTCAGTGTTTTGCACGCAGAATAAAAAAGGTACAGTTCAGATGCTTTAACAATTTCACTTGCAGTTTGGACATGTGTATGTTGGATGCTTATGTTTAAATACGTTTCCATAGAAGGACATTTAGTATTGTCTTTGTAATGTTAATACAAAGGCTTTTTCTGAAGAAGACCAGGAGCAGCACAAAACTCCGAGAACTGCATACTTAAAAATAAATAAACAAGGTAATGATAACAAACTACACAGACAGTGTTTATATCTTGGTGCCTAGCAGGCAAAAGTTTGCAACCCTGGAAATGTGTATATCCATTTATATTATTCAAGGTCATTACAGTAAGGACAGCAAGTAAATTTCGAAGTTATCTTGAAGATTATGAGGTCTCTTAAAAAACCAAGCCCTGACATTATCTACATAAGGAGTAAAATGTAGTTAAATATGAGCTTAGACAAGTTTGTGACAGATGGCTCTTACTTAAGATAGCTTTTCATTAAATAACCCCTCTCTTGATCCATGAATCAAAGATAAACTGAGAAATAAATATATATATACATGTGTATATTACAGAATATTTGCCATTACCTGATTGCATGAAACCTAGAAAGCTAAAAAGAAACCTTCTGTGAAGTAAAAAAGAAACATTTCAAAAACTATGTGCCTTACAGATGGTTGTAGTCTGAAGGAGTACTTAAAGACTTCATCCAGAATTAAATGAAGAACAAAGAAAGAAAGAAGTAGAATTGTAAAAGAAAAATCTTATTTAATGAACACACATTTTATTATGGTCTTTTTTCCAGTATAGACAGTGGCAAAATGCACGTATTACTAAACTAAAATTTGTTCCTTTTAATAATTTGGAAGATACATCAAACTCGTGAAGAATTATGTCATCAAGAATTTTTAAATACAAGATCCACAGTCTTTCACACCTGAATCATTCACAATATTTATCAATTAAGTTTCAAGAAAATGATAAAATTTTAGAGTGAAAGAAGAATATTTTAGCTTAAATAATGTATTGGATTAACCTAAACAATGTGTAAAATAGGTGCTTCCCATATCACAGGTAACACTTGTGATTAATGTAGGTAGATGTTATGCATCACAGTAACAAATGCTTGGAAAATAGTCCTTTCAAAGACATATGGCTGATTTTGCTTATAACAGAGACCATAAATGAAAAGTGATTAATAAAATATCTTTCGCTACAATTATAAATCAAAATAAGAGATGCATTAAAAAATTAACAGAACATTGTCTGGAAATCACATACTGTACAAGAATGTCTTCCACATTCAGTTTCTGAGAAGAGGATTTCCATTAGTTACGGTAGAGTTACAGAACATTAAATATCCAATGAAAATGTTGCACCGTCCGTCTGCTGAAAAAGTTTCCCTGGCATGGGAAAGTGATTTACAATTTTACAGAGAGGATGAAGTGTGGTGTGTTTTTGCATGAGGTGCAGTAATTTAGATCTCCATAAACTTAGTTTGGAGATGCCAGTCTTGTTTAGTTCAAGTTGGGCGGCTGTTGGAAGGCACGTGAAAATTCAGATAGAAGGAAAATCAGTATGTATCAAACAGAACAAATAATATATTGGTTAAAAGAGGATGAAAACATGAGACTATTTCAGGTTTGATTATTCAGTCCTTGCTCTTGGAAATCATTTGGGGGAAATTCTGAGATAGCCTGTGAATAAAGAAGTCTTATTGTTGCAATGGGACTTTTTAGCAGCAGTGCAGGGCAGGCTACTTGTTTTCTGAAGTAGCACAACCCAAATTACGTAACAAAAGGCTTCCTTTGTATTGGCTTTCTGAAAATATTGTGGGACTTTCTTTTGTGTGGTTCCTCCACACCAAGTGGAAAGGCTCTTCGTATGCAAAGGTGGAATTAACTTTCTATTGAAAGACACGGTTTTGTGCAATAATATGTAGCTTATAAATTGTAGTAAACTGTACCAGAACCACATGATAATCCAACAGTGACAGGCAGTGGTAGTTTGGACATGTTTTATAGTGCAGGTACTGCACTCTGGCTTTATCATTAGGAATGCTGGAAATAATATTTCAGATGCACTTGAATTTAGACGTGTTTAACATGTCGAATCCCAGCATCGAGTGCTGTGAATATACTGCAGGGTGAAATTCTTGATTTCCTGAATATTTCTATTTCTAAACATCAAGCTTTAAATAAATAGCAACTTAGTAATATGAAACTAGAATCTTTTGTGTGTGTGCAAAATATCCAGGGAAAGTAATACGAAACATAACATAGCTTGATCAAGTATTACGTTACTCTCATTGTATTTCGGCATGGAGAAAAGTTGTATTTCTGTAGCAGTAGAAATTACTATTTGATATCAAAAACCTGATTGTATTAGGTGCTGTCTGTACACAGAAGAAAAATTTTCTATCGAGAAGAAGTTAATCTGTAGACAGATACAGATTTACTGTTACCATGTTTAATACCTTGGAAGTTTTTGGAGCTGCATGGTTAAAAGATATGTGTCAAGAAATGGTTTTACTCTTTTGGATCTTCAGTCTTTAGGTAATGAGCAAGCTTATGTAATTCAGATTTAGAGGCTTTAAATACACAGGAATATTTTATATTGCTAAGGTGATTGTTCCCTCTTGATTAAAAATAAAATAAGAATCGTGTAATATCAGAAATTGTTTTCTAGTAGCTATTTTCACACAAACTGGTCATTGCTTAAAGTTGATGTTCTATGTAAAAGCAGGAGTGGGGAATGGAGGATGACAAGGAAAATGGGTTTAAGGTGAAAGGATGCTCCCCTTGCCAACTGCATCATGGATGACAAGGGCGTGATAGCGCATCATGACAAAGTTACAGAAAAGTGGAGTAATTTAGTGTAATCATATGTTTAGAGAAACATAATAAGTAAAAGGACTAATGAATTCAGGTGATATGGGTTTGTCTCCTGTGCTTGTCAGGGTCCTGTAACTGAGTAAGCATCATTTTGATAGGTAATAACAATAATACATCTTCTCCTTCATGCTTTCTCTCTTAACTATTTTAAACTACATGCTCATCAGGTCAAAAGCTAATGCATATTGTGTGTGTGAACAGTAACCTATTACAATGAGTGTATTTATCTTAGTTGCTTAAATGGCTGTAGTGCCATATACTCCTGTTCATTGCTAGTGACTTTTGGCACTTGGAGTGTAACCACTACGTAATAAGAGCCATAGAATTTGGTGTATATATAACCTAAATATGTCTTCTATATATTTGATATATGTTTGAGATGAGTAGTGTGCTTTCCTTGTAAATAGTTTTGCTGAAACTATACTGTCATTTGAACACCCTATTTGCATTCATATTAGTTTGCTATAATCTATAGATTTCTTATAAAAAGTGGTAGGGTGGAGGGTGCTGTTGTCAGCAACCCTGAGTAGTGTTGTTGACAAATTCTCTTCCTATTCCAACCTCTCAATAGAAAATCGCGTTTACATTAGGTTGAACAGTGGAAATGGAACATTTTCAAAAATTCTCTGAAAATATGGCTTAAATACTGGCTATTTCAACCTGTCAGCTAAACAGTCCTGTATACTGTATTCCTTAAAAAATTGAAGGTTACTTTAGAGTTTGGAGCATGAGCACAAGATCCAGAATCTCCAGTTAAAGAACTGGCTTCTCTCAAAAAATTTCTCCTCTGAAAAGCATCTTCAGAACAGTTCTAATGTTTCCTGTCTGGCAAGAAATATAATGGACACCTGAGCCATATTTGAACTTTTCTCCTCTATACATGAATAAAACAAAGGAAGGACAGTCAAATGGAACTGAATTTTTTGAACTTTCTCCTTGTTCTGTTAGTGTGTGCACAGAATGTTTGAGAGAAAACAAACATATATCAATTGCAGTTTCTTTGAATCAGTTTTCACTTTTTTTGCCAATTAAATATGGAGATTCGACTATTTTATTTTAATGTCAGCATTTGTCACCTTCTAAAGCACCTCTTTCTTTCCAACTGTGATCACTTATTTTATACATATCATTTCACACTCGTTTTTCACCTTCTTCTCTAGGAACAATAGGGTAGTAAGACTGATGGTTGCTTTCTGAGACTTGTTTTTATTTTAGCTTTGTACTGTAAATGTCTTTTTATCTTTATTGTGTTAGCTTGTCTATAACTCACTGTATTGAATAAATCTGGCAATACAAATGCTAAAATTTAAACTAGGATTTTACTTCTCCAAATATATCAGTATATGCATAGTTTAATTACTGTCACTAAGAAACAGTGGGTTTTCAAGTTCAAGACTAAATAGTTTTTCAGATTAAGGAGAAAACATATGAAATACAAGACCTGCTGTGATATATCCTTTGCCACTTGCTGAAATCTTCCCTAGTTTAATCAGAAAAGCTTCTACTAAACATCCCGTGCATGCTGAGTATCACCTTCTCTGCAAAAAGTGCGTAAGGAATAACCGGAAAAACTCCTCTTTGTTCCTGCTTCCCATGCCTGTTCCTGTGAGCTCTTGACCTTTCCTCAGTTTTTTGTCTCTATCGTTTCCCTGGTGTTTTTGTGCAATGTAGGCAGCAGAGATTTTGATTTCCATTCCAAATTAGAGGAAAGCAGCCGAGGAAGGTGCAGCAGAGGAAGGTAGAGCAGAGCCCTCTTTGTGAAGCTCTTTGAGGCTGAGAGCAGGGCCCAGTGCAGCGTTAGCAGCAGCACGAATGTGGCGCTGTCCTGCTTGCCCATTACAGGCCCGATGAACAAAGCTTCTGGTCATAGTCAGCACATCTCTCTTCCTTAAGCATTAGTTGTTGAAACAAAATGTGTTGTAGAACATCTGCAGCTTCACTGGAGTACAGCACCCAGGTGTCATATGGAATTACATTAACTTTGAAGTGTAAGATTTTATATTAATAGTAGTTTCTTATTTCTGTCTCCTGCCTGTGAACAATCCACAAATCTGTTGTGCACCTGCGCAGGTGTTGGTGCACACTAGTGGGCATCATCTAACACTATGAAATGCAGATGCTTATTGAACTGTCATTCAATGTAGTTTTTCAAAATGGTTGTCAACAGAGCTGTTTGCTCTGAAAAGTTAAAACCAAACTAATACTTAAAACTTGGTGACTTAACAGAGTTTTACATGCAGTTGTGTGCTGAATGCTTCCAATAGAGAGTAGATTTCAAGTGAACGCTTTTACAGCAAATTTCAGACATTTTGGTTAGCCATTGCTGTTGCCATTTCATAGTCTTGCTAATAAGACTTACAGCAGGCCAGATGAACTCACTAAGATGTTCTCTCAGTGACAACCATTTCTCTCCAACAGCACCTGATTTGGTGCCTGTGCTAGCATGGGAAGCAAGAGAGAAGACATAAGTCACTTCAGATGTACAAGGTAGCAGAGTGGATCATGGGGGAGTGACAAGCCACCTTGCCCTGCCTTCCTAAATAGCTCATCACTTTTGGGTAGGCCTGTCCCTGTGGCCACTTCACAAACCCAGTTCTATATCATGTTTATTTAATGCCAGAATATGACTATTTGCATGCAGTCCACCTGCCCACCCCTGTTGCTTTATTCCCTCTAATCAGCTTGCTCCAATATACACATCATTTCTCTAGGCAATGTATTATCTCCTTTAGGCTGTCTTACATCCTTTCTGATTGCAGTTCTTTCTGTTTCACGCAGTGTGCTACTGTTCCTTACCATCTATAATACATTGTAACCATAGATACCATGCACAATTCAAACATGAATTTTTAAGGCTCCACATTTTCTCTTGTAAATATTTTGATGAAAAGAGTGATTATATTTCAGATCAAGGCTTCAACAGAATATTAGTTAAAAACATTGATTATGAGAATTAAAGCTACATGCTCAGTAGTATGTATCCTTAAGAGTACAGGATGAAGTTGAATCTGCGACTTAAAACTGCTGCATATCAGCATGAAGCGCTACTGAAAAGTACTTTATTTTTGTACTAGTGATCTCTCAAGTCTTGCTCCAAAGTCAATTGCAATGAAGGTAGGATGTTCCATTGATATTAATTTGCTTTGGAACATAGATATTTTATAGTTTTAATAGCTTCAAAATTGTGCGTTATGTAAATTCTAAAGTGCTTGGGATTCATATAAATGTAAAATACTATTCTCTATTCCAGACTTAGGCAGCATTCACATGGACAACTCTGAGGGAATTGAACTGCAGGAGTAGTTGAACTGGGGTTTTTTTTTTTTGTGGTCTTGGGTTTTTTTGTTTTATTTTGTGGGTTTTGTTGTTGTTTTTATTATTTTTTAAGGGAAAAAAGAAACTCATACTTATTATGAGAATAGTTTTGCTCTAATATTATCCTTAATCTCAGTAGAGAAATCTTCTATAAGGTTTACTTGAAAGCAGAAGTTCTGTCTGTGTATATGGCTATTAAAATCATTATACATTTTTAGGAGTAAATACATTTAGGAGAGAAGAAATGCATAATGCAGCACCCTTTTATCAAGGGCATATACCACGCACCAGATGGAAAGCAAACTGTGTTTACAACATTACCACTGCCGCCATTGACACTACTAGATCTACAATATGTTATAGCAGCAGCTCCATTAACCTTGCTAGTTCTGTTGGCGTTGCCTGGTAGTTTGCCCAATCTGTGTTTGTTGTCAGCAAATGGATCAAATTAGGATTTTCATTCTTTTTATTGACCCTTTCCCTCCTTCCTTGGTTTAGGCCATAGTTCATTCAAAATTGTTGTACAATTGCTCTGTAGAATACTGCAAATAGATATCTCTGGATCTGACTGCTACCACATACGTGGTAGCAATGAGAACGTAAAGTATACTATCTTACCTCAGAGGTGAAACTTCAGGAGAACAGTTGATAGCAGATGTGCTGTAAAAACCCAAGTTCTTACCTGGTTGCTTGCCGTGTTGTGTGATGCGACCCACCTAAGCTGTTGACCTTGAGCTGCGTTAGGACACACTGCTGTCTCTCAGGGCAGGCTTGCCCCAGGGTTTTTCACTTTTCAAGTAGAAGCAATCTTCACTGCTCGTTTATTTATTTAACATAGTCATACTTAGTTGTTTAAAGTTTTGGGGAACAGGTGGGCATGTTTACTTTTTTTGAAACGAGTTAACTCAAAGACTGATTCTGTTGCCCTTTCCACTATGCCTTTGCTCCAGGCTAGTGAAAAGATGCTTAGTTTCTAGCGTATGGCCTGTTCTGACTGAGGTACTTCACGCCATAATTTCGTTATCAGTTCACTTCAGTAGGAACCACTGCAGTCCCATATGTCACTAGACATTGTTCCCAACATGTGTTTGTGCTGCAGAAATTCACACACAGCCACATGACAATCCAAGTCTGTGAACTGATTCAGCCCAACTGTAACTCTTTCTTGTGATTTTAACTAGATATATGTCCTACCTCACCATGTGACTGCAAGAGAACTGCCACCACAAGAGAGAACCAGAAACAAGTGCCCTTGGGTGTTAGACTGTGGTACATAGACAACTGCGCTGAATCATATGAATGTAAACTTTCCTTTGTGTAATCACTGTCAGCCACATATTTATTCTGTAATGTATCTGCGTACACAAGTGAGCAAAGGATCCTTGATACTTAGTCAGGTTTACTCCACAGGTGCCCTACTAGCAGCATAATACCATACTAAGAGAGATTATGCAGCTTGTATTTGTAGTAAAACTCAGGGTCACTACTAAAATTCTTCCAGTTTTGCGTTTTGGGCATGTGCTTGGCAGACTTCTCCCGACAAATCGCATTCTGTAGAAGACCTGTCCCTCCTTTGCTGTACTAAGTGAATCATTGAACTGTGTATTCCTCATGAAGGAACATGTATACTTTCCCAAGTAAAGGTGACTCTCTGAGTTTCATCTGCTCTGTAGAATTAGACAAGACAAAGTGCATAGCTGTGGGGGTTTTTTTGCTAGTCTATCTAAAATGATATATTATTAACAGCAACAAACAATATATGCATCTTTCTACCTTCATGGATATTATTATAATTATTAAAGTAATTATGCGTTTTTTAAGATATTAGTATTATGCACATTTGGCTTCCCTATTTGCTTTTAACGTGAAATATTTCTTCCCATATTAGATACTATTCTTTCTTAATTCATCATAACTATTTACAAAAAATTTAGTTTTACTTCAAAATATCGTGCATAGACACAGGTTATCTCATGTCCATGAGATTTCTTGTGTGTTCTCTGCTGGAGTTGGTTTCTCTGCAGAGCTGTCAAAGCAGGTGGAGCCAAACGGTTGTGGGAGCCTCCACGTGAACTGTCATATTTACCTTTAATTGATTGCAGTACCAAGCTGAAATATGGGATCTCCTGTCACAGCAGAGTTAAAATGGTGCTTTTCTGGGTACCTGATAATAGGTTACCATTTAGAATGCCTTACCTTAGAGTAAATGGTTTAAGAGGAGTACTAGTGAGCCATCATCCATTCAATCCTGTTACAGACAGTTTTTTGTCTATAACAAGACAACAGGGAAGCCCAAATTGATAGCCGAGTCCTACTGGTACCACTTGTGTATTCATTCCTTCATGTACATATCCTGCAGTGTTTCTGAAAGATAGAATAGTACTTAGATTGATGAGAAGGAGCGGATAGGAAAAACAATATTTTTTTAGCTATTTGTACATAATGAGAAATAAGATATCTTAAAGCAGAATCTATTTGTTTCTCTTTTTCCCTGACACTTCTGATATTCTTTTAGTGGCTTTATTATGAGCGCAGTTTGGTGTGTAGTGCATGTGGGTAGATATGGAAAGGAGCAACAGAAGGGAGAGAATAAAAAAAGAGAGGGAAACTTAACAGCTACAGAGCAGATACCACGTTTCCGTGAAAGCATCAGTCAGGATAGGAAATGAGAATCTTTCCTAGCAAGGATAAAGAACTGAATAATAGTGGTCATGGACAAATAAAGACTGACCCTGGTTGCTCCGTACAGTTTGGTATTATATCTTTGTAAGTCTCCTGCCCTTTAGTTATGTATTAGAATAGTAAGTTTCTCTGCAGAGTATTTGGGTTTACCTGGATGTTATTGCAGTTATGCTTATGGGCACAGAGCCAGAATCATGCCAAAAGGACAACAGTGTATTGACTTCCTTGTTGTCCTCTTCTGGATTGCCAGCATGAGTAGAAATTGTGACATTAAATAAGCAGACAGGAAAATGCATTAAGCAGAAAATTATTGGTCACCTAATAACTGCAGCAATTTTTCTTTACCGCACACTAAGACCTTGCCCTTATTCTTTATGCTTTTATAGCATCTTGATTCCATTATTGGAAATCTGTCTTTATAGACATGCCACTGAAATCTGTTCACTTCTCAGTAGCCTTTGCAATGAGAACTATATTAGACCTGTTCTTCAAAAGATTCATCGGCTCCCAGAGTGTTAAGTATACACTACTGCTTTACAGTTTGGGGTGGGTTGGGCCTCAGGGGACACTCATTTCTGCCTGATTTGTTACAACTTGTTATTCAATATCTTTACCGATGATCTGAGTCTTTTAATTGCTAATCAGGGTTGCAGTTGGCAGGAGCGAATAGTAACAGGAGTGAATAAAGACATGGGCACAAAACTACAGTGTGACATAGTTGACCCAGCCAAACGTGCTTTATTTCTTTCTAGGCAAAAGGAGGGTAGGTCACAGTTACTGATAAGGGAAGGTATTATGGAACTGGTTGAGTGAAAATGTATGGAGAGACCAGAAGATAGCAAAGAAGACAACATAACAGTGGACTACACTACATGTTGCTGCTGTATGTGTGCCCCTAGAATATAGATGCACAAAAATAGATGCCTAATGAATGTAAACATGCCATAGTAGTGCATGTAGAGAATGAATCTGACCCATGGTTGATACAAAACCAGAAAATGTGTGTGAGAACATGTATGGATTAGGAGTAGGAAGAGGGCGTTTCATGTCCTTTGCATACCATTGAAACTGTTGCCATCATATTTTGTTTCCAACTTTTATGGTTTCTTCAATAGAAAGGCTAAGGCACCTAAAGCTCTGTGCAACCCTGTCTGCTCTTCAGAAGGACCCATGTGTTGTAATCAGCATACAAGGGGAACAATATTGCAATGTAGTCTGTCTCGCAGGGTGGCCCCCCATTCAATGTCCTATCCCTGCCCAAAGGAGGGGTGGAGGAGCAGCTGAGTGTAGTAAAACACATTTTCTAATCTCCATGCTGATAAGCTGTGACAGTATAACCATATGGATATCAGGACTAACACTATAACAGATGTCAATAGTATCACTTCTGGGCATAAAGTTTAATATGAGTGAAGAGGCTGCTGATGATAATCTACTGAAGGTCTTATAACATTTGGAGGTTAATGTTTCTTGTAGTCTTTTTTTTTCTATTCCTCCCCTCAAGTAATATTCCAGTTAGAGTTGATGGTTGCCGTCAATTACAGACCCTGCAAATAAAGTGCTGTGCCTATAAACCTCTCTCAACATCCTCGGTGCAACAGAAGGCGTATCATTTTAACTGCTAGAGTCAATAGCCATTGTAAGGCATGTCATGGAGTTCTGTAGCAATCTGCCTTTTTCCCTAGGATGGCCAGACAGAGATCTGCAAGAGTTTTATCACTGGTAAGCTCCCTCAGCTGAGCTTTCTCCCAACTACTTTTCTTTCTCCTTTGGGAACGGAGGAGTCTGATAGCGTAGTGCTAAAAGTTGCAGACAAAAGGAAGCTAAGAGACAAGGTGAAGCTCTTTTGTTCTTTAAGAGCTGGGTGATGGGAACTGGAACCCCTCAGAATCATTTGTTAGATGTAGAAAGATGGGACAGCAATAAAATGTGTCTGTTGAGGGTTTTTTGTTTATTCTTCTGTGGATTTTTTAGTCCCTTTCCTGGCTTAGCACTATTAGTTGCTTTGAATTTGAAGGAGCAGCCTGATGGCTTTGCTTTTGATTAAAAACCCCCGTGTGGGATAAATCCAAAGGCAATCAAAACCTTTAACTTAAACTATGAAATCAATGCCTTTTCAGTGCAGTTTAGAGTGAGATTTCTTGAATCAGTTGAAGATCAAGGCAGGCAGAGGAAATCTGGCCAGCTCAATACTGACACTTTAAAGGATGAAGGATTTTCCTTGCAAATTGGAAAACTCTTTCTTCATGGGAAGCCCTACATGTCCTATCTAGACATATGTGAGCTTTCTATGTAATTTAAAACCAATCCATAGAGTTTATATGCTGTATTTCGTCTGTATTTTCAGATTAGATTATTTTGACATTTGTAAAAAATAAAATAGAATAATCTGTATCTTCTTTTTGGAACGTCTGAGTACTTATTTCTCACTGAAGTCCCTAGTAATCATTAATCTTCATAAACCACAGATCACAGGTATTTTACAAGGTAAATTCTGTAGGGCTGCCTCATTTCTATTGAATTGTGGTGGTTTGAAGCTGAAATTATGTAGAAATTTCTGCAAGGCATTAACTAAAGTACAGAGCCTCGAAAGAGGAATCTAACCTGTGCCTAGAGGTTCTAGGCATTTCCTTAACACAAAAAAAATATTGATTAAAATGGATAAATATCTGGATTTTATATTTGATTGTTTTGAGTTTAAAAAGTTTAATCTTAAAAGGTATACAGAAATAAGTATTTAGTCCTACTGAAATACAACTAGAGGTACAGCTGTACTTACAGGACGTAGTTAATGACGGCTATGGCTTTTCATGACATCTCTTTGGTAGGCTTCAGAATGACCTTGTCAAAGTTAAAAGCTCGTAACATTCATATTTTGTTTTTATGGCATTATGATTCCGCATAACAGTGCTAAAAACAAAAACACAGTATAATTATATTGTCAATCAAGCTGCCAGAAAAGGCATTTTCCACCAGCTTTGCACCTACTAAACTGTAAATAATTTATAAAATTAGAAGTCATGGCTAAGTGGAGGCATTTTGGGGCTAGTTAAGCACTTGTCATAGCTCTGTGGTTTAAGCGACCCCACGCACTGAGCTCTGGTTGCTTACTTCTGTCTTGTGAGTGGGAAAATGGTCATTTGTTCTTGTATTGCTGTGCATGCACTTAATAAAAATATCAAGCTGTCAACAGAGCTATGAACAGGTGTACGGTGAATGTTGTAATGATGTTTTATTCATTTGAATTTCCAGCCCATTTAGTCTCATCCAACGAACAACAAAAATATTTTCTTCATTACCTCCAATTAATGTAAAAGTCAAATGTTTGAATATATTATCACACAGATAGTTCAGTACGTTGGTTGATTTGTGGAGTATTTGCGTTAAAGTGACAATTAAACCAAACCAAAAAAAGTAAAGTAATCCAGACCACATGTTTTTTATCTGTCATGCTGTTACAGAGGTGTTCAACTTGTTTCCTTTTGACCTTCAGGACAAGTTCATTAAAGCCTTTGAATTTACCATCATTTTTATGTAGTCTTTTAAAAATGTTAGTAATTGTGTTCATTTTTAAACAAGGTTTATTAGCTGTCCATTGTCCTGTTACTATATATAATGTAAAATTTAAGTTGACAGAAACTAATCTCTCATAACGCAGCTGTTCAGAGGGCAGAAGGCTGCTTTATAGATGTATGAAAGATCACGTGTTCTGGTAGGATAGAGACAAATAATTATCAGATATTTATCTTTCAATAGCTCTCTCTGCTATAACTTTTCTTCTGCTTATTTGTGGTGTAGTGTGTCCCCGACTGCTCTATTATAATGTCACAGTGAATACTTCCCACTTATTCCTTAGTGCTGTCTTTGCAGGTTACTTAAACATTTTAGAGCAAGTAGGACTTTTCCCGTTTGTCTGTCTTGGTGTATCATGGTACTTGAATCATGAGTACCCATTGCTTTTGGTCCTGCTTCAGTGCCACACTGGAGACAGCGTCCATGTGTCCCATGGCAGCTGTTTGGGCCGTGGAGCAGGAGAGACGTGACAGCTGACGTTGTCCCGGAGGAGCAGGACTCTGCTGCTTTCAGGAGAACACTGCTAGGATATTCTGCACCTATCTTGGAGAGCACACTTTGAACACTAGAAACAATTACTGCACTCACATGCTAATTACTCAGCACTTCTAAAGCTGTTATTTGGTTTGGTTGGTAAATCGCTTGGTTAGATCAAGATTTGTGAGCTATTTTTTTATGTCTTGGTCAGATTTTTTTTTTCTTTGGTTGAGAGTCAAATTTTATATGCACTTTATAAATGCAAAGAATAATTTCAAATGGACTTTTCTCACCATATGTAGCACACAGAGAAAATATTAAGTAAAAATAACCCCAGAACCCCCACAAACTACATCTCATCATCACATACTCAGCATGGAAGGAATCATGTGGTGGGATCATTATACATTTTCCTCCAAGTTTTGCATATGATCAGAATGTGCTGTGTTGAGAATATTTGAGAGAGTTGAGCTTGTTATGGTTAATACTGGTGCAAGTTTCCATGAAAACTCATTACATGTTGGTAAAGAACTATAGAAATACCCAATTTTATTTCCCATCCTTCCCTCCATTTGTAGGAACTGAATATTCATGGTGTTTCACTAAATAAAGCGAATGACCTCCATGCTGCTTAAATGTTTTTTTAGTAGAATTGATGCCTGTGTGTAAGTATAGCATGACATATAATCCCATCCAATTCTGTTTCATGAAGTGTAGACCTGTATAGGAGTTTAGTTATGGGAATGAGGGACAGCTGGTTTTGGAACAGGACCGTGGCTGTAGGAAAGGCATGGCTTCACTTTGTGTAGCCGTATATTTATGCCCATACAACAGGCCGAATTTCTATACCTTTGCCTACAGAGCTGCAAGTAGGATATGCTGCTTGCAATTTTCTCCCTTACAAAAACAAAGAAAAACCAACAACAGAAACAATAAGTTACTGGTTTACAGTCACAGGGATTCCAAGGCTTTGCAGAAAGTGTCAGTCTCTTACTGCCCACTTTTTTCTGCTGATTCTCCTCTAATTCTAAGTTACGTACTATTCTCTGAGATTATTATATTAGTTTTAGAAATGAGGGCATGTTACATTTCACCAGCATCATGGGAGGAAAATAATTAGGGGAGATACGAGAGTTCCAAGACAACTGCACGGCCTGGACTGCAGCAGATGTTGCAAGAGCATCTGGGCAGCAGTTAGTTTAGTTTGTAATAGATAAAATTAGATGGAAAGTTGGGGCATAAATTCTAGGTCTGGAATTCAAAACAAGGCAGAAATGGGTTAATACCTCTGATTTAAAAGATAAAATAAAATTGAAATACTAGGTATGGAGAAATAGTGATAGAAATGTAGATAGGAAAATGCTTAGACATTTGCATACTTTATGTACAAGTTACCTGAGTGCTGCAAGAAGTAATAAAAGGTTAATGTTGTTCATTTTCTAAAGAAACATCCCATCTCTGTGATCTGATTTTAAAGCTACTTTGTTATGCCTACGCTGGGTCAAATCGGATTTCTGACTTTTTAGAGTTGGGTTTGATTTGTTCAGTTACCTTTGCATAATCATAAACATTCAGCGAAACAAATAATGATCTAGCAAGGTATAAAGTAGTTCTCAGTATTAATAAAAGTAGCAGAGGAGGGACCTGAAGGGGAGTTGGGGGATAGAATTTCTAAGGAAGACCCTGCTTAAAGTTATTCCATTTTTCTAGCTGAGGTCGGAGGGGACTTTGTTGTGTGGTAAAGCTTTAATGCTTCATGATCACACAGAAAATTTAATCCCACTCTGGTTAAAAATGCCAGCTTCATGCAATTGCAGATGGAAACATACTGCTTATGAATTTGTAGAATAAATACAACAAGAAAATATTACAAAAGGTATTCATGCAGGCTAACAGATTTTTAGGATAAGTTCATAGTAAAAATGATGATAATAGCTGAAACTTACTGTGTAAAAATATGCAAATAAAGAAATGGGTTCAAGGTGTGAGAAGATCAAGCAATCTGTTGTATAACTTAAAATCAGTTCTTGTCAAAAGATAGCATTATACAATCCGGCATAGTGTCATTATCTGTGTATAATATCGGAGACAATATATTCTAGTTGAAAGGGAAAAAATTTAGATGCAGTAGGCAAAATCAGAGTAAGCATAAACTGGAAATAGTGAATGCATCTGTACATGTGAACAAAGCTTTGTGGGAGAATGTATTTTAAGTTACAGAGAAGATGCTTTCTCTAACATTTTCCTCTGATGTTATATCATGGTAAATGAAAGGTATAATGAACCTTAATTTTGGATCTGCAGATTATTCTGAATTACAAAGGAGGAAAGGAAAGCAGGAAAAAAACCAAACCAAAACACCAACCGTTTTCTTAATTTACTGAATTGGTTTCACTTTGGTTTTGCTAAAGACTTGGCTTCTAACATGTCTAACTCATCAAGTCACTCCTGTGTACGCCTGCAGTGCTGGGGAGAGGGGCATAAATACATGGGAGCCTGCTGCCCTGCTACCCTTTCCTGTCCCCAGATCTTGAGGTGCTTTATGAAATAAGAGTTATTTTATGACAGGAAAAGCAAAAATTCTTCCATTTCACGGTTGTTTTGAGTCACTCTTTTAATGTTCTATGCCTTTTATCCACGGTCTTCTGTGTCACTGTCTTGGCAGTTATTCTGCTTTGGGTCAGGCAAGCATCTCAAGAGACCACAGTTCAAGTGTGCCCAAAAAAGGAAAAAAAAGTATTTTTAATAGGAGTGAAAAAAATTTGTCTTTTTTCCTGTCTTCCATAACTTAATATGAACTTTAAATTCAGGACAGGGAGTATCCAACTCCAATGTATTTTATGTAATTGATGAAGAACACTTTTCCTGGTGATTACTTTTAACGTCTGCATATCGGTGGATAATAATATTTGAGCCTCAGGCTGAGTAATCATATCTCCTGCTGTCTGCATTAGAAATAAAGTTTAGATTAGTGTAGTTAATTCTATAGTCCTTGCTTTCTTTTCAATATTCCGCATCACAGCAAAAATGTAGTTGAATGTTTTATTTTCTGTTTCTTTCTGAAGTTACTTTAGAGTAACTATTCCTTAGTATATGTAGAGAAATAAACTAATCAGAACATTGTATCTGGTGCTAAAGGGCAACAGAAGTGTGCATGAGCAGAGACAGATAAGCTTGTGCAGCTCTGAGAAATTTTAAAGCCCTCATGTTTTGGGCTTTTTTTAAAATATTTTAAAATTATTTCTGGCCTGTCCCTGAATGCTGTGTTAATGAGATCGCATGGAGCAAGAAGCAGAGTTGAGAAGCAAAAAGATGGTATGATTTGCTCTAAATGGTTTTAACATCTCTTTTGTGCAAATGGTTGAATGACTTTTGAGAGAAGGGACATCAGCGGCCTATTTCTGCAGCTCGGTGCTCTCTAGCAGGGCCAGCTAGCAATCCATTCAGTAACCCCTGCAAATTAGGACTGCTTTAGGGATGTGACATGTCCCAGTGGCCACCCCAGCAGATGAGAGCAGTCAGGAAGCAATAAGCCTCTACCATTCAGGGTCAGTGATTTATGACCCTAGAAATCAAGGATAAGTGAAGTCTGCCTTTCTGGATATCATAATAATGATAAAAAGGACACTTGGCTTGATGTGCTTCCAATATCTGCAACACCTTCCAGGAGGTGTAAGACCAGATTTACAGATGGACAGTTATCGCCCTCTTAAGTTTTGAGTTTCTTTATCTAAAGTAGAGTTTCCTTTTTCAAGTTGTGTAACTTAGGCAGCATGCAGGCACACATGGGTTTGCAGATGGACGTAGATAATATTGGTAGGTGTGCACTTCTCTGCTTGTAAAAAATCAGTAAGCAGTGTTCTGTTTATAAAGCTGATAAAACACTGCTAAGTAAAATGGTTTGTAACGTGTTACAGCGATGAGTTCACCTATTGCACTGTGTGCGTACTCAGATCTGAAAAAAAATTCACACATTAGCAGACCCAACAGTGTTTAAGTTCATCTGGTTTTAGGTGCTTTGGGAAGACTATAAATGAAGAGTTAATTGAACAACAACAAAACACGTATCAAAACAATCCCACAACCCATTTTTCGATAATTGTTTCTTCTCTTAAGAGAACATTACCTCTCTCACAGATGGTCAGAGTGATGCATTTGGGGAAATCATCCAAACTTGGCTTTCTTCCTGGTCTCTCAGCTTAGTAACTGCAGCATTTAACCCCAGAAGTATTATTTCTCTTTGCTCTAGATATCATTTTAATGAACAATACTAGGTTTCACAGTTGGACAACTCCTTTTAAGGTCTCTGAACAAGTTGTTATTTTTTGATTTTAGTGTTTTGGAATTACTGAAACAAAGTCTGCCAAAGTCAAGTTTCCTAACTTTTAAATCACTTGAAAACAGATTCAAATAGCACAACTTGTAGGAAGGTTTAACGAATCGTATAAGTGTCGTATTCCTAGGAAATGATCTTCCAACAATGAAATCAGTGGTATGAAAGGAAAAAAAAATCTCTCGTCTCACACATAGGAAGGAAAATACATTAAACAGTTGAAACACTCATGTGCAAGGTGGGTGATCTGACTGTTAGATCACTTTCCTTCTCTGAGACTGAAATCCAAGACGCAGTCTCAGTGTACGTCATGCTCGTAATAGTATTTTCATATCAAGTAGCTTTGGCGTAAACTTGAATGTGCAAAAATGGTGAGGTGCTCAGGTACTAATAGGGTGGGATTGTATAAGGACAGTTTAATACTTCCTACGTGTCTGTGTGCTTGCGGTGGGGAAATGGAGGTTGTACGTGGTTCGGGGTACCTGTTCCTCTCTGCTCTGAGGTCCAGTGACCCTCTTGAGTGAGAGGCATCCCAGGGGTTGTACAAATACCATTTTCAGAATAGTATGAAACTGCAACTGAAGTGACAACATTCGACGATTCAGTACAAGATGAGCTCTTGTAACATGCGTAGAAAATAATCCGTCATTACTTTTTCCAAGATATTCCAGATACTCTGGGAAAGAGTTCTGTGATATTTCAAATGCCCGATAGTTTGAGGTTTTTACCCCAATGCTGTTCTGTACCTGGGAGGCAGAGTTCCTTCAGTAAGAAGTTTGTTCTTTTTCCAGTGACTGATTTTCTGGAGATTATTCCCTTTCTCACTGTTCCTAGGTGAGCTGGGCTGCCATGCTGCAGGATGCTTTGGCTCCAAGCCCAGCATCTCAGCACATTCCTCTTAATGGAGCTGAATTTTTCTCTTTCTGCCTGCTTTTCTCTTTGCTGTCTTTTAGTTCAAGCAAAATTGTATGTGTATGATAAGCATGAGCAGGCCAGCCCTTCTCTTGCACAGCTAGAAATTGCATTTACTTCCAACTCTGTGTTGCTTCCCCTCCATGGAAGTGAGATTAAGCCGGTTCTGATACTGTCACACTGCAACATAGGCAGTAGCAGGGAACCTAGGAAGACAGAAAATATTTTAGCAATAATTGAACCAAAAAAAAATCTTTAAAAAAAAATATAAAAAGAAAAGTTTTCCTCACATAAAACTATTTTCTTTTTGGAAAAGGTAACTATAGATGGTGGTTTTTTAAGTACTGAAAAAGTCAGCTGTTTACAAGATCTCTTGCCAGGAAAAGGAATTTAAGAAAAAAAGTTAACTAGCTTCCAGTACTCAGTCAACTGCCAGGTGCAGTTAGGGCTACTTGTATTAACTCTTCAAGTCTCTTCCAGCACACTCATCATTTTTCCAGAAAACGAAAAATTCAATTTCCTTGCAAAACTGGGTTCCTTTCTGCACGCTTCAAACTGTGGCTGGGTCTCCTTTACCAGAGCAGGTTGAAGCAACCTTTCCCATATGCCACACGTTATCAGTCTCTGACATTTGACAGCAGAGCTTTTTATGTTTGTTCTCCTTAATCTGTCTGAGTACAAATATCTGGTTTAGTTGGAAGCGAGCTCCTTTTAAACTGCTTAAAATAACCTGAGCGTTACAGACTCAAAGAGATTCCGGGACGTGCAGCCGAGCGGTTCCCTGGCGATCTGAGGGAGAGTTGCTTTGCTCCAAAGTGTCTGTCCCACCGGACAAGCTGCCTGAATGGCTGCTCGGCTGTTACCACCTCTGCTGGCAATTACCCAGCAGTTACTGGGGGAGGAGACTGTTTATTTGGAGAGTAGAGAGAATGTTATGAAAAAGGATCTTGGGTATAAGATCCAGTAGCTGAAGCAATTAAATATAGTTGGATGTGCTCTAAAGGAAGTTTGTGCAGAATACAAATGTAAATATTGGTAAGGCAAGCAAATGTTACAAAGACATAGCTTATTTTAGCAGATTAAAAATAAATGCCTCGCTGTAGAGATAATCCTTAAATGTAAAGTTTCGCAGTTTAGTTTATTTCGGAGTAGCTGTAACATGTTAATGCAGGGAAGTTTGTGATTTGTTCATAATTAACAATTATATTTGCTTCTAACTTTAAGATCTCTAATAAGAAAAAACAGAAAAAGAAACAAAACAATTATAACAAGTAATTACTCTCATTCAATTCCAGTTATAATAATAATAATAGTGTTTAATGCAAACTTCCTAAAGGCCAGTAAGATTTAGTCATTACCTATTTAGAGTACTCAGCTATCTATTGTTTTATGTTAGGCACAAATGGTCTATGTGTGAACAAGAAAGATTATTTCTTATTCTTTTACATGTCGATGTCGTTCCATTCAGAGCTCAAAATCCCACTGAGATGTTGAGTTTAGTCCAAGACAGTAATGCGCGGGTGTGTAAGTATTGTAAGCAAGCAAATTGAGCCCTGTCTTCTTAAAATGAGAATGCCATGTCCCTGTGGCCTTTTTAGGACTTATGCCCTAAGAGTTGGGAGACAGCATTGAGAATAGTGGGGGTCATTTTTCTCTAAGTAAATGACTGAGTTCCTGGGAGCAGCTCCTGTCAACCTCTCCTGCCTTTGCCAGAAAGGAGATTGTGGAAGTGCTAACCAGCAGCTGGTTGTACCAACAGCATCCCTAAACTTGGAATCAAAATGTTGTCTAGTTGGCACCAGTATCTCCCTCTGTTTCAGTGACTATTTAGTGACTGTTAGGTAATTTCTTTGCGAGATGGCCAGGAATGGGTGGAATGGTGAGAGATCCAGCTCCATTGATCCGTGCATGGAAACATGGAGCTTCATTCATCTGTGCTCTCACAGGAGTTTCTTGTGTTGTCTCTCACACCTCTTCCCCAGATGTAGCTCTCTTATTTTGCTGCTGTATCACACAAAGTCTTAAAGGTTCTTTTTCTCCTGGGCTTAGGGAATATTTCAGGTTCGTGCTGTGAGCAATAGTTTCTTCTAGTTCCAGGCTCTAGCACTTTAAAAAAAACCCAAGAAAATCACTCCCTTTTTTTTACTGGCATAAACTGGAAAAATTAGGACCTCCATAATCAGAAATAATTTCATTTGGATAAAAGTTTTAAAGCAAAACTTAGTGAGCTTAACAAAGCTGAAGGCAGGCAGCTCTGTAAGAACTTTCTGTTTATTGTGGATTTTTGTTCTTCGTAAAATGACTGACTCAAACGGTTTCACCACATCAGATAGGCTTGTTACTTTAAGAGGGTTTTAGAAGTTTGTTCATGCTTTCTGATAGCTTTATTGTAGAAAGCACATTTATGTTTGCATAAGGAAAAAAAAACACAACAAAAACAAAAAAGCAACACCACCACAAAAACCTAATTAACAATAACATGTATACAGTTTCTTTTCATTTAGATATCTTTGTTTTCAAACTAGGGACTGCTGAGCCTTCCGACACTGAAACCCTCGTTTTTCAAAGAATAGCTCCACTATAGCCAGGAGTTTCTCACAACTGGCTTCTTATTCTGTGTATTCCAGACACTGGAATGATGGGCAGTGAAGAGTTTCTGAAATATAGGCACTCTACTTATATGAGGAAAAAAAGACCCAAGGGACAAAACAGACTTAGGTTCACTGCATGGTGGTAGCAGGCAGAGCAGAGACCAAACTGCAGGACCCAAGGACCTAGCTGGAAGTGGAAGGAAAGGGAACAGAAATTAGGACCTAGCTGGAAGTGGAAGGGAACAGAAGTTAGAAACGTGACTGGGGACCTCTTGTAACCTTTCTGACTTCTTTGCAATGAGCTGTAGAAATCAATTGTAAGCTTAGTTTGAGTTGCATCTGTGAGTCTTGCATTCTATGACATACCTGTTCTTTTAGAGATTTGTCTACTTTGCCTTTCAGCACCCAGTACAGGGACAAAACTACAAGTCTGAGAAACCAAGGAAGTTCTTGTATTCTCTCAAAGTTGAACGTTGACAAGAAAAACAAGTTAAATGTGCGGTTTTGTTGCCTTTTTGCTGCATTTTCCTTTTTTACAAAAGTATATAGAAAATTCATAAAGAAATTGGACTCTATAGAAGCTGTGTAGTCCTTGCTCTGTTTTTCCTTTCAATAATTTCATTTACTTTCATCTTCTTTGCTAGCAAGTGTATACGGCCTTTTTTTTGGCCAAAATATCTGCTTAGCTTTTTTTTTAATCAACAATACATTCACACAAATCTCATTATAGTCTTAATTTCTTTTAACTCTAATTGCAAGGGTTTGAAAACTTTCCTAAAGTCACTGGATGCTGAATTGTTGCAAGAAGATTATTTGAGCAGTTGCTGAACTTAATTAAAAAAATGAACTGACAATAAGAAAATTTCTGTCATTTGTGTGTAAATATCTACTTTGTGGGATATTTATGGCAGATCTCGGCAGATTTTCTGTTATTAATAACATCTATCTACTATGTCATGAAACATACTTTGTTTACTATTTCATGTCTTAGAAAAAATGTCGTGCACTTCTGTTTTCTTCAGTAGTTTTCAGAAAATAGAAACAGAAATGAGGATGTAAGCATTCCTCCTTGGGAAGGCTGGAGCTGCGGATTGGAGTGGTCAATATGTCCTAGAGGTTTAGGCTGCAGTTTTCTCAATTAATTGCTGCTCAGCTTTGAAAGCATCTGATACAGAATAATGATTAGGGGATGTGAAGTGATTTTTAGACAGTACTGCTTTATCTCTTGTTGGTATTTTTTGTCTTAGCTTGTCTTTAAACAGGATAGTTACCGTGCATTGTAGTCACTTGATACCTTGCCATTGAGGTGCATATTTAATTTGGGAAGTTACCTGCTCATTCTTTTAGAAAAGAATGGAAACCTTTTTTTGCAAACATAAGCCATGTTCTCCTACATCTGTTAAATGTGTTACAGCATAACAAAACCTCCCTCATAATCCATCAGAGCGCTAGGGTGATGGAGCTGTTCTCTAGTCCTTTGCAGTGCGATGTCAACCAAGTTAACTTCAACAGTGTTCCCCACCACTTGGAGCTTAAGTGTGTCATTTGACTGAGGAAGAGGCGAGGCACTCACATCTCGAGTTCTTTCTGCTGGGTAGCAGCAGGATTGTTCGGCAGCGCTGAGCACACTGCATGCTGCAACACCTACAGCCTCTCCTGCCGCTGGAAATGGAAGATTGCCTTCCTGTGCTTCAGTTTAGCCACTGTTACCTGTATTGAGAGGATGATATCTTTGTGCTGATCCCAATGGAGAGTCCAAATTATTGGAGAGAATAAATGCGCTAAATATAGCTTACAGACTCAATATCAACTAAGTCCTATCTCATCACCATTGAAAATACCAAATTTCAGCATGTGATTTTTTGTTTGGTTTGGTTTGGTTTTTTGTTTGGTTGGTTTTGTTTGTTTTAGGAAACAAGGAGGCACACCCTTAAATGCCCATGTCCTGTAGGATTTAAATTTTATTCTACGCCCTTTCACTTTTTAAAAGTGCAGACTTCATATAAAGTTACAGAGTTAACTAACATCATTGTGCCATGCAGTTAGAGGTCAAATCATTGGCTTTTATTAATAAATCTAAGCAATTTTAATTACAGAGTTCAAAGAACAAGGAATTCTCCAGAGTGGTTTACCTAGTATAGAGGAGACCGCAGGGTGGAGTATTGAAAATTATTAAAATGTTTTGATTGCTGAATGCGTAATGAGAAATGGTAGGAACAAGCTTTATAATTGGTATATGCAGGGAAGGGTGGAAATATATTTATATATTTATATTGCTGTCTGTTTATAGCGTGGTAGTTTAGAAATACATCTAGAAATGGCAGATCTATATTTATATAGGGCAGATTCAAGATAAAAGAGGAAGTTTTGCTTTTCTCTGAAAAAGGGTATCTTAAATAATTTATTACATTTTGGTTTTTGAAAGGACCAATAATTCCATATCTGTTGTCTTATCTATATGTGTGTACAACTGCAGCCTGAAATGCTGCAGCTTTTAAGAATAAAAGGAGATAAACTAAACCGTGCTTATCCTCTGTAAATAAACAAACTTTGTCCTGTTAACCATATACCTTGCTCTGTTTTTTCTGGGAGCCTTTCTGAATGGAACAAGATACAAGTTTATGTAAGAACATCCAAGGGACAGCTCCTCAGTCAGCAAAACCACATCATTTTACATCTGACCCTGAAAAAGCAGTGAATTACAGCATTAAATTCAGCTTATGTTTTCCTATGGACAGATCTAGGGAAGAGGATTTAAACATGCCACGTGAAACTAGCGTTTCTCCTTAGCTCTTGCTTGCTAAATGATGTTGGAAATGTAGTGCAGGCCAGATAATCATTCTGCATGCCAGAAGAGGTAGGAAAAAGCAGATGATGTGTTTAACCTTCTTTCCTGCTGATGCAAACCCAGGGTGGCCGAGAACTGAATCCTCAACGACAGCTCTGTGCCGCCTCGCTGCTGGGTTGCAGTGTGCCGCCGCGGGCGGCAGCGCTGAGGGGCCTGCTGTACACCCGGACACCGCTGGGGGCGCTTGTGTGGTGGAGCAGCCTGTGCACTTCACAGTTGCGTTCTTGTACTGATGCTACAGCAAAACACATTCAGTACTTGAATGTTTACCGTGACCCGCTCAGTAATTAGTAGTGGACTGCTTGTCTTGTCTCAGTTCTTTTGGCAGTATTTTCCTCTCTAGACATCTAGTTGTGTTTAAGAACTAGCTTCTGCTTGAATTCTATTTAGGCCAGGATGGCAAACTATTAATTCACTGAATAAGCTGCCGTTCAGTACAGAGAAACTGCTGCCAGTTTCTCCTGTGTACTGTGACACAGAATTCACACACTGCGGAAGGAATCGTACAGTTCCCTGTATGCTGGGATTACCAGCAGTTTTTCCATTATAACCAAAATTTTGTGAAGAGATTGCCCAGTTAATCTGGTGTCCGAACAGTTGATTGAGGGAGGCTGTTCTGCTCTGGGAAGGGCTGTTTATTCCCTCCTGCCCTGCCAGGGAACTGAGTTCTGGCCTTGGGTCAGCTGTCAGAGCTGATGGAAGCTTTTGAGATCATGGCTACTGATTTCCTTACTGGTGGTGGAATTCAAATGTGTTAGATCCAGTTAGACCATTGGTGACTTAAAACTCCAGAGCCAGTTGGAGAGAGTTACTGTGGACAGCTTTTGAATGTTGAATCACTCTTTTAGCATCCATCTTGAATTATATGTATTTGATAGGAGCAAGGTGAACAGAGAGATAAAGCAACAAATAGAATTTATCTCAGCTTTGTGTGTCATAAACAAACTAAGCACCAAACATGTGTAGGAAGGTGTAGGAACTGCCTGGAGATGCCTTCAGATACAAAGAGTTTTCTCTGTAATAGCTAATGAAGCTGTTACCCAGGCTTAAGCACTCATGAGAAGGTCCGTGTAGTTCTGAAAGGAAGGACCAGGATTTTCAATGAAATATCAGATAGGGTTTGGGGTTTTTTTATAGTTCTCTGTTGTAATGTTTTTCATTCTGAAGACGAAATCCCAGCCTTTTGATCAGTGGCAAAGCTCCTATACATCACACTGGAGAAAGAGTTTTATTTGAGAAATCTGTAATTTGGAGACACCCTTTCATAAAGATGAAGAAATCCTCAACAATGACTTTGATGTTATTTCCCAATTATATTGAGAGCTTATAAAATCATATAATATTGGCATTGCTACATAGGAATATCATAAGGTAACTAGACAGTCCTGTAGGGAATTTCATAACAAAAGTTCACTCTATGCCAGCTTCTGCTCCACTTGTTAATATTTTCCCTTCCTTCCTTCCTTCCTTCCTTCCTTCCTTCGCACGTTGAAATTAAAGTCAGTAAGGTAAAGCACACTGGAGTTTTAAATGTTCTCTTGCTGTGCTTGCTGGATATACTCTGCTCTGATAAGAGAGTAAAGCAATGATGCCAACTGTCTTGGCAGGCTTTTCTCAGCCAGGTGTGATTACATGTGGATTTCAATCTTCTTTCTGGAAGAATGTATCTCACTAATATTAAATTGAATTAAGAGGTTCTAGATCATATGGCAAAATTTAACTACTTCTATTTTGATATATTTGCATGCAAGATGAAAATAAAATACCATTTGAAAGAAACAATAATTACTCAGTTTTGAGATTCAGCTACCTTTCAAAACACATGTAAAAGGAATCTCTATGAGAATTTTCATAACAATCCTTATCCCATCTGCTATCTATGTCCTTTGTTTCTTGCTCTTTCTGTCAAGGAGTCCTAGAACCGACCATTCACATAGTCCTTACTCACCTGAGTAAACCACTTCGGCCCATAAATATGTTTTTTGAAGGATTAACTTTTAAATCTTGATTGCTGGGAAGAACAGATTTTGAGGTTCATTTTGGTTTTGTTCTCTGTTGGGGTTTTTTTTGGTGTTTGGTTTTTTTTTTGGTGGTTTTTGTCTTTGTTTTGGGGTTTTTGAGGGGGGGTGGGAGTTAGTTTTGTTTTTGTGGGGCTTTTTGGTGTTTTTCTTCTGTTTGTTTTGTTTTTGTTGTTGCTGTTGTTTTTCTTTTAGTTCTGTCTGATGAGTGCACTTTACCAAATATTAAGAGCTGTGCATAATAAGTTGCTGTGAATAAGGCTTTTTTACTTCAAGCGTGTGGTGTCTCGTTTAAGTTAGGAGGATTTCCGTTGTCTCTTCTCGTTTTATAGCACGTAGGGCGATTAAGGTCTCAGTACAAATAAAGGGGTTGTGGCATGACTTAGAATTTATTGCATTTATTAAGGTATTCCGAACTCGAACTTTTAAAAATAGGTATATCAATTTCAGATATTTAAGGGGATAAGTACCTAGTGAGGATTTAGGGTAAGGTTGATTGAGGAAGTAAATCTACTTTCTGAACGTCTACAAAGAAAAATCAAACGAGAAATTCAGTATCAAAAACATCAAAGACAATAATGCAGTTGCTTTCATCTCCAATGTGTGCTTGCACTTCAAAGAAAAGCAAAATGCTCACCCTTCTGCCAGTACCCCCGAAGGAGGGTGAGCCTATAGTTGAGGATAAGTCTCCATCACTTCTTTGAGAGAGAAGAGGGAGAATATAAGTAAAATTTTGCAGAGAAAAAAACAAAACAAACAAACAAAACAGCTTTACGTTATTTCTTTCACTGTAATGGCTATATTACAGGACATTTCCTGCAGTCAAGAATCCTTGTTTCATTAAGATATGTAAGTAATTATGTAGCCCTCAAGCCCTGCTATTCACTCAAAAAAAAATTATTTCCTCTCTATTTCAGAAATCTGAGGATAAGGCAGTGTTCTCTGAGGTAAAATCACGTTCTTCATCCTGATAATCAGTTTTGCAAAATATGCTGATTGCACGCATTTGAACATGTACATTTGCTCACTCATATCCGCCCTGCCTTTTTATCTTGGAATTGATGGTATTAGATTTAGTTCTATAAAGTCATTTTGCATTAACAATTTTGTGAGGGACACGTTCAGTTACTCTGGCAATGTGAGGAGAGGGAGAGAGGTAAATCAACCCGTAATGCCTGTCCAAACAGTTTGCTGTGAAAACAGCAGATTTTAGGGCTGACCATGCTATAGAAAATCATGCGTGTAATGATTCCCCAAATTTAGGTACCTGATTCATCTTTCTTGATTGTCAGTGAAAATCTGGTCCAAAAACAACCCCAAGAAATTAGCTGGGAAAAAATCAGGACATTTCCCTTCTGTTTTTGCTTTGGGGATTTTTTAGGTTTTTTTTTTTCTTTCTCCAGCCAAAGGTTATAAAGATATGCAGTAAACTAAAAGCATGAAAAGCATGAAAATATCATAACTTTTATTCCTTTGAGTGAGAACAGGTTTAAAATGGTGGTTGAAATGAGACTAAATCCAGTTTCGGCTTTTTCTCCATGCTGCTTTAGCTCAGTTTCAAAGCTATCGCTGATCAGGAAGCTTGACAGGCACACTGTTTGCAAATCCTCACCAATGAGCAGTAACAAGATTTAAAAGTGAAACCTCTGAAAAGAGCCAGTTTGCTCAGTCAGCTTTATACATTCAGTTAGTTAGCCATCTGCAAACTAGACTTATTTTATTTTTGTCTCCCAGACCTAAATCCTGCGCAAATAGTAGAGTCAGAGCCTAGTGAATATCGTCACATAAGAAGAATGTCCACACATTTATGTTTTTTTCTTTTTTTCATAACATAACGACCAGCTGAAAAGGGATTCGTACACAGTAAGCTGAACAGGTTACTTTTAAATGAGGCTCCATAGGAATATAAGTATTTGGAAGTTACTTTGTAAGGGAAATGTCTTTGGCCTTTGTTACTTGTCCTTCTGTGGCAATGAATAGATGGAAAGTTGAACGATTAGGCATTAAGATTCTCCTTGCAGAATGTCCATGGCCTGCACTGAAACCTGGTAGTCTGGTTGCCAGACCAGTGAGTCAAGCTACAAATAAGGTGGCAATTTTCAAGTCCAAATTTCAGCACTAAACAGGCTTTTAAGTACAGTAGGTCTTTTGTGTCACAATTAAGTCACTGCTAGGTTTTAGTATTCTGGTAATAAAGAAAATATATATATATATTCAGTTACGGATCCAGGAAACTTCTAACAGTTTTAAGTATCAAATAATTTGCCTAAATGTGGCGCCATTTCTGAAAAAACAGAAAGCAGAACACAGCAGTATTGGTGAAAAGGGATATAGCTATAGTATAGCACTATAGTATAGCACTCATGTATTTTGTTGGGCCCTCTTGCCTGTTGCATGAATGCACAGATACATAGATGTATTTAATATTAATCAGAATTTCTCATGAGATGAGCCATAATGACCAACTGTCATGGTGGCACCGTTTCAAGCAGTAGCCTGAAACGTTATTTCTGGGACTGTTAGGTTCCTTCTCTCACACAAAATAAACAGGTCCAATTGTTTCCTTTTCCACAAACTTGCTGCTTATAGGCATTTGCAATCTGCCAAAAAGGGACAAGACGTCACTAATTCTGTTTTTTAGTCTGTAAATTTGTCTAGTCTCTGCTGTGCAGGTGAGATTATGGAATGGCTTGGTTTGGATACTGTAGTTTAACATCATTACAATTTAGATTATATTCTAGTTTGGGTAATATGGGGTCACATTATATAGGTCACAATCGCCCTTCATCAGGGAAGCCCAGCTAAAAATGTGGTTTTTCTCCTGGCCCTTTGAAATGCCCAATACACAACCCTTTACTCTTTGTTAAGGTCAGGAATATTGCAAAGCAATGCATTGTCATAGAGCAGACAGGCAAACTTGGCCAAGCACTGTATCTGATAATAGCTTGTCATTTGAACAGAAAAGATTGGTTCTAAGTTATAAGGAATCTTCAAGAATGCTTTTCTTAATATTGGCATAACAGAATCACCATTGAAAATCCATTATGTCCCAATATAAGCAAGCAGCACTTCACCATTAAGAATTTTACACAGTTGTATCTTGAAAGAGCAAATATTTTCCAACTCATGTGCTACAAGCTAAGAAGGCAAACTAAACAAAAGTAATTTAGAATTAACTGTATGAGATGTTCCACAAAAGTGTGAATTGTGGCCTGTTACAGGCAGATTAAATTTACAGAATTAAATTTGAAATTATTCACCTTTTGCATATGTGTATATATATAAATATACCTGTATTTACTATAGCTATAACACCTAGCATGAAAACATTCTATATGTAACCTTGATTTAGTCAGACTGTCTTATGCAGGAGGACAGCAAATGTTTGTTTGTCTCTAAAACTGTATTCCTGCCTATTTAAATAATCTCCTGTCACTGCATGAATGCCCACATGTTAATGTTTAAATTTTTTTAAATGTCAGTTATGTTAGAAAAAACATCATTAATAGCAGATATTAAGCAATTATCATGGCAGGGGAACTAAGGTTTACAAACACGTTTCTGCATTCATTTTTTATTTGCTTGAGATTTTGATTTTGTGTGTATTAAAGCATGAATTAAGATAGTTGACAAATATTCTGAACTTTAGTTTGTTAATGGATGAAGTAAACAGACCTGTCATTTTATTTTTTTAATTATGTAGTTATAGTCAGCGATATGATGCCTGGGAAGCTGAGAGGCTAATAGCTTGATTCAGATCTAGAGCAGGCTTATCCTCTTGGACCTGAAATTTCTTGTCTGCAGTGCAGCTCTCCATTGGATATTCTGTGCTCATCCCGCGATCGCAGCAAACGGAGCTAACAGATGTGATGTGTACAGACTGAGCAATAGGTGCGTGTGCTGTGGCCGAGAGCTCTGCCGCATGGATCTGTTCTCCGTGGTGCAGGCAGACACTGGGAAAGTTTCACCATGATGCCCTGAGAGTACTTTTTGTCCTCCGCTGTGTGTCATTGTTGCTGCTCATGTTTCAGCCTTTTAGAGAATACAGGCGTCAGGCACAGCAAAATAAACTGTGTCATGAATAAATGTGGGATTAGGAGAGTATAAAACCAATTTACGTTTTTGATATTAGCTAGAATTTCAAGCTGCTTTGTTGTCATACTGGAAGATGACAAAACAAGAGTTAGGTGAAAAGAAATGGTACTGTTACCTTTACTTTCAATTACTCATGAGATGCAAAAGATTTTAACATGCCCAAGAATGATTTTCAGTTGCGGGTAGCACTGCTGCATGTACGGCAGGATTTCCCAAGGGACTTCAGCTCCCACTGAAACCATTTGTTTTGATGCCTGAATGAAAACGGAACACTTCTGGAAATTTGAGCCTTCACTTCTTTTTGTACAAAGATAATTATATCCTGTGCTTTTTTTTTTACATAGATTTTTTTTTATTATTATTTTTTTTTTTTCTTATTGCAGTTGCATTATGACTGCATCCTAATGTGGGGCTTAGACTGAGACGTAGCCCTCAGTCAGTGTGTTCCGTTTGAAGTCCTCAAAGCACTTCACAAAAGAGGTCAACGTCTTGATCCCAGTGGGGAAACGGAGCCTGTAATTGTGCAGGCAGCCGAGCCAATCTAATTAATCACTTCTGCCTAACGTGGGAGCTCCTGCTCCCACCCCTCTGCCAGCCTCTGCTCTCTTGTGCCAGGTTTAGCAGGAGGAGTAGGAAATTGCCCTTTTGATACCGGGGTGAAGGGAGTTGACTTGAGCTTGTGGAACAACAGGGGAGATGCAGCACTGGGGGCTGGAGCGAGGGGTGGGAAATGCTGTAGTAGAGAGCTCAGAGCGTTTAGTGTCAGTAAAATGCTTAGAGCTCACTTAACAATACTATATTATCTAAAATACCCAGCAACTATTTCAAGGTTGAAGTCTACACACCCCTACAATGATGAAATTTTATAGTTATTTATTTCATAGGATTATTCTAATAAGAACCTTATTTAGAAATCATGTATTTCTTTGGAATTTGTGGATGTCTTAGGATCTAAAGTAATTGGTAATGTTTGAT
This sequence comes from Pampusana beccarii, assembly GCA_013399365.1. Taxonomy (NCBI): domain Eukaryota; kingdom Metazoa; phylum Chordata; class Aves; order Columbiformes; family Columbidae; genus Pampusana; species Pampusana beccarii. The sequence continues at coordinate 1,107,388 of VWYH01006690.1, read as the reverse complement.
CGGACTTTATACAGAGACAGTAGAAACAAGTTATACAAGAAAATGGCTAAGCACAAAAGGCCTCTATTTCTTGTATTCCCAGATACTTTTAGCAAGTTTGCCTTAGCTGAGGTTTTAATTTAGCATTAACAAAGGATTTTGTGATGTTTTATATGCTGTAATCTAATATTCTGCCTGTGATTTCATTCAGAACTACTATACATTTAAATCTCAGTTTGGAAGCTAGATACCACAGGAGAATAGTCCTGGAAAAATCTAAATTATCAGTTATGAGCTGATCTAAAACTTACAGTATTGAAACATCTTTTGAAATATGCATTAGAGAATCTTTAAAGAGATCATACAAAATTCATCAAAACCCGCTTTTCAGAAGCAGCTACTTTTTCATCAGGGTTTTACATGTCACTGTTTCTAATTCAAAATTTTTCAGGCATTTACATACAAACAAAATTCTGTATATGCACACAGATGAGAGGTCATCTATTACCAGGTTGTATGTTAGAAAAGACAAAGCAGCTGTAATACTTTTGAGTTACGGAAAACTGAGTAACAAATCTAAAAAAATAAGTGTCTGTAATTTAGGGATTGCGCAGAAAACAATTTCTTCAATACGTAGTGTCGCATTAGCAGATGTGACAAATACAGCAAAGAACCTTGCTAATACGTACAAATACATTTTTCTGCCTTGCAGATATATATATATAAAATTTTCTAAAGTAGTCTCTTGGCTGGGAATCCTGTACCAGAGCAGACTGCTCCTTCAGTCAAAACCTTGAGTATGTAACAGCATCTGACCTTACCAATGTTGATTAATATTTTGGAGTATTTGAATATATTTTGCTCGTTCCTGTATTTATTTGTATTGTCTCTGTATCTCTATGTCTACTAATAGACAACCTGTAGACTTACAGCTCTCAGCTGTGCCCATGTCTTTAGTTTGCCTGTCACAAAACTGTAGCTTTGCTTCTCTGCCTTCTGTGCTGAATGGTCCTTCCCTCTGCTGTTAATTGGCAGACTGCATGGAGCAAGAGATACTGGGGCTGATAGGCAAGGCATTAAGAGCTAATCAGGAAGCTGTGTGAGAAACAGGAATTCCTGAAAGCTGTTATTCGTATAGGAAATATCCTAACCTGGAACAGAGGGAGAACCAACGGTGAGTGACATGCTGATTTGCTCTCTCCGTATTTCCCTGGATTTCACCAGTCCCCACACTGCTCAGCAATTCACAGCTGCTGAGACTCCGTGTTACTTCTGTCCCCTCCCAACCTGTGGCCCTTCAGCAGTGCATATGTGATAAATCCTCCACCCGCTTTAGAAAGAAGGCCTGAGAGGGAAGTATGGTATAAAAATAATATTTTAAAGTCTCTTCTAAACCTCACTTTGCAAATCATGTTCTAGTTGTACATAGTTAACTTACAAAAACTATTGAAAGGCAAGCTGCATGACACTTGATGGTTACGGACTTGTCCTAGAGCCAGAGTGACCAGATATATATTTAAATACATGTCTATCAGAACATAAACATCCTTCACTAATTCATTGTCTCACAACAACCTGTGCCGCAGCCACACGGAACAGATCTGCCTTGCAGCCTGCCTTGCAGGGAAACGGATAATGAAAATATTGACTGGCTACTTCTTTCCACATCATTGTAAAAGTACTTTGACTCCTCTTCTTCCTCCCTAAGGCATTTAAATAACTATCCAGTTAGTAATTATTCGATTTAATGTAATAAGTCCCTTTCCACCTGTAGATTTGGATTTCTTTGCACAGAATGTGATTTTTGTGTGAATCATATCTTTTGAGAGCACCATGTCTAGCTTAGAATTCAAGGAGGAGTTTCATCTCGGGTCAGTTCAGTTACATCATCAAGCGCAGAGAGCTGGTATTCAGAACTAACAAACTAAGAAGATGCCCGAAAAGTCCTCAGTCTTGGTTTGGTAAAACCTCTGTGGGTTCATTTGTATTGCCCTTTTTCCAGAGGCAATAAAGAGGGTGTTTTCAGACAGAGGATTTCAGGTAACAGAAGCATTCTGTGGTGGGCGTGTGTATGCCAGAGACAGTTGATTGCCACCATGCTGACTTTGCCTTAGGAAGAGAAAGTGATTATTTTAGCACTGGCATCATTCTGAAGGATTGCAACATATTTTACTTGGTTAACCTTTCTTATTTCATTGGATTGTTTGTTTGGAGTCAAGAGACTGAAGCTGATGATTTTTACTTCTGTGATTTGCCAGCCCTTTTAACTGATGAAGTGCCATGTTCTCTCTGAGCTGTCACTGGGCGAGTGTGTTCCAGCTACATCCACCTGTTTGTGCTCTGGCTGCCAGGAGAGTGATTGGTTGTCAATTTAGCATCTTTGTCAGCACTAAATCCACTTTTTTTTTTTCAGAGGACAAATGTGATTGGCACTGGTGGCTTCACAATTGTGTGTTATGAATTTTCACAGCAGGACAGGCGTGCTTAATACAATGGTCTTGTTTTTGCACGTTTTGGTGAACATGTGGATATTTTAGGTGGTACTTTGAACTGTAAAAGCAGCATATAATGGCTGAAAACACTCTGCTGCATTAACTGTCTGAAGCTGTTTAAGGTAATCAATTTCTGTCTTTAGTTCATCTTAATCTATGCCAGTGCTTAGCTCACCACAAAAACATTTGATCATTTGCAGAGATTTTTTTGGCTGTTTGGTTTTACCAGGACAGTAATGTTAACAGAAAGAAACAAAATCAGTAGCTGATCAAGACAAGTTTGTCTTCCATTCTTGTCATTAATGAATTGTTAGGAAGTGAGTGAAATGTTTTTTTCTTTGGTTGTATAAAGCTGAGAGATAATAAATCCAACAAAATAAAAACCTTAATCTATGGCATATTAGCCTGCTGCTATGTCTCCATTAGCATCCTGATTTAATGTGAGCTTAGTACCAGTTCTGTTTGGAGTTTCTGCTTTAAAAGACCTGATGTCCCTCTCAAGTTACCTTTCAGATAGTTGTAGATTACTTCTGTATCCAGTTCCTGGGGAATTTTGCTTTCACAAATATGCTTAGCACTAGAAAGCAAAAAACTGCACTGTGTAATGGTAATGGGTAACACAATGAATTTCCCTGGCACAGCACACTCTGTGTGCTCTTTCATCACAGGTGCAGTGAGGTAGCAGAAAGTGCAGGGGCCTTTTCTTCTGTCTTTCTATGATTGGTGTCGGGAGGGGGGGGCGGAAAAAGTGGACTGAACTGAGGGAATCATCTTAAAACAAACTGAGTTTTCAATACATACAGGTTTTTCAAAGTGAGTTGTTCTTTAACGAAAACAGTTCATTAGATCACAAGTACATGGAATAAGCAGCTAATGTCTTCTTTTAATTAAAATTCTGGAGAAATTTCCATTCCTGCAGGCGGTCCCAAGCATCCTACTCTAGTATCTTTCTAAACAAGAGGTATCAGGAAAGAGCACTGAGTCCAAACAGTGGATATATCCACATTTTCAGAAGACATATCTCCCTTGTGAACAGCAAAATGTTCTCATTTATTTGCCATACTGTATAACTCAAAACAAAAACTTATGCAAATCTGATAAATTGTGAATGTCCCAATACAATGTAACAGAAATATTTTAACACAAATTAAACCATTTCTATTTCGGTCTTGGAAGTATTTTTCATGATCACTGGTACTCTCAATATTCAATGAAAAGTGAGGCATTCTGACCAAATTTAGTATTTCAAATGCTTTTCTTTTTTCATCTAAACATATTACTCTCCAATGTTATACATTTTTCAGAATTGAGCAATGTTAAGGGCTGTAGTGGTGTATAGTCAACTGCTAAGGTACAGAGTGAAGAACTACTATATGGCCATTGAAACAGCTTGCACCTCTTACCATCTGCTTCCAAATAATTATCTTCCAGGAAACTTTAGGATTTTACTCTTAAATTCTAAAGCAGGAAGAAGGACTTCTGGGACTTCTAGAAGTTGTTGGTTTTCTCAATACTTGACAGTGTTTTTAACAGTGGAAAATAAAACAAGTTGTTGGCTAAATCAGGGAATTAGTTCTCGCTAACTAACTGGACCAGCCCTGGAGCTTGCTGAGGAATATATTTTGGGCCAAAGAAAAGAGTAGAGAAAGGGCTATCATGGGATGTTTTTTCACTAAGCTGTTAATATGTTCGTGATCTCCCTCTGCTGCCTTTACATTATGAATTTGTCATTGCTCACTTAACTGGCTGATCTATACCACTGGCATGGCCTATAGGCTGTGTCCTTTAACCTCCCAAGGTGGCATCTGTCTGGAGGAGACGACAGCTCTTCAAGCTTCAGCACTTTGGTTTCATTCCACAGAAACTAATGGACGGAGCCATGACAGTGGAGGAATGTCTCTGTCTGCGTGGTAAGAGTGTGTAGCCTGAGCTTAGCCCAGGCCTGAGAGCTGGGTCTTGATGGGAGCTGAATGCAGAGATAACCAGAGAGGCCTGTGTCTGCCAGGTCCCGGTTTGTGTTTCTGTTCTTCTACTTGTCCTACCTGGTAAAGCCACTCATTTTGGCTTGGTGGGGGCTTCTTAGTCTTGGCGGAACACTTCTGTTCTTCGCGATCAGGTGTTTGCTACTTAAATTGCAGACTTAATGCTCTCTTATGCTTGAGTCCTGATCTTGGTAAAGAAAGACGCAAGTCGAGTGTGGTCTGGTTTTCATGGAATCATTTAGGTTGGAAAAGACCCTTAAGATTACCTTGTCCAACCATTAACCTAATGCTACCAAGTCCAAAGTTTCACTACCAAGCTTCATGACACACAACAAATTTTTAGCACCTACGTTTGAGGTTCTGTTTATGTGGACTCCTTAGTTCTGGAGGCCAGAAAGATGAGTCACTCAGTACATGTTGAACTCAGTAAACTATGGAGGGAGTATTTAGTGCAGACTCCTGACTGTCTAGCAACATACAGATGATTTACAGCTTAGTAGTGGATTGAAGGCTTGGGTCTACCAGAATGTGGGAGAAGAAGAAAAAACATGTTAGGTCAAATTGTCATTTTAATTTGCACATCTTGAGGCTGTCTTTATATCAGAGAACATGTCATTGATCAATGAGGCAGAGAGACAGGAAAGGAAACCAGAAGGAAGCCCAACAAAATATCCCTAAGTGTTATTAATCAGATTTTTTCTTTTGTCTCATACCTGCATGACTGGAAGGTTATAGTCAGCTGTTGTAGAAAAGACAAAGCAGCTCTTGTAATGTCTTGTCTCATAATGGTAAAGCTGATATTCCCTGAAAAAATGTATAAAGCTCATAATGAAATCAATGGAGTTGTGCAAACATTGTTCAGATTGCTAGGGATTATATTTTCTCTTTAACTTTGTTGGCATGTTAGTAGCGTTTTCACATTTCTGCCACGTGTATGTGGTTGGTTGGTTTGTTTGTGGGGTGGTTGTTGTTGCTGTGTTTGGTTGGTTGTTTTTTTTCCAGACAAACACTATTGTACTACAGGAAAACATTGCTTTCAACTTTGGAAAGATTTTTTTGTGTGTGGTATTTTACATCTTTGAAATATAGCTTGTAACATATACATGAAGGTGTATTCTCAAATTTCATTAATTGAATTGAAGCAAATATCGGAATAGACAGTGTTCCATGCTATCCAGTGGATATTGTTGTTTAACACCTATTATGCTCAACACAGTAGAGAGCACACAGAAAGATTGTAGGTAGTGTGGCATGGAGAGGTAAAGCTTTAGGTTTTTATTGAGTATGTCTGCATTGCTGACTACAGTGCAAAGGGGGAAGGACAGGAGTTTGATTGTCGTGAGTCATTACGGTTCCAGCACTTCATGTCAATATTGTCTCTTCACTCCAGTTACCAGTTCTGGGTATGTCCATGTTGCCAGAGATGCACTAGAGGTGGTATCCAAGTGCTCAAGTTCAAAGTGGGGAGACACAACTCGGAATGTGCTACTCATACCTCATCTCTCTCTAACAATGGAGATGCAAGGCAAGCTTGCACCAAAGAGAAGCCTTCCTGCACACAAAATCACCAATGCAGATGCAGTTGTTGAGACACTGTTGTGTTAAACCTGGCTTCTATGTTGCATCTGTATGAACACTCGGAGGAAAATGTGTTACTGTGATGTGATGCCAGAAGGATCAGCCAGTCTCCTAAGGCATTTGACTTGTATGCTTTCAAGTGTAGGCAAGTATTAAATTTTCATTGCAATGATACTGTTTTCAGCTAGACTGCTTTTTGAGCACATCAGAAAAAGGACAGGCTGCCATGATTCGATGCCAGAGTGGTAGCTGGGAGAGAGGAGGGAGGGCTGGCCATCTTACATCTGCTCAGAGTGACAGCATCCAACTTCTTATCTGAATAAAATGAACATCACTTTCAATTTGTAGCATGTTATAATCAGTATTACCAAGAAAACCACCTAGAGCTAGAAAAGGAGGTATGTGCCAGAAAGAAGCAAGGCCCAGCAAACTTGACCTTCAAGCAGAGGGGGATGTACATCTTGGTTCTAGAGTGATACAAAGCTCGGTGAGATGACAGCTAGAGAACTGTGGAGAAACGGCGCATGTTACAGATGTGCCCAAATTAATATTAGTATGCATTAATTTTGTGCACTATTGATTTGCTATATTTTGATTTAATAGTATAAAATACATATTTTTTCATCTGTGTCCATGAACTAGGAATTATGTTGTGTGGGTCATTTCAAAGGACAGATGTGATCTTAGTCTGAACTATCACTACTACATATTATCAATATGCCTAATGTCTGTTGTAAATACTACACTACCATTTGTGTTCTCTACCGAAAGCAGATTTGTCCTTCAGGTTTTGCATTGCTAAATATCTAAATGAAATATGAAGACCGACAAAGTAACAGCGGAAAACTGCAAATGAAATAATAGTAAGAATCCAGGACTGTCCATATGGGGTATTTGTATGTATATTAAACAATTCAGCATTATCTTGCAGCATAAACACTATTGTCTGCTTTATTTATTTTTTTATAGTATTTGGAATTCATGGTGACAACGCTTGGTATTAGGAAGGTTAATGACTGACTGATTAACAACAGAGAAGACATTTTCCAAAAAGTGATCTATAGTCATTGTTACAGTAAAACCTCTGAAAGATGTTTTAAATCATCACAGAGCTAATTGCTGGAAAGGTATCTTGACTGTGTCTTAACAGAGAGTTTTGTCATGATGTTTCACCTCATGGGGCCTCAGAATGGATTGAGCTGGATGGGCATGGGAGATATTGAGTTAGTCACTTTATACAAGCTGGTATACACGTACTTGAGCAACAATGAGTGAACACTGTTTGGGTGATTCAAGTAGTGTTTGGCTACCATCTTTGAAAGCTGAATGATCTGATGCTGTACTCACTGGCGCTTGTAGAGGCAAAGCTTGAGGCATTAACCTCACGCAAACTGCATCCTGACAGCTGTTACTTATGAGCAGGGCATGTGAAAAATAGGGAAAATTGCTCACCCTGGACTGGAAAATTGGCATTTGCAGATGTGAAATATAGTAATGCTTTACTGGGGTAAGTTTATCTCTGCCTGGGGGACAGCTAAACCCTAGTTTGGGCTTGTAGCATATATTTATTGCTTTTTCCTCTGGATGCTTTTGCCTGCTACGTTTTTTAATTTATTCTTATGTACAAAGCCTTAGACTACCACCTACTGTAAGTACTACCCATGAAAGGATAAAAAAGACAAATCACTAAAATTGTCAGCCTTTGAAACTTAAAAGAGCTTAAATGAAATTTAAAGGAGTGCAGTCTCATTCCTGCATCGAAGTTTTCTAAATGCTTCCTGTGTGTATCCCTTCCTCAACCAAGGTTTTAGTATCTCTCCTGTTTAACGATATTCAGAATTTATAGCCTTCATGCTTGTTTTGGTGCTTCAACTCTAGCGTTTGTTGTGAGTTTACTGTTTCTCTCAAGGAGCTACTGTCTTGCTGTTCTATGATGTCACAACAGTGCACCGTGCTGTTCTGCAGGAAACAAGCCAGGAGAGGGTCATGCACATGGAGGTATCCTACCTACAAACTTTCATATTTGCATTGTTTCTGCTCACAACAGCCAATTTAGCTCTGATACTTACTGTAAAATAATGGCTGGTATCTAATCAGGAACTTCAGAGGATATTTCCTAGTCAACTTCCCTCCCTGCGTACGTGTCTTTATAATACATGAAAATAGAGACGGAGGAGCGCTGCTGTGCGCTCACATTTTACTGTAACGGCAGTTTGCAGGGTACCGTGCTGCTCAAGTTGGAATTGGTAACTACTGCATCATATTGTGAAGCAACTAAGGAAGGATTTTATGTTGGAGATTGCTTGTAAAGAAATTTAACTCTCTTCTGAACCTGTAAGTCTGCAGTTTTCTTGTTTTTATTTGTATTGGATCACTGTTACAGGTCTTGAAACCTTCATGTTAATTTATAATTAGACATCAAAAATCCATTCATCTACATGATGTTGTTAGTTCAAGAAGAAAAAAAAAATTAAGTGAAGACAAGTATCTGGCTGTAGACATGGTAATATTTAAATTGGTTATAGCCTGTTAGAGCTCAGTTGTTCACAATGGATTTTAAAAGTATTAACAACTGAACTAGCGTTTGTTCTTGTAGTCCTGATCTTATATTCCTAAGCATGAATGTAGATGCATGGAATTACAAGCAACACTCTTTTTAAAGGATTTTAAATAATTTTCAAGTTATTACTTCAACGTTAAATTTTAAAACACTCTTTGGAGAGACAGTGGGTTTAGTTGATACTGCAGCATATGCATTGTGTGTGGGTTTTGTGTGTGTGTTTTGTCGGTGGTGGTTTTGGTTTTTTAAATACCTGTTTTACCCATTTAGAGAGAATTGATTGGAAGCTTATTTTCAAAAAGCTACTTTAGAGAATTGTAGTTTCATGTTATTACATTTAATCCATATAACCATAACTTTCGTGATACAGCTAGAGTTACATCATGTAAGTTAGATAGACAACCAGTTGTTAAAATAGCAACCAATTCTACAACCACCTCTGGTGTGCTCTGCTCCCTTGCTCTCCAGTCTCTTTGGACCTGCGGGGCCCAGGCCGCGGCCTGTTGGCTGCACCTGCCCTGCCAGCTTCTCCACTTTTTTTTCTTGTCAACAGTTCCACATATTTTACTACCTAGTTTTAATTGCTATTTATTTGCCAGAGTGCTTTGATAATAATTTTCTCCGACTGTGTCTTCGTTAGTGTTTTGGTTTGGAACGATAGCAGGTTTTAGGTGTATGCCCTGGCCTCTCTCATTTGTGTTGCATTGTCCCCGCTTAGTTCTCCACATCCATATAGCATTTAGAAGGGTATAGTAGATTCCTTTCAAAGGAAACAAAGTTTCAAAATTCTTTTCATATGTGCACAAAACGCACTTCAGACTATAAGGAAAATGTCCAAACAAATAATTGTCCCCTTGTGAACTTCTCAATAGTTTATTTGGGAGTGGTGGCAGGGTACAAGGCTGAATGTATTCCACAATAAGACATGTGGAGAACATACAGTGTACATATAGTAACTTCAGCTACTAGCAAGTACAATACATTGATTACACCAAATGACTTGCTAATATAGATTAAAGCCTTAGTTGCTCTTAACCGTGGTTGTTTAAATGTCCATCATGCCAAATCACATTGATGGCTAAGTACCGTCTACCTTGCAGATCTGCTTTAAGGATGTTATCACTTAACTATAGCAATAGAAAAGGTAGAGTTGGGCTATTCTGTAATGGATTGTCACTGTTCTCTTGTAGAACAAATCATGGCTTCTCTTCTAGATTCAATAATTACAATAATTCTAAGCTGGAAGCAGAAATGAACACAACAGTTTCATTATTTATAGTATTTTATAATATAGAGATTTCCCCTCATCTTCAGTCAAAGTCTTGTGCAAACATATAAGGAAATGATAGTTCTTCTCCCCCATTTTCTGCTGTTCCCATTTTCTGATTCCTCAGTCCATTCTTGTATCCTTGTGACAACTGGACAGAATAAGTGGTTCTGATTCTTTAGTAAGAAACTCCATGAAGCTGGAGACTTGCTGGACAGCAGTGAAGCTTTGCCAACGTCTACAGACCATTAGCATCAATTCCAGAAAGTAGCTCAGTTCAAAGTCTGAGAAATTTCATGTGCGTGAATCCAAGTACTATTTCAACACAGAAGTACAAATTCTCAATATGCATGAGAGAGAGGGAGAGAGAGAAAGATTGTACTCATTTCAGAAATCTGGCGAAGACATTATTCCCAGCAGGACACATGATCATTGAAAGAAAATGGAAAAGCATGGAAGCACCAGCTGTTTGTGAATGATTCAGATTTGGCCTGGTTAACATTAGAGATGAACCAACTATGGTTTTGTTAGGATGATAAAGACTGATGAACTGAAGAAGGTTTAGAAACCCTCTAAGGATTCATTGGAAGGCAGTGCCTGGCTAGTGCAAACATGTGTGCTGCTAAATAAATATGAAACCATTGAGTCATTCACCTTCATGTTAAAGACTCCTTATCAGTTGCCTGCTGGCATCATCCTCCAGTATCCTAATGAAATCAAATATCCTTAAGCTTCCCTATTTAAGAAAGGAAGCTGCGAGTCTGTGTGTGAGTGTGAGCCCATGTGTAATGCCTGCATATAAGGTATACTGCATTTACTTAAGTAGCTTGGCTGCTCATCTGTTCAGCTTAGGTTTTTAAGAGAAATTTGCATATCTTAAGTATAAGATGTGTTATATAAACTCAAAAAATGTCTTTTCCTGTAGGAGAAGGGTGCTTCACTTACATGAGAGCTGCTGTATGAATTGTGTACAAGCTAATGTGGCTCAATTTTCCAAGTATTTATGACTTGTTTTAAAATGGAGGAGAAGAATGTCCAGGCATAAGTTTATAACTCCAGTGCTACTGTAAAATAGTGCTTGTAGCGTTGTGTACACAGCAGTGCATGATAGCTGATGAGAAAACTGGGTGAATATTCTGTGCTTCTGCTGTCACCTGGAGAACATCAAAGTGAAGAAGTCCTGCTATGAGGGACTTCTGACGTTTACAAATAGAAAAAAAAAAAAAAAAAAAGATGTTTTATAATACTGAAAAAATGTATCACTATAGAATGAATGGTTTAGGGTATTCTTGGTCCTGATACATTCTTAATTTACATGGGTGCTTATTAGCAAGTATAGACATGTATTAATGCATGCATTTAAGAAAATAGTGGTGATGTGATAAGCTTTGCAGTACCAATGACACTTGGCATTTGTCATAGCTGCTGGTTTTGCTGTTTTCGGCTGGAGTGCTTCTAGTGTTCCAAACATTTGGAGGAATTCTGACAATGGGGAGATGCTTTTCCTCTTAGTTATTTTCATGTGTCACACAGACAAAAGAGAGTAACCCAAGAACTCAAAAGCGGAAACTTACAGTTAACTCAAAACAACTGACTATGAAACTTTAAAAACAGTTTCTCAGGGCATCCACTCCACCTTATACCTCTAGCTCAAAGTAAAATTGCACTTGGTTTGACTTTCTGAGAATCTAAGACACCTTCTGTTTAATTTCATTCAAATGTTTAGCTATGCTTCATTGCCACTACATTAGATAGCAAACACAAATCCAATAAAATGTAAACCTTGCTTTCATTTAGTTGAAAGGAACTTGCTTGTTCAAAGTCTTTAAGATTGTCTCTTTTAGAAAATAGTTTATTCTCAGAGGTAAGCAACCTTGGTCAGCTTGAAGCTCTGCTTAATCCTGTGAGAGTGATTGATTTTTTCTTTTAATTTTTTTTTTTCTTCTTAGTCCACTGTCATGCAAATTATAACTTTACTTCATTCTGGGTTTATTTAAATACAGTAATAAAAAAAACAGGTTGCTACTAACAATGCTCTGTTTTCTAATTGATGCTTTTAGATAACAGTGATTGATAGATTTTGTTCTTCCAAGTATATACTCACTCTGAAAACTGCCAATGTCATTTGAGAAGTAAGACAGTGTAGGTGATTTAGCTCTCAATATCTAACACCAGTATGTTTTGGTAAATCTGGAGTAATGACTCTTTCAAAATACTAAGGGCAAGGTTGAGAGTGACAATGACTCTAATGCAGACCTGGAAGAGTTGATTGATTTTTTTTATTATCAGAATTCCTTCCAGTCACAAAATACTGTGCTTTTATTTAATGAGGGAGACTGTTAGAATAATAGGGCTTTTGCATCTGTCTACAGAGATCGAAGTAGCAGTACTCTAGTCCTAATTCACTCCAAAAATCTATTGGCTATGATGCAATAAACCCATCAAAGAATGCTTCTGGAGTTGGTCAGGTGTTAGTAATTGTGCAGGTCTAAACCCTACCTGGGCTGAATGGTCCAAAGATCAAAGCGATCCTTCAAATATTTGCATATTTACCTTTGCTTGTACCCGGAAAGTTGTCTGTCCTTCTGCACAGCCACCTGCTCCCCGTGCTGGAAACTTCTAGTTTCCACCAAGTGAAAAGGTTGACTCAGGCCAAAAATCGCGTATCTATTACAGATTAACCTGCATAAATCACATCAGAATTGATCATGAGTAAAATCTCTATGGTATTTCCTGTATGTCTGTTTCGAGAAACAGGGAATGGGGAAAAAAAAGCTGGAACATATATATTTATATATGTATATGCACCAAAACAAAATAGGCAAAATGTTTTAGTGCAGTGGGCTTTGCTTTATTTTATTTTTTTTTAATTGTGTTGTGAGGATGGCCTGTGCAGAAGGAAGGTTTTACCTTCAAGCTGTTCAGCTGTCCTCACGGAAGTGGCATTTTTCCTGGGATTCAGAAATAATAGAAAAATAAGGAACTAAAATCTTTTACTATCAGGTTAAACATACTTCTGGACTGTACCATTAAAAACAAGCTTTTTGGTCTATCAGTCATTCAAATAACCTTTTATTACATTCACTAGAAGTGTTCTATCATTTTCTTCTGAAAAATGGGCATCTGCTATAGTATAAATCAAAGTCCTTTTTGGTACTACTTTCCAAATGCCTTATTTCAAATGTTTCTTCTTGATATAATACAAAGCATTTTGGAAAATGTGAATCATGTAATTTAAAACGGTAAGCACAAGAAAATAAAAAGCTGCTATCAACTGGTGGGTTTTTTATTGCCAATTTTTATTACGTTTTTGAGTTACCGATGGAAAGTATAGTTACTGATTAGTGTTCTATAATAAATGCTTAATGGTCGATTCATTTTAGTGAAATAATACATAGCTCTGTATAGTAATATGGAAAATACACATAACAATTGTTTAGTTGTTGAATGCAAACTTTGTGTGTGTGTGTGAAAGCCCTGGAGGACTATCATTTTTAGGCTGGCTGAAATATTTCGTTAACTGGTATGAACTGGCTTGAGCCTTCGCAAACTATAATAAATGACATTGCTAGAAGGCAGCCGTGGTAAATTGTTTACTGCACTGCTGTGCAGGTTACTGCTCTTTTTTTTTTTTTTCTCTCCCCATGATCTCAATACTAATGACAGTAAGGAATAAATGAAACAATTTCTCCAGAGTATGTCTAATTATGTTGGATTTTGTGTCCAGGAAAATTAAGATATAATAGTACGTCAGCAGAGCTGAACCTGATACAACAAAGACAGTTTTGTTAGTATTGATCTCAGACCTGTTTGCGGTGGATTGGGTTGATGGGAGAAATTGAATGAGTAAGTCCAGATTAGCACTGCTTAGCGCTTTGTATTTATTAGAGTGCTAACGCACTGGAGTTGTAATTACTGGTCTGCATTACAAATTACATCATTTTACTCCTAGGAACTTGTACATTTCAGTGAGAGGGCTGGGAAATCATTTTTTGAATATGCTTGTTAGCATAGCTCTCTGAATCCTTAGTTCACATTAACGGTGATATCGATGATGCTGCGCTCTCAGACACTACTAGTATTTGGTGGTGTATTTAGGAGAGGTAAACTCCATTCTCCTGGCAACTCACTGGGTACCTTTGACACCACAACTGTACTTCACATGCTTCTGCCTTCCTTGCCTCCCGTAATTCTGAGAAAGTTCCAAATTTATTCTTAACCAGCCTTGCATGTCAAGGTAACTAAAAGTCAGTGGGATTCAGTGTCCTTCATGCGCTGATAACTTCTATTTTAAAAGCATTTATGTAAAACCGGTAGAGATAAATTTGAGAACCCAGAACTCGGCATGTTGCATCTAAAACAGGATGGTAAGTGACAGCTTTTGAAACTGTCTAAATTTAGACCTCCAAAAATTATGACATAATACATTTCCCCTCCCCACCCCGTCCTGTGGCAACCCAGTATTAAAGTGCTTGAATGTGTCAGCCCCAGGCGCGGGTCAGTTCTTGCCCCCAGCAGGCCTCCTGACCACAGACTCCTCTGGCACACGGATTTTGAACCACACGACTTCTTTTGGTTTTAAGCAAATGATTGATCAGCTGTTTTTAAAAGAAGCACTGGCTAGTTTCTTCACGCATTTCTATATCTTCTTATTTTCTTATTCCTTAGGCTACTGCTGTAGAATAATTTTTTCACAGAGGATTTGTTTGTAGTAAAAATATTAAATTTCTTGTAACACCAATGATCTTCCAGTGTATTTCACTTCAGTCTAGGGATGAGATTATGTGGTTTTTTTCTGTGACTCTAAAGAACAGAAGATGCTAACTAAAAGAGCACTATGGTGATGAAGTAACAGAAATTGTGACTCTAGTAAAAGATTTGGTTGTATTTCTTTAATCATTATTTAAAGACAGGAGTAGCATACTCATAACTGCAGATATGGACACCTCACCAGTATTCTTGGCTTTGAGTCCTTTTGTTTAAGTCAATGTGAGCTGGGAAATGACAGAAGCCTGGCTCCCTTATCACTTTATAATGCAGTGTGCCTGTTACTTTCCTGCATAGAAGAGCAGTTGACTTCCTTTTCATGTTTAGCTTGTAAGGTCTTTGGGACCATATTTTATTATGAATGTGAGCATGACAATTAAGTCCGCTCTGCTCAGTCATGTCCTTGGAAAACCTGGAGCAGGCCCTGGAGCTTGGACCCCCCCCTGCATACTCAGGCTGCTGGTACCCCTGGGTGTCTGTGTCTCTTCCTCACTGCCTAGAAACGATGAATCAAGATTTCATTTTCATCTAAGTATATGAACTGAAGAAGGGAGCAGTGCAGGACAGGAGATGTTTCTTCTTGTCTTGTGGAAGAAATGTTGTACTCTGCTGAAGTTTTTAATAGAGGTTGCTTCCCAGCAACCACAGTAATCCTCGCTGAAGCCCGAGCTGCAGCTGCCTTCTCTGCCACCTCATCCTAACGTGCACTCTTGGAGCCCCTCTGCTTGAAGGGAAGTAAAATATACATAGCATATAGATCCAAATATTTATTATTTTAGAAATTATAGTGATATGTGATTTCAGAAACAGTAATTGAAATAGTAATATCTATTAACAGCATTGGTGTAATTTCTATTTGAGATGAATTGTTTAAGGAACTCTAGCTGTACCTTGCATTGGGGAATAGATACTGGAGCTGTATTGTGGTTAAACAGAGGATGTTATACAAGGAAAGTTTATCCCTACTCAGTGCAGGTTGTGTAGAAAATTGTAAAGCTAAGGGCCTTAGAAAAGAAAACAACAAAATGTTCCGAATACTCTGCATATACTGAGCATTTTCATAAAATCTCAAATTTAATGTCAGTAAGGAATTACATAGTTTAATTGTATGTAGTCGTTTACGGTTTTTGATGAAGCAATAATTAATTCCTACAGTTTCTTACAGTTCTAAAACTTGTACCTGCTCTGGTTTTAATTCGCATTGAACATTTCTAGTTCCATCTTCTATGTATTATTTAAGCAGTTATGCTTGCTAAAAAACAAACAAACCAAAACATAGGCAGACACAGGAAAAGGTAGAGCAGGGCTGTGAGCTGTACAATGGGGGACCACATCCACACACTGGATACCTTGGCAGTAATATAGGTCTGGAGTGAAATGGGAAATTTTTACTGTGCACATGTCGTTCATACACTCTTGTTTGACAATATCTGCAATATAACATACTTAAGCTCACTTTGCTATAGCTATCTTCTTTTTTTTTTTAATATAGTGTAGTCTTACTATTAAAATAGTAAGTAATACTACTAAAATAGTCTTGCTATTAGAAATTTAGTACAGCCAAAGACTTTGACCTATGATGAAGATGCCTGTGCAAATTATGTGAAAAAAAAAAAAATTTACAATTTTTTAAACAGTAATTTTTTTTAAAAAAGACATATTTAAGAATGCTTCAAACTTTTAAAGTAATTTCTTGGCAGGGGGGAAGTATTTTTAAGACTTTAGGTTTTCACTTCTAGAAAAAAGAATTATTTCCCTCCTATCTAAATTCTACTTTATCTGTAATGTAGTTGTAATACAAAATAATTGATTAATTTTTTTTTTAGAAAGAAAAACTTCAACATTGTTTAAGAGATTGGAATATTCTTTAGTATTTCCAAGTCTATCATGATGAAACTCAAATGATCACTCAATGTCTTTATTTTGATGGAACCAGATTATTCAGCCAAAATTGGTTGATGTTTTCTGGCAGACTTTGTTCAGGAGAAAACTTAAAATACAAATCCACTGTTTTCATTGTTATTTATACTGAATCTCTAAAAGTTCAATAGTACATTGCAAAATTATTCCTACGTCATCTTTGTTGGAATCCAGCAAGCAATATTCCTCCAGGTACAGCACTTCATAGGCAGGTTGTCAACTGCTGAAAAATAACAAGTTGACAACAGTTTGAAAAAGGATACGAAGCTAATGGAGCAGTGGCACAAAAGTGGTGTTGTTAAAAGCATGATATATGAGAGAAGGAAAGAATGGGCAGAACAGTGTAACATGAAAAATGAATGGGCATTTCATTATAAGGGACTTCCCTCTCGTTTTTGAACACATTGCTGCTTGCAGAATCCTGTGTGAATGCTGAAAGTGGTTTGCTGGCAGCCGACAGCAATGTCAGGTGCTTATACCTTTTCTTAGCAAGAAATTCGTATTGATGAGTCTTCTGTAAGTTTTCAAATTGCAGAGCTGCGCTAAATAAAATACCATTTTCTGAATAAATTAGGATTTTATGCTATCATCTGTATTACTAATGTCATCCTGTATAATATAATGTTTATGCTTCTCCTGAGGCAGCCTCTTCAATTTGGCTTACACCTGTGACTTAATGTAGGACAGAAGGTCTTCCAAAGACCGATGTTCCCAATGGAACACTACTGATTTTCAAGAAAAGGCTTAAAAATTATTTCAGTGTTTCTAGGTAAACTTCCAAGTGTTGTAGATTTAATTTGAACAGGCTTTTTGGTGTGCAGGTATCAGCCACCACTGGGAGCAGGTTTTGTTTTGTAGCTCATACTCTTCCCTTTGTAAACTCGCTTAAGACAACTAAGAACGGTTTGATTTTACTTGTTTAGTTTGTGTAACTGCTTCAGTTTTCACAGCTGGTTTGAAGTATAGTTATCTATTCCCTCTGTCGCTAGAATGAGATAAGTTCAATATCCCACAATGATCAATGGAATATAGAAACATTATCATGAATGGTTTGGTAAAACAGTTGCAAGAGAGCTTTCAAAGGCTTGGAAACATTTTTCTTCTGATGTATTTTGTCTCCCTGAAGTTGGTTTGTGTGGAGCTTGTTCACAACTATTCAGAATTTACTTTTTAAAAAAAATTATTATTTAAATCATCTCTCTCCTTTCTTTTTTTCTCATGTAATACTAAATGAAGGAATGATGAATATATGGTGTAAGGTCATAAATCAAGTGATTCTGTAGTTGAAACACCACTAAGGAAATGTAGAGAGAGTGATCTTTTGCAGTAGTAGCTTTTGAATTTGAGCACCCTTGGATCCACTGTAAATTCCAGCACTTCTGGACTCCTTTCAGGATAAAGAAAGAAATGAGCAATCCTTTCTCCATGAGGAATTCATGACTAGTAAGTGTGAGAGGTGTACAAGGGGCAGCAGATTCCCTTGCCGAGCATTGCCTGACCTCCCGGCTCCCCCCCGCTGGTGTGTACACAGGGTGCATTAGAACTCAGCAAGAGCCCGGCTGAGGGCCGTGCCCACATTTTCTGTTGGCCACCATTTCTTCACCTTGCGCAAAACAGTGGCTGATAATAATTCATTAGACTTCAAGACTCAGAATTAAATTTCACTGAAATCCTCTACAGTTCTATTTTAAACCAGGACAAAGTTGAACGGAAACAGAAGAATGGAAAACATCGACCTCACACTTTCTTTGAATGTGTGCTTAAAAACCGCAGCTTTTCACAGAAACATCATTCATCTCTCATTAAGTTATTAAATACACTAAATATTAACAAAGAGTAACCATACTGGAGATCAAATCCTCACATTTCATGGAATGAGGATGTCAGTGTTACATGGTGGGGCTGGGCACAGCCTGGATTGGAAAGCTCATGGAGTTAATGCCTGTGGACCAGGGTAAACCCTGGTTATCCTCACGGGTGACGAGCTAGATCAGACACGTTGGATATAGAGATCTTTCCTGAGTCCTTCATTTAACTGGTTGGCAAAAATTGCCTCCTTTGAATGACTCCTGGTATGAAACAAGGGAAATGAAGTGTTTAGAAAACGAAGAATGAGATGATAACTGAATTAAAGTTCAGTCACACAAATCTCCAGGGTAACTTACTTGTGTGTTTTGAATTGTCATTTACCCAAATATATTTAAGTTAATATTATGTATTGCAAAATTCGTATTCTGTTGGTGAAGTTGTGTGAGTAGTTATCAGCTCTTTTTTTGCTGGTTTGGGGGTTTGTTTTGGGTTTTTTGGTGGTGTGTTTTGTGTGGTTTTTCATGGATTTTTTGTTTGGTTTGTGTTTGTTTATTTTGATATTTTATATTTACAAGTATTGGCACGCCCACACGGTCTTGAAGAGATCCTTTTGTCCGCAGTGGGATTTTAAAACAAGGAGGATTTCTAAGCTCCTATCTTCCAAGAAAGATGTGTGCAGCTTTAAATACATGGAGAATGCTGGTAATTGGTGTGTTGGTATTGCCAACAGTATAAACTATATCGTTATGGTCCTTTAATAGCTGCCCTTTGCTGAGAATACTGTTGAGTGAACCAAACTGCAGTTCAAAGGTGTTTGTGGTCGATATCATTAGAAAAAGGAGCTACGCTGAATAAAATGCCGTTCAGCATTTAGATCACTTTGATTTGGGCTCTGGTATCTGGGCACTTGTCTTCATCTGAGTTTCTATGTTCTAAGATAGGAACGTTGATGTTGATATTTGTAATGTGCTTTGAGATTTAGAGCTAGAAAACGCTACCCAAGAGGTAGGTGATGTTCAGCTATTGACTGGTTTGATAAATATTGTTGGACTCCACCCTGTGACTGGACACTGGTAGAGGCATTAGAGAAATGAAGTCAGAATACAAATAACATTTGTATCAATATTCTGCTCACTGTAATGTTGCATTTAGGAGTAAAGCCAATTTGTAAATTTACACTGAGTTTCTTTCTAGAAGATTTTGACAACATTAAGTGTTTATCTACTTGCAACTTTTTTTAGCCACATCTCATCTCATCCCAACTCAAATATCAGGCAAAAAGGGTGTTGCAGTATTATGTGCTGATGTTTTCGTTCACATATTTTTAAGTTCTTAAAAAGTGAAGTCCAAAGACCGCCTTAAATTAGCAAAGTGCCAACTGTGCGAGCAGTCATTTCACTACTTTTTTCAGAGTGAGCTCTGAAAATTTAAATATACAGATGATCTATTAAGTCTCTTGAAAAAAACCAATTACTTTTGAGAAAGAATCACTACTTAGAGTTGCCATAAGTCACAGGGTAGCTACTTTGTCTGTAGATTATGTATAAAAGCTGTGGAAAAACAGTGTGCATTACCTGAGTGTTTACCCATTATTTTTCTCTCACCTTGAAGACTTTTAGCTTTATTTTTCCATTTAGTTTCTCCAAGTATTTAAAAAAAAAAAAAAAGTGAGGTGTCACCACAGCAATGAAGGCTATAAAAGAGCTTTTTACAGAGTTTCATCTCTCGGTGAGTTTTGGATGAGCATCCTTCTCTAGACCTTCACTCTTTCACACTAGACCTTGAAAACTTGCCTAGGGATTTTGTGTCCTTTGACAGGATCATTCCATTGGGCTGAAAATATCACTGTTGTTAGACTCGTGATCCAACAGCAGAAAATGTTCTCATGACCATCAAAATGGACTTCCTTGTACACTGCATTGAGGGGGGAATAGCTTTGTTACCTTTTGTGGTGTTTGTTTTTTAGCAGAACTAAATCGTATTCTGCCTGTCACTAAATACGTGGTCTCAGAAGCTAAGGTACTAAACAATAGCATTTGCTTAAATATTCTGAAAATCCGCTCTTTTCAAAATTGCAATGCAATTTTTCCATCCTGTTTGTTGGGGTTTTTTTCTAAGAATTGCTAGAAGTCTTCGTAAGACTCTTAATTAGTCAATCATTAATCTCCAATTCTGTACATCTTGTTTTCTTTCACAGTTCTTTCATTTTCAGCAGTACAACCCTTAGTACTTTTGATAACAAGATCTTCTGATTACAACTTATGAGCTTAAGAGCCGTGGCGCTGTATTTGTGATCCTGTATCACACTTCAGGGGAAGCTGCTGTAGCTTGTGCCCTGGCTTTGTTTGCAGGACTCAAAGCCCTGGAGACATCAGCATTTAGCCGAGCTTCGAAAGTGCTGAGTGTGGTGTTCCACCAGATTGGGTGGCCTGCACAGCAACTCTTATAACAAATGGCTCAGGGTTTTCTTTGTGGGGAAGTTACGGCGCATGCATTGCGTTAAGGTTGCCTTCTGACTATTAGGCAGTAATTTCTGGAAAAAAGAGCCTGCTGTTCTCTCACTTCTGAAATGAAACATGAGTATAACCTGGAATGAACTCACGTCTTATGTTTTTATTCATTGTTTGTTGACCCTGTGGTCAACCTTCTGTCACTAAGATTAATCATTCAGACTCTGGTTGTCCAAAAAGACAATTCAAGCCTTTTCTGCAAGAGAAACTGGTGGATGGAAGGAAATAAAACAAAATATTAATGAAACAAAATGGGTTAATCTTTGACATGATAATTTATACCTGGGCTAGCAAACCTACAAGAGTGCTCTTGTATGTGAATGATTAATAGCTACTATGGTTACATCTGGGACAAGTGATTAATAAAGTTTGCGATTTAAAAAAAAATACTTCCTTTTCCTTAAGTGTGCAAATCTTGGAACTCCACGTCAGTCTGCATGGTGGTTCAGTTACAATGCAGACCTATTTGGAATTCAGATGTCACGGTTAATCATGCAAACGTCTTCAAAATGGAGTTCGCTTGATCTGTTAAGTACTAAAGAACTGGGCAACCTAGCATGTCCCCAAAAGACTTCCTAGCCTGTGGGAGGGCAAAAAAAATGTCTGAGATGCAGCTGTTTCTTCAGAAGCATCTAACCTATCAACATAGAACGTGTTTCATGTAAAAATAGTGTTCTGACTCTTCAAATTAGATAACAGAAACAAGTTGAAGCTGTTAAGTCCATCTGTACTTCACAGTTAGAGCCATGACTTTATTAAATCTCAAACCTATCCAGAGATAGCTCTGGTTTTCTTTTTTCTTTTTATTTTTAATTTTTTTTTTCCAGAATTTAGATCATGCTATTAAAAGGTATGTAATCTGAACAGAAATCATTCGCAGAGCTGTAACATGACAGCTTCAACAGAGTACTGCTTTTTAAATCCATACATTCTCTTCTCCAAAAGCTAACAGAATTAAATGAAAATTTGTTTACAATGCCCCCCTTGTAAAACGAAGCCTTTCAGAGCTCATTTGCAAACACATTACATCCCAAGCCCTAGGCCATTCAGATTGTCATAGAATAATGAGATGGGTGTGCTGAGATGCAATTCTATAGGAAGGTGCAGTGGTGCAGCCGGCTCTCTCCCAGCAGTGGGTGGATGGCAGCAGATGCCCAGGGGAACAAGCCTGCGGTGGTAACAGTACTATTCTTTGTTAGACTTCACCAGTTGCTAAAATCTGTAGCTTCCTGAGCTCGAATTTGAATTCGGACCATCATGTTTAATAGCTATCAATATATCATGAATTCATCTAAGCACTACTTTAACTCATTTATATTTTGGCCCCCATGGCATTTTGTGGCAGTTACCTTCACAGTTCCCAGTATGAGTTACGTGTTTTACCATTTTAAACTTGCTGTGTGAGCATTTCTTTGCCTTTTCTTCTAGTTCCTGTTTCATGAGGAATAGTGAATAACCTTTCTTTACGTACTGTTTACTTTGCGCGATTTTGTAGACCTGTTCATATTTCCTTTAGGTCATCTCTTTCAAGATGAAAACTTGTAGTCATTTCATCTTTTCTCCCATGCAATCCGTTGCACACATTCTATTTCTCTTTTTTTTTTTGAGATAGGAGATCAGTATCTGACTGATCCATCATGGATTTACACAGCAATGTAACGATATATTTAGGATTTGTTCCAAATTTGTTTCTAGTAATTCCAGACATTCTTTTTGGCTGCCACCGAGCCCAGAACTGGCATTTTTCACAGCAGCATCTACAATGACTACAGACCATTTTATTTAGCAGTAATAGCTAATATATTTAATCTGAGAGGAATGTCTTATTTATTTATTTACTTATTTATTTATTTTTCATGCTTTGTACTTTATTTAATAATTTTCAACAGTATTGTTTTCTCCTCGTATTTTACTCAAATGTCAGTAAAATGGTGTTCAATAATTTCATGTCTTCCCATTTGTGGGTAGCGTACTTATTTTTCTTCTCTAAAGATATGCACTTATTATCAGGAAAAACAAAGTTGAAATTAAAGCTCCTTATGGCGCCCTTTTTGTTTTGTGTAATCTGCAATTTAGGGTTGCAGATTTACAAGCTTTACACTTTTCTAGAAGTCTAGTAAGGTTGGACTGAGAGATTGGCACAAAAACCACATTAAAGGCTCTTCTCTGGAAATACCACCTCAGCTGATCATAATTCGTTGCAGTAACATGAAGTGAGATTTGTCTTTCATGCACTTGAAGATTAAAGTGCATAGAGAAAGCAACACTTACTCTAAAGTGACAAAGTAAGTGTCATCAAGAAATTTGTATGAAAGCTAACAAATTATTTCTTCCTTTGTAGGCAGTAATCTAATATGTAAGACGAGAGCATTGTCTCCCTGATTGATGGTAATGCAATTGCTAGCATCAGGTAGAGGTTTTTTCCAACTGTATTTGTTTTATTTTTTTGTAAATGTATTATGGCTGTCCTGAAACACTTTTTCAAATTATTTTTGACCAGCCAGCAAAAACTACCTTTGGTAGGATGAGACACGTTGACTTGAAACGTAACTTTTTTAAAAATTTTGATAATTTCAGAAGTAGGAATTTGGAAATTATTAAATTGAGAAAGGGAAATCTGAGAAGACGAACTTGACATCGTTTTCAGTGTATCTGCTGGTCCACTTGTGAAAGCACCTGTGCTGCCTTTGATGTCCAAGTTCTAATCCTCCTACTGAACCCATCACTTTTACAAATAATTCTGTTTTCGTTATCTCTCTGGAGAAATGAATAAGAGTCTATCATTTGAAACACTTATCAGAAAAAAGGGAAGGACCCAAGCTTCATGGGATCACGCACCGGTTTGGATTGGAAGGGACCTTAAAGATTACCTAGTTCCAGCTTCCTTGCCATGGGAGGCTGGGAGGGGTTTGAGTCAGTGTTCCAATATGTATGTTTTTAACTAAATACAAGAGCTTCAGCAAAGGTATTTGAGAGAAGCACATTTAAACCAGTTGAGTACTGTGTATTCAGTTAGTATGTCATCAATAAGTTAACTTTCTTATGTTAGGCTGTGTTTTCTTTTTCTTCTCCAGACCAGTTTCTCTCCTAAAACAGCGTGATTTCTGAAACATAACCTCATTTACTTTGCAAAATGAAGTAGCAGGTTTTGATGCCTTGATCATTTGAATATTATTTCATCTTGCTAGTTCATTATCCTACTAAGCTAGGGAGAAAAGGTTCAGTACTCAGCCCGAGAAAATGCAGACTCAAGTGGGCCTTCAGTTTGTATGCTGAAAACGCCACAAAAGTTTATACCGTCACATCTCGTTCAGACGTCACTTCTGCCAGAAGCAGCCTGCCTCATTAGTTTTTTCAGTAAGGTGTCTTCAGACAAACGGTGAAGTGGTATTAAATCTGTACGAGTCTGGAAGTCTCTGGGCTTTTTAAGGTGTGTAACCACGGGCAGTGATTACCGGAGAAACAGAGAGAAGGGTCCCTCTGTTTCCCACTGGTTGGAGCATTATTTGTTTTACAGCATTTATTTTAAACAGGAAACTGCCAGGAGTATTTATTTCTTTCTAAATAAACATGTATCACTGTACTTGCAGAGACCATAGTATTTACATTTAGCTGTTGATATTTTAATTAACAATTTAAGCATGTTGTTTGCCCTGTGAGTTCAATGGGAAAAACTCTACAAATAAACAGCAGTTCCCTCTTGGACAATCACTCTGTAAATTAGCTTACTTTGTCAATAAAGCGCATGCCTATCAGCCCCTTCAAGGCAGCAGGGGGCAAGGATGTTCATTTACTTAAGCAGTAGGTTATACTATTAGTGTGCGTGATTGCTGTTAATTAGGATATGTGTAGATGTCTCTGTGCTGCACAGTTTGTAACATAAAACCTTTAAGCATTTAAGCTATTAATGAAGTCAATAAATGGTTCTATTAGGAGTCTTTTTGTTTTTATTACTTCCTCTCTCTTTTGCTATTATTAATTATAATAATAGTACAGTAGTCAAAATACAACCAAGGGCTGTACAGAAACAGTAAAGCAGAGTTTTTGCCTGGAAGACTCTGTGGGGGAAGGGACTATATGTACCAGTGTTTGTCCTATAAGTCTGAAACAGGATTCCATGTATAGTCCAGCTGTGAATTACAAGTGACTTCCATAATTTCCATTTGATATTCAGTTCAGTGTTTAAATATGCTTTTCATATACCTTTGACTTCAAATAATTTAAGCATTTGATTAGTTTTCTAAATCCATCATGAATGGTCTCACTTGCGTTTTCTTGTAAACAAGGTTATGTGAGTATGTATTTGAAAGAGCAGATGTATGAATATGCATTTCTAATTTAAATTTTAAAACCAAATGTCTATAGCAAATCATGAATTAATAATGTCTGGGCTGTGCTGTGCTATTAGCTACATATAACCTCTCTCTGACATCAGTAGCAGGGTCAATTCAAACTCTTGTCACAGTGAGCATGTCTTTCAAATAAATAATCTAAAGGCATGTTTCTGTTTGCATGGAAAAGATCCATTGAAGGGAAGTACTGTTCTACAAAGACAAATAATGGAGTTTTATATGAAAATTCATCTATTACTCAAAAACAAAGCCATAGCATTAGAAGTCTCACATCCTTGTCAGGGTACCGTCATATCAGCACCATAACGTTAGTGTTTTGTCCATCCAAGCAGCACGGAGAAGTGAAGCAAGAGAATGGAGTAGGGGAAAGGCAGGGGTCTTTCTGAGCTCAGGGTGGTCGGAGTGTCTGAAGGAGCCTGGACACATGTGCCCACACACCCTGCCTTGCTGCATAACAAGGGAGAGTATAACATGCCCAGTTTTAAACTATATGGATGCAAACCTAGAAAAGGATATGGTGAAGTGTTTACCACCATTATCAGTAAAATTCAGTTCTCCTAATCGGGGCTGAGCTTAAACCTTAAAGTTTTAATTCTGCTCTTACCAAATGCCCTGAGAAATACCACCATCATTGTTGCTGGAAATTATGTGAAACATTAAAGGCCAGGGTGCACAGAAATTAACAGAAGTGTGTTTTCTTCAGCTTTAGGTCATGTTTTTATAGGAATTTTGAGCTTGGCCTTGAACTTGAACAGGTTTTCTAAACTGTCACAAACGCACTGTGAACAATGAAAACACAAAAGAACGGAGGCAGTTTCCTGAAAGTAAGAAGTAAAAATATTTGTGTAAGAATGATGTCTCTGATTAAGAAATCACATTTTCTTAGATTGCCAGTAGCAGAAACACAAAAACAAACAAATCAACCCAAACTTAGAGAGATTTTACATTTTAATGAGAATATTGCAAGAATCCAATACTGTGCCTTGACCACATCCCCCACTCCCCCCCAAAACAAACAAACAAAACACAAAAAAACCAACAACAAACAAACAAAGGCGCAACTTTTTGTGGTATGAATACAAACTAGGAAGTGCAGGGGTTATTGACTCAAAGCAATACCGGTATTTCTGTGTTTTCATGTGCAAGCTGGTATACAGGGAAGAAAACTGTTGTTATTTGTAGCAAACGTCTTCCAGTTGCTAACTTGGACACGGGTGTCCCTTACAGCTCAGTGCATCCTCTGTCAGGCTGGTTTGGAGATGTGCCAGTAAACCACATCTCTCCTGGAGGCTGCCAGGTATCAGTCTCACCAGAGCTTTTTGGGAGTTTCCAGGCAGCAGCAGGCGCAGCAGCAGATGTGTTTGGAGGGGAACTTTTCCAGCCATCAGCAGCTTTGCTAAGCTTGTACTTTGGTGGAGCTGCTGGAAAAGTGCTGGGCCTAACTTCAAAGCCGTATTGTAGAATTCAGAAGATTAACGTGGTCTTTTTGAGCTCTGGAAATGCTCCTAAACTTCCAAAAACAACCAAGAGCATGAAAGATTCCCACAATCACAGTTAAAACTCCCGTCAGACCTTGCGTTGAGACGCAGTGCTCAGAAATTGAAGTACTTGAACAGTGTTAGACAAAGAAAATAGATATGAATACTGCAAGCCATCAGTACACTTGAAGGACTTTTTAAAAATCTATATCGATGGCAATTTCATTTCAACAAAAACAAACCAATGTTTTTTGAGATCCCTATTCTGAAACGATAGCTGCTTGCTTTTTGATAGCCTCTTTTAGATCGCAGAGGTAATTTACTTACAAACTTCACACCAAATTGAGCTCAACTGCTAGTGAAATGCAGAGTAGCAAAATTAAGTAGTTTCTTTAAATACCTTCCACTATGCATATTTTGTCTACATAACTTTGTCTTTGGTTCCATAAGCAGATGCTGCAGTATGGAGTCAGTATGATCTACAGCAAAGTCTTAGGTTGTGTGTTGTAGCTGGCCCAGCTATGCCTGTGCACGAGTCATTATAGCATTGATCATAATCTCTTTAGAAGAGATGGGTTTGTACTTTCTAGGATGAGTGGAAAAATGATTTTTACATGGATGAGTGAAGATATCAATAGCTGCCATAAAGCTTTCTCTACTTGATGCAGAAGATGCAGGGACTGGTCTGACAACATAAGAAGAGAACAGATTATTGGAAACTGTTCTAGCATGCCTTCTAAGAACTAATTTCTTGGCACATATTCTTTGTTAAGAAATCTGAATGCATGGAGAATTATACAGAGACTGAAGAAATTATCACAAAAGTCTACTGTAATCTTACCTGTTAGAACAAATACAGATTGCTTGATAACAATAGTAAGCCAAATAGTATTTTTTTTTGTTTTCAGGATATTACTGACAGTTAAAAATCATAAACTTCATAG
The DNA here is from genome assembly GCA_013399365.1 of Pampusana beccarii. Classification (NCBI taxonomy): domain Eukaryota; kingdom Metazoa; phylum Chordata; class Aves; order Columbiformes; family Columbidae; genus Pampusana; species Pampusana beccarii. The sequence goes on along the minus strand of VWYH01006690.1, from coordinate 1,079,750 downwards.
GAAAAGCAGCTTTGTGTATTCATACAATAAATTAACTCTGCTTAAAATTTAAGATGAGAATGATACTCTGTTTAAAAAGTTTTTTCTGTGGTTTCTCGAAGAGCATCCATGCTCAATGGTCAGTGTTCCCATTGACACACTGATGCTCATTGAGAAACCACAGAACACATGAGTGCCCAGGCTGTGAAACACTAGTCTCAATACTTTTACAGAACTACTAAATGAATAAGAAATTATCTGTTGTCTCCTTAATTGTTTTCAACGCAACAATGTAACTCTACTAGAAGTATTTGTACTAAATATAAGTTGTTTGAACTTTGACAGTGTATTAACAGCTTTTAATTTTATCTTTGAAAAACTGTCATCTGTATGCAAATAGAAGGAAAATGAGGACGCTTGCTCCTGTCTAGCATTGTAACTTAGTTGATGCATTTTCCAAGGAAGTATGCTATAGGTGAGATAGCTTTCAAGACTAAATGCTGTATAGCCAAGTTTTCAATCACTTCCCTGACAAAATAGTTTTGGAACTACAGAAGACACTTCATTTTATCAACCCTGAATATCTAGGAACATTGAGGCAAATCTTCACAAAATGGATATGTGTGTGTTCTTCAGCTGAAATGGTCTTAATAGATTTTCCTAACACAAGAAATTATCTTTTTGACGGCTGACCTATTGCATGTTTATTATATTTTCACATGGAGCTTTATTTTTCTCTTTATTTATTTAGCCTTTTCTCTTTGCTGACTGCCCATCCTTAGGAGCAGTATGTACTACTTTTGCTTCTTGAAAGCCAGAGGAAATGTAGAGATAGAACAGATGTAACAGACACTGAGAATAAGAATGAGCTGAAAGTTGTTGCAGTTAACTCAGCTGATGCAGACTGGTAGACAGATGAATATATAGAGAGTTGGATATGATTGAATATTCTTGTAGTACTTGTAGGCCAAAATTTGTTTTCAATGAAACACCAGGAAGTTGGGTAACAGCTAACTCTGGTGGAAAAATTCACTCAGAAAAGACAAAAGGAGTTTTTGAATAATTACAACGATGAAGAACACAGAGAATGGTTCTGTTTCCTTATGATTCAGAAGCAGGAGCAATGGAACTGTTTCCAGGAACCTGATTTATAAGTTTTGGGCTCCTAAAGGAGTCTAGTTCTTGATTTCATATCCACATTGTTGCAGGTACACCTGAGATATAGAAGCAAACTGTGTTCTTGGAAACACTGATCAAACCCACACAAACGTCAATGACAATAAAACCAGAAAATAATATTTTAGGATTCCGCAGTATCACCCAGATTCTACTTCATATACAGGTTCCTATGTCGTGCTTATGAGCACTTGTAATATTTAAGTTTCTTCCAGGTGCATCCATGACTTAGGTTTTCAGAGTAATTTTTCCTTTAGTATTGCATGCTGTCAAATCAGAGGAAGTTAACATTATATTATCTATAACATGATTTGCCAAGCCAGATCAAGCCATGAAATCCATTGACTTAGATTTCTGCTTTAAGTGAGCAGTCCCTGATGATTCAGAGGCATATGAAGTATCTGTGGTGCTTGTTTAGGCCTTAGGTCAGCAAGTTACCTTCGGTCAGCATCTCATTTTAGAAGTCTGTGCTTTATACGACCCTAGCTAGCTGTTCGTATTGATATTTTGCTCTAAAACTGAGGCATGCTTTAGAGCAGTTTTGATTTGCTGTTCCATAATTTGCACCACAGTAATAGATATTCATAAAGTTCAGCAAAAGAAATTAAAAAGCAAGAGAAAGAAGTAACTAATGCTCTGTACATTGATAAAATATTTTACAGATCTGTTATTGCTACAAAGGGTTACCATTTACTAGCAGCAGTTTTTAGAATTTAGTAAATGGAAAAACTTTACAGCTAACTTTTAAAATATGAGAAGCACCTGCTGATTGTATATTACATCTTCAAATGAAAAATCACTTTTTTCGTATCTTCTCTAACATTTGTGGTACTGAATTAGTGACTTCGTTTTCTGACCTTAAATAGGATATCCTGACACATGGTCAGCTTGTGACAGTGGTTAATTAGTATCAATGTACTTGTTCAGTGTTTTCTGAAAGATGGCTGGGTATTGGCCGTTAAACTTGTGATGTCCCGCTTCCACACAGACCAGCACTCAGAGGGCAAATAGGAACACAGAGAAAAGGATTTGTAGGTTTACTGTGCTGTGTTGCAAATGAGCAACTATGTAAATAGTTTAAGAATTTTTTTTTTATTTTAATGTTTTTTTTTCCATTGAACTTTTTGGTCAGGTCTTCATAGACTATAAATCTGGTTAGTTCTGATTTGTCAGTTCAGTCACCATGTTGTTCACGTTGTAGAAGCTGAAGATCAGTCCATAATCATCAATAATTTTAATATTAGACTTGTTTGGTGCTTTTTATATCAACTGACCTCCAAAGTTGAGTTCAGATTGCAGTTCTCAGGGTTGTGTGTTTGGTTGTGGTTTTTTTGGTTGGTTGGTTTTGTTTGGGGGAGGGTGGTGGGTTTTTTTATTTGTTTGTGTGTTGTTTTGTTTTTTTAATCAAGGCAGTGTGGCATAAGATCAGAGGAACAGGACTTGGAGGATGTATAGTTTATTTTTAGCTTTTTCATAAACCTTTTGCAGGACTTTGCATCAATTATTTTTACCTTATAGTAAAGAAATGCTGATGAAAAAGGGCTTACAGTCCCAGATATTATTATTTGGTTTTACATTGCATTTTCTCTAAATTATTTTGGTGTGCCTATCCATGTTGAGACTATGCTTTTCTATATGTAAGGACTAAGCAGGTTGTTATCATCCTGAGGCATGTAAGCATACAACACAGATTTAGATTCAAGATATTTTGTAAAGAAATGTATGCAAGGTACATAAAAGTCCTTGGAATATATTATTTCACAAAAATCAACGAAAGGGTGTATAAAATTTTAATTAGTGTAGTATATGGTAGTATTAATATAACACAATTTCATATAACATGAAAACATGTTTTTTATCTTCCCTACATTTGTCAACAAAAAATACTTTTGGTGGTTATCAGCTTCCTATATGTTTATTATTGTGCAATGTTAAGTACACTGCAGATAGATAAAATCAGTTTTGAAAGACCCTTTTTCAGATGAAACCACTAAATTATGCTGGTAGTGATCACTGCCCTCTTTTCTCTTTGGTCTCACAATGTTAAAAGTATCCTCAGTTCCCTTTGCCTTAGAAGACAGCGGTGAGGTCGTGGGAGGACAAAATCTTCCCATCATATTCTACTACTGTTTGCATCAAAATTATAATCAAACCCCTGGACTAGCATTATCACAGCTAAATTGTAGGCTGGATAAATAAAGTACGTATGTCATAGTCAAGAGAGCCTAGAAATTAGGTGTTGTCAATTAAAATAACGTAATGAAAAAGATTTGCAGAAAGTGCTGTGTACGTTTCTCTGTAAATCAAACATGTTTGGGTCAGTTCAACACAGGTGCCAAAATCCTAAAGCAATGACGCTACTGCAACTTCTGTCCACAACATACAAAAATAGCAGTAATATTGTTCAGCCCCATTTCAGAAGGACATAAGTTTACTTGTGACTCTTATTAGTTCAAAGTTTTATTCAGTGGATTAGTCACCAAATAAACTTCTGTCTGTCTGTAGCCTCCAACTTTGTAACTTAATGCTGTTCATTTGTGATAGAGGAAAATTCTAGATCAGATATTCTTGTACTTTGCAGGCGACTGCCTTTGGGTGTGATGAAATGAGTCGTATTAATCACGACTGCTGCGGTGGAACATCAGCCCCTGTTGTTTGTTCCTAATGCATCCAACAGACCCAAACCCCTGTATTTCACTTCTCTTAAAAGCACTTACTCTTGGCATCACCAGATCAGAAAAGGATTTAAAAGGGTACAACATATAATTCTTATTTGCTTTTTACATAGAGGAGGTAACAGATACTTCACAATTGTCAGTACTATCAGACTAGGAAGAAATTAATTTTGGGGAAAAGGTTTCTTAAAAGCATGAAGCAACTTACACACGGAGATTGATTTGTAGAGCTTGCAGGCCTGCTTTACTTCAGCTCCACTGAACTATCTCCAGGTATGACATTTCACTGTTCTTGACAGAGAAATGAGGGCTGATGGAAATGTAAATATCTTGGAAGAAATAGGAGTTGTAACAATCAGTTTGACAGAGTCGGCTTTCCGGGTGGAAGTGTCTTCTGTGTTTAGACAGGAAAGCCTGCTGCAGAGGGGGAGTGCTCCAGGGCTGCTGTTTTCCTGGTGCCTTTCTCGTTTCACTAACACATGTAAATGGCAATGAGTAAGACTTAGTGTCAGCATCTTAAAGTTTAGTTACGAGCAGCCATCTCATCATGAAAAATGTCTGTTTAGATTTGAAAAATTGGCTGCATAGTGTTTAACATCTTTTCACACTGCACACTGGATGCCATTCAGCTTTTTATTGTTCTGATTTCAGTTGTGTGGAAGTGCTGAAGTTAAAAACAGAGTACAGCCACAAAGATTAGCTACTTTTCAATCACCTCCTAAGAATTATGTCTAAGGAGGTCTCTTTCCAAGTGCATACGTACGAGTAAATGCTGATATGAATAAAATTCTTAAGAGTAACTGAATTCTTCTTCTGGACTACTAATAAAAATGTTGTATAAATATGATTTGTCATTGGAAATGACAGTTGGAGAAACTGGGTCATTTGTTAAGCTAGATCTAGTAACCAGACCCAGACTTATTTTTCAGATGGTATAGAAGATTATTGTGTATAAAAAGAAAAATCATGAAAAAGAGGCAGTGATGGCAGGGGTGACTGTTATAGAAGTTATCATCTTCTGACTTAGAGGGTTGATTTTATTTTTATCGTATTGTGCAGTCTCCTCTATCTGGTCTGTAACATCAGTAGAGAAGTTTCTCTCTTCTTCCTCATTGATCATCCTCGATACACGGTTGAACACCTTATTCGTGTAAATCCTTCTGAAGTGTTCCACATTGGCCTCACCCCATTGTTAGAAAGCTGGTGTGGTGCCTTTGAGCTGGGATCTAAAACTTATCAAGAATGTGCTCCCCTTGGATTCTTTAATGTACATTGTGAGGGGCCCTTTTTGTAGTGTCTAATGAGCTGTCCCACAAATGCACTGAACATTGTCATCAACCACTGCAAGGTGCTCCTTGTTCACTTTTCCTTTTCCTCCAAGAGAGAGTGAAGTGAGAATATTTGAGTCTAGCGGGAAAAGTGCTCCCTATGTAAGCAGCCTTACAAGGCTATGAGAAAGGTTCATATGATTCCTCTAAGACACCATTGAGCGGGTCCTGCCTATACAAAGTGTAGTGCTTCATGGTCACCTTCCCCTTATTGAAGAATTATTATCTTTGAAATTCTCAGACGGGCACTCGAGCACTGAGGGAACACAATTTCATTTCTTGTGTCCCTAGGTGTTGTATCTGTGTTATAACCAGTCAAGATGATGCAGGAGTTTTATAGATGTCACAGGCTGTAGGAGGTTGTAGCTAACAAATTATTTTTATTCATGCAATAAAAAGAGTTACCATTTTTCTTTGATCTTTTAGACTAGCACCCTCTGTCCAGTTTTGTCTTCAGTGAACAGAATTCTGCAATGTTGGCCAACTATTGGACCACTGCTAATAGGTATATAGAGAAGTAGCTGAATGACTGCTATTGTATTTTATATTTTAATTAGATCCTGTTAAGGCTTGGCATTTTATTTCAGACATGACCACTCTGTTTCTTTCCAGGAATGGTGAAATTCTCTGCTAGAAGATGTTTTGGAAAACCAAGCGTTGCCTAAAGGGGCTGTGTCTTACAGATGTTGTAGTTAGGCTTCGTGACATAAGGATTTCCTGTATGTTCCTCGGTAAACCTTCAAGTGTTAGTTTTGTCTATTAAAGTCGTACAGTTTTGGATAGCTGTTCTTTGAATTTATTTTTCCTTGCATAGCAGAAATCAAGCTGCTGAAGGAGGAGCACAGCTTCCTAGGGCCATTGCAGAGATATTGGAGCAATGTTACGGGATAGACGAGATACTTTGGTACAAAATAGGTTGGTCCTCGCACTCTATTTTTAAATGCTATATCTTTTGCAGTTGAATGAAGTTAAAGCACCTTATGAGCAGTTTTCATGTAGCAGAGGTAGGAAAAAAAATTACACAGAAAGGAGTTGCAGAAGGTGACAGTGGCAGCAGTAACACCGTGGCACTGCTGGCTGATGTACACTGTTGGTAAAGCATTAGAAGAGTCAGTTCTTGGTATTTTCCCCAATTACAAGTGAGTTGTTGGTCATTTGTCATGTTATATGAGCAGTTTCTGTTTAACCTCTTTATCTTTTAAACCCTTTTGAAGTTGCTAATGCAAACTATTTGGAAGGGTGATGCTACATTCTCATTCACACAAGAATAAAGTTTCTTACATTTAAATTGGTGAAAGTGCAAAATTTCTTCTACCAGTAGAAATAATCTACAGATATTTCCTTGTTTCAGATTGCTGCAAGGGAATATTTTATTTTGCCTTAAAAATGGTGATAGTTGAATTGAAGGCAGTGAGATCAAACGTGAGAAGAATATACCAGCATTATAAATGCTGTTTCTTTTTTTTCTTTTTAAGTGTTAGATAATGGATTAGCTAACAAAGATGATTGAAGTGTGGTTTTGGATGCCAGCCTACATATTGTGGTGTGCAGCTTGGCCCCCCCCAAAAAAAAGAAAAGGAGAGGCTTTAGCCCCTTAGGCAAACCTAATGTTGATGCTAATTAATTCAATGGACCTTGGATTAGGCCCACTTTCCTCAGGGAGGTATTTGTCCTCATTCTTCACTTGTGTGGTTTGTATTCAAACTACTGTATCTTTCTGTCACTATGAACAAAGTTACTTTTAAAAAGTCATCTATGAATATCATCATTGAGACTGACTTTTATCTTAACCCAGTAGGTCAACAGTATGAAAAATAAGAGCATTCAGATTCAGGTCTCTTTGACCTTTTCAGACTACATGAATCTGCTTAATTTTTTTACAGCTGAAATTCATTTTACAGGAGAAAAAAAAACAATTATTGCAGAATAGATCTAAGTAATAGAATGTGATTGTTGAAAATGGGAATATCACCCTTTAATTACCACTGTCAAAAGAAGATTATTTAACTACATTGCGTTATCTACATGTGCTTTTTTTTTTCCACAATATTATTAACACCATTGTGATCTGTTAACAAAATATTACAGGGAACCTAACCTGCCGGGAGGTATTCTGGGGGATTAGTGTGTTGCCTACTGCTCTCGGTTCTTACTGCCTAGACACTACTGCAATAAATGATCAGCTGTAGCTATCTGTTTTCCTGCTCTCACTGGTGTGCTTTGAATCGTGCTGTAGCTCAAAGCCATTCCCTGTTCGTTTGTATTCCCCCAGATTATACAATTAGCTGGCTGGTGCACCCTTGTTAAGCCAGATAGATTATTTCCATTTGGATTCCATCTTTTCACTGGGAACTCATGAAAATGCAGATTGGGAAGCTTAGCAGGTGAAATAAATAAATAGAAGCAAGGATATGTAGCTTATTCATTGCTCACCTCAGACTCCCCTTGCAGCTTCTTCAGAGAACGCTGTCCCAGCATGAGGAAACTCTCAATCAGCTTTAGTTACATCTTGTCACAGACACAATAAATCCTTGAGCAATCCAGTTCCACTTAGTTTTTCATAGTCAGAAAAAAAAGCCCTAGTGTACCGAAGGGAACTGTGTGCACTGTTAGCGTTGATATTGCATCTCTAAATGCTAAAGCATTTACTGCACAACAGTGTAATTACTTAGCCAGGTGTATTTGACAGCATAATCGAATGTTTTCTTAAGGCTCTCATGAAAGATTTTGTTCTCATAGCTAATTTACTGTGCACATTCATACCACGGTTATCACAGAAGTAGCTAGTACACATCTCCCACGTTGCATGAGGTTTCAATAAAGATTGTGGAAGGCTCATTTCTTTTTTGGTCAGAGCCTCAAATGACAAATGTCTGAAACAATTTTAATAGGTAAATTTGTGTTTCCAGAGTGTTGTGTCTGTTCCTTCTTCTGTCCCTTGATTTGTCTTCAGCTCCTTCAATGTACAATACAGTGGATTAATGAAGTCATTTTCATTAAGAAGTCAGAAGTGATGAAAAATATTATTTAGTAGATCGTAGTAAGCAAAGACTGCAGAACTTGGTACTTCTGTTTGTTGTTTTTCCCTAACTTCAGCATATATAAGAAGGAGTGGAGTAGGGAATATAGCACTACAGGATCCATTTCTCGCTGCGACTTTGCTCGTACAGCTCTGGGTAATGCATGGCGGTGTCTCCAGTGAAGGCCACCAAGCCTGTCATCTTCACTACCACTAGTGCTGCAGCCTGTAGTGCCACACTGCTCTTTGGTCCCGCCTGTGGGCAGCCAGCTTGTGACACGTACCGCTTATAGTCACAGAGAAGGTTACAAAAGGAAAGAGAAGTAACGGAAGCAAGGTAAAATTTAGGCAGTTCTGGATTTCCTTCTCATTCCTTCTGTTGTTGCGTGACCTGTGGCGGCTCTCGGGTGCTGCTCCCCCGCAGTGTCTCACTGCCCCTGGCAGCTGTGGCTCGGCAGTCATGGTGCTGGAGCACAGAGATGCTGGAACTCTCTCTTCAGGAGCCAGGGGCCATATAGGTAGTAAAGTTATTAAAAACCCAGGCGTGTGTGGATTTGTCCTTTAACTAATCCACTCACTTAGATTTGGTCTCTAGAGCTATTCTAGAAATTGAAACTGAAGTCATTAATGCATAGTGCTGATAATACCGTGACTAAATTAATTTGTGAATTTATGTTAAGTAAATAAATAAATTATAATCCTTACCAAAGGAAAAGCCAATGTCTTCCACTGTATGGAGACTCCTGTGTTAGCCACTCTTCTTTATGATGTTTTTCTCAAGTGTGAAGGGAAGGATGATTCAAGTGACTGGATTAATGATAAATTTCCTTAGTGCATTTATGGAAGGGGAAGGTATATACTAGGAGCAGGCTGAGAAAAGTTTCATACACTCACGAATACCTCTAAAGATCAGTTCTGAGATAGGGTGCTAAACAGTTGGTTTATACCCAAGAATATTATACCTATTTATGTATTTTAGTAAAATTCTGAATATACAATTCCACGTTTGCTTTGAACACGTATTATTGATATTGGGGTAGGGAATATCATTGCGTTAATTTGATTACATTGAGAAAGGCAAAGATTTTTAGCTAACAAAAGATGTTTATTTTCTTTCAAGCACCTCTATCAGAACTTGCAGAACATAAAAACAGTTTTATGTTTATAATCCAGACATGATTTCTTAAAAACAAAAAAAGTGGCTTGAATCATCGTTGCATTTTAGAGAAGAGCCTGTCACAGAGAGGAATTGCAAAGATATTTCACTCATATTACGTATGTTTTTACCGATTTTACAAAGCTACCAAACCAAATACTTTGCTGAGCCCTGAAGCTGTGTGTGAGCATGTGTGCACACATGTGCGCACACAGATTTTTTTCCTTGCAGATGCTGTTTCCCTCATGCTAGAAAGACTCGGTACAGCTGCTGCGTTGTCATTTTTCTTATGACATTGCTCTATACTTTGATTGCATCTTTCTCAAGTGACAAGCACAGGAAAAAAGGCATTCCTAAATATATTCAGTTAGGGAATTACTTTTGAGACAAATAGCTGTTTATATTTATTCCCTAAAGATGCTATTGTATGTAAGGCAAAATACTGGAAGCTATGAAGACAGATATTGATTATCACCCCCAAAAAGAGCTGGAAGACACCAGCAGAAACTGCCCAGCTGAAATGATACCGTATCAACGCCTGCAGGGTATTTTGATTTTCATCACTGCCATTCTTTCCTTCACTTTTTTTTTTTTTTTTAATTTATGTCTTGCACAGGATAGAGTAATGATATTTGGGAATTAATCTCTGATATATTTTGACTTTTCATAATTGCATTGTAACTGTTGTCTCAAAATGGAGGTGGGGCTGGAAGAATGGGATTTGAGATCTTAATCACTTTCATTTTGCTCTTGTATTATAATGTTTTTAAAAAACTTACTTTGGTTTAACATAGTCTGCTATCCTGTCATCTAGTTAACTTAGTCATAGCAAGGTGGAATTAAAATACAGAAATGATGTCTAAGTAGACAATGACCTTATGGGCCCCTTTTTATTAAAACTGTTCAACAGGAACAAAAACCTTGCCTAGAGTACAGTTTTTTTAGTCCTGCACTCTCACATTATCATATTTAGAAAAAGCAGGGGGAATTCTCTCCATCTGAGCATCATAGAAGAACCAGTACCACAACGGTTGCAAGTCTGGCCGCAGGTTTCTTGCTGTGGTACGTACTGCAATCCACCACTGATTGCTTTTCGTCTTCACTCTTCCCTTCAGCAGAGACATCCTCAGTTCCCCGTGGTCCTTTTGAGGGTAGATATGATCCTTGAACCAAGTGCCCACATACACAAGGCTAGACAAACATGATATGAGTGAGTTAAACACTGTTAGTACGGTTATTTTGGTGTGAAGAGTAGTAAAAGGCATATGTTTTAAACTGCAACAAAGGCAATGCAATGCCAGAGATTTCCATGGGATATATGTGCATGCGGATGGGTGGCCGGTAGCTGAAGTGGTAAAACAATAAATAAAGAAGGAAGCTCTAAGAGGTTGAGCATCTGAGAGAAGCTCCTATGAGATGCAGAGCTAAGGTTTTGTGTGCAGGTTCTACCAGGTAACTCCTTGTTAGCTTCTGAGAGAAAGAAAAGAAGTGTTTCTGCCAGTGTTCTCTTGCTAACGGGGTTACTCAAAAATCTGAGTTCTGTCTAGTTACTACTCAGAGCATGTAGCTGTAACATCGACACCAGCTATTTTCAGTACAAGGTTTCTAAAAGAAAGCCAGGTAGAGGAACAGTAAGGGAAAAAGGAGGTTGCCTGCACATGGTACTTCATCAGCTTTATAACCTTGTCATCTCTAGAGCCTGGGTCTTTTATAGTATTTGTCGCGACAGATGGATGGGATCAGCATTTGTTATCACTGTTTTGGGTTTGTGTGGCAAACTTTTGGCAGTGGGGGGCTACGGGAGTGGCTTCTGTGAGAAGCCCGCATGTCCACCAGAGCCAGTGCCAGCTGGCTCCAAGATGGATCTGCTACTGGACAAGGCTCAGCCCATCAGTGCCAGGGGAAGCCCCTCTGGGATAACATATTGTAGGAGAAAAAAAAAGTTGCTCTGCAACTGTGATTGCAGCTGGAGAGAGGATTGAGCAGATGTGAGAGAAACAGCATTGCAGACAGCAAGGCTGGTGAAAGAGGAGGAGCAGGAGGTGCTTAAGACCTGGAGCAGAGATTCCCCTGCAGCACAGGGGTCCATGGTGGAGCAGATGCCCACCTGCAGCCTATGGAGGACCCCGTGCTGCAGCAGGGGATGCCCAGAGGAGGCTGTGAGCCCGTGGGAAGCTCACACAGCCGGCTCCTGGCAGGACCCTGTGCCCCGCGGAGAGAGGAGCCCAGGCTGGAACAGGTTTGCTGGCAGGACTCGTGACCCTGTGGAAGGGATCCACACTGCAGCAGTTCATGAAGAACTGCAGCCCCTGGAAAGGACTCACGGTGGAGAAGTTCATGAAGAGCTGTCCCCCATGGGGCAGCCAAAGGGTGTGAGGAGGAAGGAGCAGCAGAGACAATGTGTGATGAGCTGGCTGCTACCCCCATTCCTTGTCCCCTTGCACCACTTGGGGCAGAGGAGGTAGAGAAACTGGTAGTGAAGTTAAACCTGGGAGGAAGGGAGATGTGAGGGGAAGGTGTTCTAAAATTTAGTTTTTATTTTCTCATTATCCTACTCTGGTTTTCACTGGTAATAAACTAAACTAATTTCCCCAAGTCGAGTCTGTTTTGCCCGTGATGATAACTGGTGAGTGATCTCTCACTGACCGTATCTCAACCCACAAGCCTTCTGATTTATTTTGTCTCCCCTGTCCAGCTGAGGAGGGGAGTGACAGAGTGGCTTTGGTGGGCACCTGCCATCCGGCCAGGGTCAACCCACCACACTTGCCAAAGAGCTCCCACTGCTCCTGCAGCTTCAGGTAAGTGGTTAAAATAACCTGTTGTATTCCAGCAACTTGGACTGTGGAACAATAATCGAGTTATATTGATGCTATGGTAGTTGTGGCTCCTTTTTTGTTTCTTTATAATAATTGTTATGATTTTGTATTATGTTATACCTGGCACAGACTCCGAGACTGGTAGTTCTACATCCTCAGTTATAGCCTCATCAATTGAGTGTGTTTTGATTGCTATCTTTGGAACAAAGGGATTAATTTCATATTGTGATTGTTTTATTTCCACTTCATCTTGTTAGAGTTGCTGAACATAGAAGGTGTAGAACAAATCAACAAACAATAAAGGTTGAACTTTACAATTTACAGTAGCATAGTTAGAAAAAATTTAATACGAGGAAGAATTCTGGGACCTGCTAGAATTATAAGCAGACTCTTACCTTTTCACAAAACCAAACCAAACAAAAAAGCCAACCAAACAAAAAACCCCCACAAATAAGCAAAAAAACGCACAACCGTGGTGTAACTGTCTGTTTACATTGTTGTAACAAAGATCCGAAGTTGGCTGAGGCTCTTGGGGGAGTCTGGATTCCTCCTTCCCAGTCCGTTTCCCACTATTTCCATTTGCAGGTCATGCCAACCGCGAGGCTGTGTGTATGTTCCTGATGGATGCCCGTGGGCAGGTGCACACAGCATTCACATGTTTGGATACGCAGAGCAGCACAGAGCATTGCCTTTGCTGGCACCCACAGTGCTTATATGAACTACACAACCCACTCCTGTTCCTTCTCTCCACATCATTAGGAAATTGAGTATTTAGTGTGTAAGTGAATATACATGTATACCAAAAAATATGTAAACTCCCTCTGTCTTGATTTACAGTCTCTTATTTGGAGGGCCCTCAAAGCCTAGGCTGTACAACCACATAGAACTGACGTCCTGATTCTTGGCCCCTCCATTTCCAGCCGTGGTTTTTTCCAGTTTCTCATCTCCTCCTCCTTGCCAGCTACTGCAGTTTGATTGAAGTTCTCACTTCCTCAGGTTTCCTAAACCCTATGTGGGACCGTGAGTCCACAAAGAAGCTAAGCCTGTAACCTAACCCTTGTTTATCCTGTCTCTGTTCCTAATCTCGTATCTCTCCAGGACTTAATGTGTAGTTGAGCCTGAAGTTTGCTAGAGAATCACATGAACATGCAAGAGAGCAAAGTCACACAAAAAATAGATGGAGTTTCATAACGCTGCAGTTATCAGACACAGGGCTTGGCCAGGCAAGTATACCGAACAGCTGAACAGCAGCTTGTGTGTATGCAATCAGCATTCTTTATTTATTTATTTAAATTAAACCTCTGCTCCATTCTCCCATGCTTGCTTCTCCTCAATCCACCTTGACCTTAAGCTTTCTTTTGCATGATCCCATAAGCTGCTTAAAACATTCCATAAATTTTGCAGTCCTGCAGCCCCCCTGCAGTAAAATCAGTCATTCCTATGAGACTCAATAATCTTGTTTCCACCTCTTCTTATCCATTCTTTGGGACTTTGGATGGTTCCTTTGATGGCCCATCATTCAGGGACCTGAGTGTTCTGTCTTTGATATTATCTTCATTGTCTCCTGTTTCTTAGAATTTGGGTATCTAGGTGTAATTTAGTATCAATTCAGATTTCATCTGTTCTTTCACAGCCAAAATAAAGCTAATAGGAAATCATAAATCCAGATGTATGGTGAACCCTGCTAAATGACAGAAATGTGTGCTCACACTTCTGATATTAATTAGCCTTGCATAGTGATATAGACTCGGAGTTAATTGGAGTATGGTACCTTATTTTTCCCCATTCATGTCACTGTGAGCTTTATGTGTACATCTAGTAGGGCAAGAGTAAAGCCGGGCACAATAACATAAATTGCTCACATTTTTTGCTGGGTATGTACATATGAGTGGACTGAGGTCAAGAGCAGAATCAGGCACGTTTGTGACTGTGAGTCACTGGTCTCTGAGGTACAGGGTGAATTGACCCCTAGGCTGTGAATTGTGTGGGATGGAGTACTCTTTTCTAGGGTTTGTACAGCCATTACAACCAGCCATTAAAAACTGCAAGAGTAGCCTTATATTCTCTGTCATCCTGGTGGCTGCCTTGTATTTGTGGGCATTCACAAGTACCAAAATGTAAGTGCACAGAGTGATTAAACTGAAGAGGAAAGGAAATGAGTTTGAATGTTATGTGAGTGGTGAGATGGAAGGAATGAGTGGCGAGATGGAAGGAATGCTGCAAGTGGCCCAAGTGCAAAAGGAAGCTTTTCAGTTCAAGGTCATAAATATGAATCTTTCCCAAGCTGACAGTGACCAAAAGCCCTAACTGTCTGAAAGCAACATCACCCAGTAATGACAGAGATTGGAAGCAGGAATGTAGAAAGACATGAAAAGCTTTTGAAAGTGCCCTTGTGGGCTAATACTGTTACTCCAGTGAATAAGTCTCTTGAAGGCTGTGAGTCTGTGGCCATTTATCTGGTAGGCTTGCTATTCATCTCCTTTGAGTGTAGTGTAAATGCACTGTATTAGGGTCATGATGAGAGCAAACCTAAAACGTTTAAATATTAGAAATGAGTTAGCCAGCTATCCAGCAGGAAAGTACAGACTATTGCAAGTGGAAGCACAAAGAAAGCAGGGAAACAAAAGATAACATTTGGAATGAGGTGGCTGTGCTGAGACTTCTGATCTTATAAACAAGTCTGTTAAGGAGGGGGGACTGTTTGACGGTATATGACAACTTTCCTCGTGCAAAATACGGATAAAATATTGAGTATTTTTTTAAAAAGACTTCTCCATGCTCCTGGAATGTTTTACAGACACAAAAAGCAAGAATTCACAGAAACAAATAATGTCTAGATTGCTCAGAAGTTTAAAATTTTGATAAATAGGAAATTGTGATAGAACAGACTGGGGAAAAGTCATGCTTCTTTTGTTTCTGAAAGCTTAAGAAGGCAATACTAAGAGAACAGACAGTAGAGAAGAAAGGGCTGGAATATAACGCTTGGAGTGTATTTTACTATTGAGACAGATAAAATTATCCAGATTATCTTGCCTTAATGTCTCTAAAGAAAAAAATGAGATAAGGAGGAAGGGCTTGCAAACAGGACTAGCGAAAACCAGACGTTTGTTTGTATTTTACCATTGAAACAGCGCTTCTCATCTCCACTTGTGAGGAGGGTTTAAAATCTGAGTCCAAATCCAGATATCAGTTTGACATTTAGAGTTTGTTTCTTCAGCAGAAATTGGAACCTCAAATCTACACACAGCATTTAGAAGTAGGAGATCCATATTTAAAATAGGAGATAGACTACTTCTTGCCTTTTTCTTTATTGGAAAGGAAGAGGGAATAGTTGAAAAACTTTTATTACTTTTTAAGAAACCGTTTTGATTGAGACCTGGGAAAACAAAATAAAATCAAATTAGCAAGATGCGTGAAAGAGGATATGGTGCTCCAAAATGTATTGCATGGAGGTTTTACTCTCCTGTTCCTTTTTGCTATGTTAAGGAAAGGAATCTTAGTTTACTTCTGGAATTAAACACCTTGGAAAGGGCCTTTGGTGGTTGTGTGGTCCATCTTGTTCCCCAGAGCAGGCCTGAGTTGGCTGAGGCTTTCAGTGTCTTCTCCGGTCTGGTTCTGAATATCCCCAAGGATGGAGATGCCACAGTCTCTCTAGGCAAATTACTGCAAGGTTGGTGATGCCAAAGAAGAGTTAACTTTAAATGTAATTGCAAATCAAAACTAATCTGGAGGAGGAGCTTGACAATACTGACATCAGTGCCTTGCTTAATTTACATAATATCTGGATTTTCAACAAAATATATTAAAGCTTCCTCATTATTGCTTGCTTTGAAGGTACTATTTCAACTGTATCACTGAAGAATTCTTCTTTATAAAGAATCTTGTTTCTAAGCTGGAGTAAGATGTAGTCACACATATCATCTCAAATTTGAGGGTTTGTATTGCTATGGCCACAGCGAATGTCCCGTTGTTACTTTTCACTTGTAAAATTTTCTCCTGGAATGTGAATATTACTTGGAAATAAATATTTTTCCTTAGAAACAGTGAGAATTTTCTAATGCTCTTGCATTATGTCAAGGGAATGTCAGACCACCAGTATTTAAGCCATGTAAATAAAGTAAGTAGGTATTCAAGCTCTTTAAGTAAATTCATTTAAGTATCAAAAAGAGTGCTGTAAAGTTAGATCAGTTTGTCATTTAAATAGTCTAGGCAGACTGGAGCACTAACACTGTGGTTTGCTTTTCAGTTACTGGGCACAGCACACCATTGCACCTCGTAGATTTATTTGTGATTGCAGAAAGAAAGACTGCAAGTGTGAATACCAGAGTACTTAATCTCACAGAGCAAATGAAAGAACCGTGCATATACTGTATTTTAAGTGTTCAAACTTTTACGCCATGGCTGCATTCTGTATGACTCTGTTTCTGTAGGCACTCACAGGGTAGCACCTGTCTGACTTCTATCTAGCAGCAGCTGGACCTGCTCTTGAGAAGAACGTTTTATGGGGGATTTATGAATGTGAACAGAGGGACTGATCTCTGTAGGCTTCCAGCGTAAAGAGAAACGTAGATTTTTTTTTTTTTTTTTTTTCCCAGAACCAAAGCCAAAATCGCTCTCTTGAGAACTCTCTGACTTGGTTGAATATAGAAAGGGGCAGGAGAGACGTTGGTTTTTTTTAACGTTTATGAATATCTGAATATCTTCTAGTTCCATTTGACAGTCATATATTAAATCATGTAAACTGAGAAGAGGAAACACATTCCTCAATTACTAGAATGATAATAATGTGTGAGTTTTGCCAAGAAAAAAGGGATTGGGACCTGCTGTAAAACTGTAGCTCAACTTGAAAGGAAATACAAAGCATGTTGAATAAGAACAGTGCAGTTGGTATTCTTCCCTATGCTTTAAAATGTTCCTGACTTGGGTTCTGACTTTACACTCATTCGATTTTTCCAGAATGTATTTAGACAGGAGGCAGTTTTTCATTTAATAAAGCAGATTCTTCACAACTGATTTTTTTTCAGTGGGCCATCTACCTCCTTTGGTAAAACATTAGGTGAAACAGCACTCACGGTTTCCAAGCTTGGAAACCTCAAAACAAAAAATACAATGTGGGGGTTACGTCTGGGGTGTAGCCAAGCTAAAGATGTTCTGACATTCTCTGCTGTGATCCTTTTGCATGGATTTCATGCGTACGGTGATCACAAGCCCCTCGGCTTGCCTCTGCGGGGACTTGTATCACAGAGTCACTCCAGTTTCTGTAGCAGATGAAATGGCCATTGGGTCGGAAGGGGAGCCCGTCCATAGCACGGTCCTCTGGTTATGGGTGCTGAGTGGCAAGGAATGTCCTTGAGAGCCCCCATCCCAGCAGACAGCCCTGTTCCTCCTTGTTTGCTGTCTGCTTCAGAGACTAAAACATACCTTAAATAGAAATTTAAAACAACCTCATTTGTAGCCAGTGTTGAACAGGAATGTTCTTGAAACCTTTAGAAGGATGGGAAAACTTCTCACATATGAAGTTGTAATCATAAAGGATTGGTGAATTTTATCTGTAACCCAACAGTATATAGCTTGGTTAAAACCCGTTTACAAAAGCAATGTATATCACCACTGACTGGAAAAAGTGTGAGAGTCTCCTCCCTGTTGTACATTTCAGTATCTTTCAAAAACTTCAGAACAATCTTCAGAGTTTTGTTATGTGGATTCCTTAAGTTATTCCTTAGGGTATATCATCTTTGGAGATGCACACCACCTGTATTTGCTATTCTGTTTTCCGGACAGCAGCTTTGCTAAGCTTTGAAAAGAGGATGTTAGCATTTTTAGAGCCTTTTTTCCCCTTTTTATTATATGAATCAGTGTTCTTGAAGGAGTCAAAGTTCAATCCTCCTGCTGCATTACAATGCCTTTCAGTCTAATATTAGAGAGCGAGTTCCATTTTACTTTGTAATACAAAGCTTCACTTCGGCATTAATTTCATTCGGAAAGCAGCTGCACTTATAATAGATTCCTTTTAAGCAAAATGGAAAATATACATTTATCAAATGACTTTCTTCCAGTAATGCTGCAGCAGCCTTTATTGCACCAAAGTTGTCAGCAATCAGCCCATCTTTCTGAATAAAGATGTGCCAAATCACAGAAGCGGGCTTTATATTGAATAAGCAATAAGTGAATTCTATGGTAGGTAGACAGACAGACACTATCTCAGCTTTTACAATATGAAGTATTTATTTATGCCCACATCCCATAGCTTTAGCAAATATCTGTTGGGGAATATTTACTACATGGACATAGCAAGTAACATTATCAAAATAGAAATCATGCTTTTCAAAGTTTTTTGCTTAGGAGACTGGTAATACCTTATTACAAATGAAAGATTTTTGAAATCAGCTTTATCTTTCTCTGCTGAGACTTTTTTTCTAATGTGCTCGTTTAATGACTTACTTTTTCGTCAGAACATCAGTTTCACACTCTGGTTCAGGAGAGTTTTGTTCTGTTTGTCTTTGTGACTAAAGAAATGTTTAGATTGCATTTTTATTTTGGGGGTTTGTTTTTATTGCTTGGGGAAATGCTAGGTCCAATTGAAATGTTAATTCAATTATAAATTCATAAGTTTAGTTCTGAGTATTCTGTGGATCGTGATATCCATTCTTATAAAGACATCTATTGCTCTAGTACTCTTCGGTTACACAGAGACACTAGCATTAGTCACTTGATCCTTCTCTGCTAAGCCAAGCTTTTCATGTGAAATAAAGGATACTTCAGAATTTTTCATAGTTCATTCTCTGGATTTCAGAATTCTGGAGGTTTTAGTGTTCTATAGTTTCTCCTCTTCTTTATATTAAACTACTTCAGGGACACTTAATTCTTGCAGGAATTGTGATGTAAGAGTAGGCAGTGGTGATGGAAAGGAAGAGAAGATATCTTGACTTACTCCTCATGTTCATGTTGTGAGGTTTTAAACCTTGCCTATTCCACAAGCCCAGAAATCCCACTGATCAGACTTACTATTTGTAACAAAATCCACGGAAAAGTGTCAAAATCAATTTGAAAGTCTGTAACCAAGACAGGATATCATATTTGTATTATGCTGGGGGTTTTTTGGTGTGTGTCCCCCACGTTTAAAATGACAGTATCATTTTGTTTTCTGACTTAAAATGACCCCAGGGAAATAGCATGCAATAAATAGTAGCAGATTTGAAAGGGAGGTAAGGGGAGAAGTTTGCTCTTCTGTACTTTTCCTCCTGCCTGCTTGCCAACCAAGATCGAGTCCAAGTTGGAAAACAGTTTTAATATTAAAAAAAGAGAAAAAACCCCACACCACCAGAAAACCAACTATTAAAAACATACAGTCAATCAGTAATAAATTAATCAAAATAATCACAGTTGCATCATAATCACCAGGTTCCAAATTCCAGTGGTCTGAGTATTTCCCTTCTGACTGCTGTGTTCACAGTTGGTATATAGGTACTGCTTAGAGATACCCCAGTAAGACAGCTGCTAAAATCAATGGAATTACACCGCTTAGAAATCTCAACAGCTATATTGGCCTAGGTCTCTTTCATCTCTTCTGAGCTGAGAATCCTGCTATCTTTAGTTTAATGCGTGCTTGCTAAGCCTTGCAACAAGCAACAAAGCACTCAGGAATTGTGGCAGCAATTGGATGCAGCCTGGGAAACCCACAATTAGGGTAAAGCTCCAGAACCAGCTGTCTTCTAGGTTGTTACATACTATAAAATGCAGCAAATATCATACCTTGTTAGGGTTTTTTTTTACTGTAATGTGTAAATTAGTAAAAATAAGGCAGGACAGAATTCAGCTAAGCTGTAGTACTGTTCTGCAGTAGTAGTGTAAGTTCTCAAACTATATGCCAAGCTTCAGCTTTAGCTTTCTCCTCAATGAGCTCCAAGTTTTAGAAAACAAAAAGGGGGGAGAAAAATCCCCCCCACCAAAAAATCTCTAATACCTTTGGGTATAGTTGTGTGAGACTGGCTGGTCTAATTGATCGTACGTCCTCAGGGAAGCTTCTCTTTACTTTATCAAGAGCACAGCCACTTGCCTGATACACTGGTATGCTGTAATCCCTTGGACAGGTCCACCAGCAGATCAGGGCAGTCCTTACCTGTTGTGCAGTGCTGAAACACGACGACCCCGAGCTGCAGAGGCTGATGTTTTTCCTAAGCTGCGCTGCAGGTTGGGTTACAGCTGGCTGGGCTGCAGCTTCTGTACTTGTGGGTGTGTAATCCACATTGCGTTAACAGAATAAGCCAAACTCCTTGAGAGATGGTATGTCTATATAATTTATTTAGGTTTTTGGAAATTGAAACAATCGATTTTTAGAGCACTTTTTACATAATGCATTGAATAAATTTAAGTATGGTGTGTGCTTTATAAAAATGCTAAGGAAACATAAGGCAAGGATGCAATTATAACTATTGTTTATGAAGGTAGAATAGCGTTTTCCTGTTGTATCACCTGAGTATTCGTTCAAGTAAGTGTGGTATATAGGACCACTATGTGCACTTGCATATGAATAATTCTGTGAAGCAGAAGTATTGTTTTCCTTGAAGACACAAGGGATATTTTAGCTAAATTGCACTAGGGTAAAAAGAGAATGCACTTGAATACTCATAGAAATTGTCTGCTTCCTTACTAAAGAACATTTATAAATAAGATGAGTCCAACCATATATTTAAAGTGGATTTAACTGTATCTTCTTATGCTTCAAATGTTAACTATTTTTATAGGACTTCAGCAAGATAATGATCACTCTGTGAAGACTGATCATTTTAAAATTTATAAACATAGAGCCATAATGTGTGTATCCATCAAGCAATTTAGTTATGAGCTAAGAAACCAATACTCAACAGTTGTATATTTGTTCATCATAAAAATATTCTTTTAAGAGTAAATTGTTAGTTGAGCAAAGTAAGGCAGTTCTCTGTAATAGCTGTCTTAGACTTAATCCAAATAAGGAATAGATGAGTAAGGGGAAAAATTTCAGAGGACTTGCATATTTATAACTTGTTCTTCACTCACAAAATTAGCTCTACAATTATGATTAGATCACACTGAAGATCTTAGTGTTCATTTGCAGAGGCTGTTAGTGGACCAGCACATAATTATATGAGGAGATATTTTCCTATTTGGCTAAAGCAAAGCTTATCTGAGCAAGAAAATGATTTTTAAAATAATTTTGTAGTTTCTTGCATAGAACTCTGCCACAAGAGACTGGAGTATTGGTTTGTTTTCAGTTTTGCAAATATTGTCACTAGTTGTTTTACAGTGGAGGACAGAAATGACCATGATTGAGTCTTCTTTATGAAAGGGTAAGAAAAGTCATGACCCAGCTGAAGGTACCAAACAGGGCAATGTTTTTATCCCTGTATTTTATGTCCACCCCTTCCCCATTCCATGGGAAGAAGAGATTAAGTAAAACAGAACAACCATGCAAGGTTTTTATTTGGTGTTTCCACACACAAAATCATAGTTTTGAGGCAATACAACTTCATGAATAGGATTTAAAATTCTCACTCTGCCAGTGACGAGTTGTGTAACCTTCAACTAGTTCCCTAAGCCTTCCTTTGGACTACAATGAGTTTGAGGGACTTTTTGACCAGTTTATAACTCTCTGCCCTTTTTTTTAAAAAAAAAACATGCTGAGTGTCAGCAGTTCCCATTGACTTAAGCTCAGACTTCAATCTGTTAGCAGTCCTGAAATTTACCCAAGAAGAAAATAAAATTCAACTGGTCTCCAGATTTACTGGATTTATTGAAAACATTTGTCATGTCTTTGCTTCAGTTTTTCCATTTGTACAATAGATACGTCTGTTTTGTAGAGAATGCTGGAGGCAAAGATGAAAAGGCATGATGATCGTTGTTGGTAGGATGATGCAAACGTTTTAGAAGTGAAAAGGATAAAAGATTATGTTTTTTAAAACAGTAAAAAATAAGTTACTGTTTATTTACAATATAGTTAGAGATTTAACTTTTGTGCGATAAGGTTAAGTAATAGGAAATAAAGTATTTTTAAGAAGTGTGTAATTGTGCATGGAGGCAGATGAAAATTCTTTTTATTTCAAGTGTGTAAGTTGCTGTTCTTTCCTTCATTTGCCTGAGATATATCCACTAGATGGATTAATTTATATTTTCCATTTGTTGCAAAAAGCATGGAGGAATTAACAGATTGTACGTTTCTTTGACAAGCCTTAACTCTTCATCCAGCATGTAATCTGCTTTTTTAAAAACTGCATATATTAAGTGTCAAGCAGAGGAACCCGAGTACATACAAATCACCCGCAAGTGCAGCTGAAGTTTCAAAGCAGGTTCATACAGCCTCTGAATCAAGTTCCTGAGGCGAGGCCCCTTTCGGGAAATATTGACGTAAATGCTATGGGAAATATTTGCGTTTGTGAAGTTGTGTGCATGTGTGTGTGTCTGGTGAGGGACCTAAATGAGCATTCGTTTTCTATATTTCTGAAGTTACTAGGTGGAGGGGGGTTGGACTAGATGACCTTTAAAGGTCCCTTCCAACCCAAACTGTTCTATGATTCTGTGTTTCGTAAGACAAATGTACTTCATTCTTACCTGATGTACTTGGTTTATTACTATATGTTAGAGAACAAAGTCTTAAAACCCGCTGTATTAAGAAATGGTGTGCATGAATCTACCGTAAATGAGAAAACCAGCTAGCTTGTCATACCTACTGAAATAACAAATATACCTCAGTAAAAAGAATCGTAGAATATATTGTTGCAGAGAAAAGTTGGGTATTTAAGGGTATTTGACTTAAGGTGTATGCATTGACATTTTAAAATTTTTTAAATGTTTCTAAGGTTTTTTAGTTGAATGTTACATATATATATGTATGTTATATATATATATCTTTTAAACAGAGTCTTCTGAAGACTGTTTCCATGTTATTAATACTGGTTTACACAGTTCTTTCAGAAGGTAGAAATAGGACTTAGCAATATTATCTACCTGAAAGGGATCAGTTTTAGACTATAATATTTCTATATGTATGTGAAACCTTGGGCATTTGCTTTTACCATCAGGTCAATTCGAGGATTTTGTAGGGCTCAGGGAACGAGATCTGTCAGTTTATTTCACAAAGGATAACTCTCCAGTATTGAAGCACCACCATGGTTCACACAGCATGGCGAAGTGGGCTGCGGTCAGACACAGTCAGGCTGGAACGCAAATGATCTTGGCATTAAACAGCGCATTTCCCCTTGGTCCATGTTCACGTCATTAACGTAGTCAAACAACGTAGAAGTCTGCATCATGCCTTCCTGCATCACACATGGAAATTTTAAATAGGGAGATTCAGTCTCTAGTTGTTAGCTAGATGATTAGAGAGAAAGAAATGGAAATAAAATATCCAATTGATTCAGGTACCTTCAAAACATAGGTGAATTAAGAACTGATTTGCCTCCTGCTTGAAAAGATGTGGATCGTACTCCTTTAATGCTCCCTAGGGCATGACTGTATTAATTTAGTATTTCTGATTGCTAAAAAGAACTTCTATCAGTGATAGCAAGAACAGCTGAAACTTTTGCAATGCACCCCCTGCTCCAACAAACAACCATTCTTTAAAAAGCAGGATACTTTCAGACAAGGAATTAATGAGATTTGATATATCTTTAAGTTTTTGTCGGTCTTCCTTCACTGTTTCCCCAATCCCACTCTTGCTCAGATCTCACTGGGGAGCTCACCCCATGGGGATTTCACGTTGTGATGAAGAGTCCTGCGCCGCTTGGAGCTGGGACTCCCCCCTTTTTGGATAATATGGGTGGATTCCCTTCATCCTTCATGGAAGGAAAGACTCCTTAGAGGAGTGTAACAATCCCCCTGACTCCATCTCTCTGGGGCCCCGCAGACTCCGTTTGACTGCACAATGACAGCGAACCTATTCCGGTACTTCGGGGAGAGCAGGAATTAACATTAGCTCAAGGAAACGAATAATGTGACATCCTTTTAGTCCTATCCCTTCTACACGTCTAGTTCTGTGATACTTCTATTAATGCTGAGAAACTGAGAAGATAGGGAACAGAGATGATAGGGACAAAGAGGCTGATCTGAGGGTGACACTGAGCAGGGTTTAAGGCAAGTGTCGGAGCTGTTACGATAGTATCGGCACTACCTGGAGTTATATGTGTTGAAAATCCTTACATTACATTTTCCCCATATAGTGTCTTTAAAACATCCCAGCAGGTTGTTTTCTTTGTGTGTTTTTTTTATCTCTCACAGTGGGGTTGAGGGAGCAGATGTGTATCGATATCCAGCTGCTTGTGATAGTTTTGGACCCTGTGTTTTGGCAGCATCCAAATTGACCTTCTGCTTTTTAGCGATTCCCAAAATTACCTACATATTGTCCTCTTAGGATGTTCTGTGCCATTCTTTACCATTATGTCTGGGAACTTAGATAGAATGGGTGTTTTTTTTTTAAATAAGTTACTTTCTTTACATTAAACCTAGATGACAAACAAGCCATGTCATTATTCAGATGTTAAAGAGGGATCTACAGCAGTAAGGAAAACTTACCTGTCCTGTGTAAACTTAAAACCAGAAATGTTAACGTCCAAGATTTCATGAATTGAATTCAAATCCAAACTTAATGTCATTAGTTTTAAATGATTTTACTGGGTTTTTTACATGTTGTACTGTCATGCAAGAATTATATATAGGAAGAAATTCAGACAGGCCAAACTCCGTTTTTATCAGGAGAGCTCGAGCAGCTCTTGCTTCGCATGCTTCATGCTAACTGATCTTGTCAGCACTGTTGAACCTCCACAGCCACTGCTAGATGCGGGCTTCAGTAGAGCAGCATTACATATATTATAATGCTTTTGGTTTGACAGATACAGCAGACCAGCGATGAGCTGATCCAGCAGACCTTTAAAAGAAATTTTACAGCACCTCGCTGAATTTCTCTGGATCATTAGTCCTGTAGCTTCCTTACTACATGCAAAGTACTGTATGTTTACATCGACTTATTTTTGTAAATACAAGCACTCATTTTGTACCTACCTGTAGATTACAGATGGGATTGTCTTAGAACCACACGGAATAATATCACTGTTACTTTCTGAAGGGTGTAGAATGTGCTTGCACTGAATGTGATCTGGTTTCATCCCCATGACCTGCACAACTCTTCACTTGCTTTTGTGGTGTGAGTTTGTGGCATGTTGGCAGAGCTGCTAGCTGTAGCATGGGAGACAGACTCAGAGGCAGTTTTGTGCCTTTATATCCGCAAACTCTTAATTTTATGAATAGCTTCATAGACTTAGAAGATTTTTGTGGTAGTTAAAGGGTTACTGAATTAAGCCTTGTGACATCTCAGTGTGTGTTGACTCCAGTAGTCAGCTAAGTCCCACACAGCCGCTCACTCACTCCCCCGAGCAGTACAGGGGATAATGTCCTGAGATAACAGCAGGTTAATAACTAAAGCAAAGCTGCATGCGCAGGCAAAGTGAAATAAGGAGCTGATTCACTACTTGCCACTGGCAGGCAGAGATTTAGCCATTTCCTCTTCATCACGCTTTATAGTTACTTGGGAAGACAAATGCCTTAACATCTATCCCTTCATTATTGTTCCCCAGCTTTTCTTGCTGAGCACAGCATCACATGGTCTGGGATGCCCCGTTGGTCAGTTGGGCTCAGCTGTCCAGGCTGTGTCCCCTCCCAGCTGCTCGTGCCCTCAGCCACTTGCTGGCAGGGTGATGCTTTATTCTGCAACATATCTCAGACTTATCACTTACACTTAAATGTCAGACCAGCTTTCAGACATCTACTTTGTTTTCCAGTGCTATTAGTAGAATGGCATAATATAATACCAAGATACCTAGTGGCAGCAGGTTTCGTATTTTTTGTTTTAGGGAAGAGCTTAGAGGCGTGTTTTGCATTTCTGAGAAGTAAAAATAGCTTTTACATGATAAAATAAAAATAACCAAATAAAGAAATTACAGAAACTTTGAAATCACCCGTGTAGAGTGTGTGTTTCAGATCACTGATTTTTAGGCCTTATTTTTTGCATACCCCAGTTGTCTTAGAAATTCTGTGCAAGTTTGGAGCTCTGTGTGGAATTGGTAGCACTTCGCTGTCGTAAGTGCCAGATCTGTAGGTTGCTGGATGCAGCTGAATGCTATTACTTTTTCTAGAATTGGGCAGAGCATAATTGTGTTTATTAAGTTAGAAGCTAAGAGAAAAAATCAAGCACTGATTGTGGCAGTTGATTATTTTTGTGTTAGAAGAGCGATCTATGTTTATGTGATTGTTCCATAACATGATGATAACTGAAAGAAAAGAAGTATTAATATGATCTTGTTTATCTTTTTATTTGACTCTCTCTCTTTGAAAAAATTAAATGAATGTAGGGGTCGAAGACTCTTCATCATATTTCTCATAAGCCCTGACTACTGCTCACAGTGACATTTTTTCCCCTACTGGGAATAATGTTATGCATCTTTGCTTTTTTGAAGAAAAAAGTGAAAGAGTAAAACAATTCCTTATGATTTCCTGCAAGTTTCTGTGCATTTATGATGGTTGTGACATTGCAGTCTATACTTTTTTTTGATGCAAGAAAGGAAAAAGTGTAATTAAAATTTTGGTTTAAAAAGTATTAAACCTAGAATTCTGACAGCATTTCACAATTAACTTTTACATTAAGCATTTATGGCAGCTACAAATTCACAGCATGGGTTTTGAGGCAGTAACACATGGGGGGAAAGCAAAACCAGAATGAGTGCAATTGACATTCTGCTGTCAGAACAAAGGGTTGAAAGTGTATGGTTTGTATACAGCTACTTAGGTATTACGTATTAGCCCCTTAAACTAGAACTAAACTCAGTATCACCCATCAAAGAGGCTTCATGCAGTTAATTATTAGTAAATTAAGTCCTTCAATCATTCTGAAAGTTGAAGAACATTACATTATATAGTGCTTACCAAATGATGTCCAAAATCTGACTTAATTTACACTCTGGAGTCAATGGTGTGCGCAAGGTTGTGCATCAGAGCAGAGTCTGGCCCTCTTAATTATTAAAGTAGAACAAAAGAAGGAGCTCGTTCAGAATGTCACTGCGAATCTGCTAAGCCTTGTGCTGTAGAACCGCACACCTCCAGGAGCACAGTGCTGTGTAGCGGTATGAGAGAGGAAAACTCACTGCATTTCAGGGGTTGTCTTGAATAAAAATGATTTGTATGGATGTTCTGCAGTTTTGCTGTGAGCCTTGGGGAATGCCTTTGATGCACTTGATTAGGGAACAAGATCTCAACCTTGTAGATTCAGTAAGTTCTTCACATGTTTAAATACAGATAATGGGTCTCAGTTCTCTCTCTCTTTTTTTTTTTTTTTTTTAAACTTACACCATCGTGGTGTGGTTTGTTTTTTGTGATTTTTTTTTTTTTTCTTTCTTCTACTATTCATTGTTTCTAAGAGTTTGTTTAATTGCCACTGCAATACCCTGTTCTTAATTTTTCATCTGCCAGTATTCCCAAGTCCTTCTCCTCAGGGCTGCTCTCAATCCCTTCACCCCCAGTCTGTATTGATACTGGGGGCTGCCCTGACCCAGGTGCAGGACCTTGCACTTGGCCTTGTTGAACCTCATGAGGTTCTCATGTGTCCACTTCTTGTCCAGGTCCATCTGGATGGTGTCCTGTCCCTCAGGCATGTCCAGCACATCACTCAGCTTGGTGTCATCTGCAAACTGGCTGAGGGTGCTCTCAGTCCCACTCTCTGTGTCACTGATGAAGGTATTAATTGATGCAGTATAAATGACCATGTTTAGTTTTTATTTTGGAATGTAAGATGATACATATTTTAAAATACATTTTAAAAAAGAGGATGGAATTCCTTCTTATCTGTCTATGTAGCATAATGCAGTAAAGTGCAGAGATTCCTAGTGTAGCCTCAAGCATGCTGTGTCCTCATATAACCTGTACAATGTATGAGCTTCTGCTGGGCTCCATGTTTGCCACACCTCTGAAATGGGCATTTCTGCAGGATAAACGTGATGTGCAGAAGGTTGGATTCAGTTCCGGTGGCGTGGCTCACTGTGTGCACCGTGTGCAGGGGTGGGGGAGATTGGTGGGAATAATTACCCAAGGCATAGCCAACAAGCTGGGTGTCGTTATTTAGAGTGCCTGAAAGTTGTATGGTGAGCCCTGGGATTTAGGACGTGTTTACCCATCACTAGAGTGCTTTGGCCTACAGAGTTATTGTAATCCATGATTCTTTGCTGCCCTAAAGGTGTGTACTCACACGAATTCAGCTGCGTGGGTGGGTATACTCGTGTGGCTAAGCCATTTTCTTTCTATCACCATGCATGAAAGCTTGATTTTCAACCTTGTTGAGAATAATTTTGCTTTGATTACTCAGCTCTGAAGAGGCCTTGATCCAAGGTAGATTTTGGGCAAAGTGTATTCCACCATATCTGGAAAATGTTCTGTTAGTTTTAATTCTCTGTCAGCAGACTTGTTACTGGCTGCTTCAAATTATTTAACTATGGAGTTACTAATTTTCCATATTAGTAAATCAGTTCTTTTTTTCTGAGAGCTGTTGAAAAGATAATTCTCTTGCTTATTTCGTGGACTCCAAACCTAATGAGAAATATATGGAATATATCAGTCTCTGATTTCTGTTCTCCAGTATGTGCCCATGTTGTGTATGGAAGGAAGAGAATCGCAGACGAGTTCTGAAGCCTGGCATGCAGCTGTCTGAGGGACTGCTGTTATTAAGCCGTTCAGAAGTGGTCTTGTAGACAATGTACAGAATGTTAATTCTGTGTTAGAGCTTTATACAGGGAATATAACAGGAATTTACCATGCGTATTTGCTTACATGCCAGGATGTGTTCTCGTGTTGAAGTGTCAAATCCACAGATCAGAGTCTTATCTTTAATCGCTCTGCTCTGGCTCAGGTTAAAATAAAACAACACGGCCCTCCTCCCACAAAAAGCCAACGAAAACTGCTGGTTGTGTTCCGCTCTGACGCGCCAGATCCAAATGGCTTTCTGTCTCACTCCACTGGTTTCCTGGAGGTGGGGATTGATCTGTGAATCTCTTGCATGGTATGTTTGAAATATTTATCTGAGGTTGAACTGTCAGGCGGTGTCCAACTCGTTCATTACTAGGCAGCAGAGGGAGGCCGGGCTGTCAGGCGGTTATCATTTTCATAAGATATGGCTCCGTGTTGATATTTATGGACAGCAGGTTCTATGCTTTGTTAAACTTTGCAACTGGAAGAGCTACTTGCAAGGCATTTGATTTAAATGTGGAAAATGGTAAACTGAAGGTAACAGTAAATTATATCCAAACAATGTTAGCGTTGTTGTTATCTGCAGTATTCGTGGTCTTTTTTTTTTCTTCTTTGCACCTTTGTTCTTAGAAATATATAGGTATATTGCTTCTCCTCATTTGCTTTTGCCCTAAGTTTTTCTTCTCTAAACATGTCAGTGACTGGCTTGCAACCCAGTGTAATTGGTACCTGGTAAATGACCTGTGTTTTGTTTCTTGATCTGAACGCTTCCTGAGTGAAACATGCCTTCGGGGGGCTACAAAGTCTGCCGTGATCAAAGAATCGAGGACTTTTCTCATGGTGCAGCCGGGCACCAGTAAACACTTGCCTTAACTCCTATAAATTGTAAGTTCGGTTTTGCTGGAGATTATTAGTAAGAAATAAACCGTCAGATTAAATCAGACGTGTCACTTTTCCTGTTGTGTGCTCTCTTGTGCCAACATTATGCCGTGATACAATACTGCTGTCTGTTCTGTGGGAGCACGGTGCTACATATAGCCAGGACTGAAAGGTTTTATTATATTTTAGATTCCAGGAGCGTGACAGACATTTTTACATTATACAAACTACCAAAAATTGTAGTTCTTAAATGTTTTCGTTGTCTGAAAGGCACATCTTATAACTATGGGATAGGAATGTTATCTTTAGGTCAAATTACTGTGTGCTGAAGCATGACCCAATTTTCAGTTTAATGTGAATCCTATTTTTGGTTGTGCAGAAAAATATAAGAAATACCTATTGACTGTGAGGTGCTTATTTCAGTTTTATTAAAGAGCTGCTGATTGCAAGTTATGGGATGCTGTAAAATTGAAACTGCCTTATTTAAAAGCATTCTTGCTCGTGCGATGGTATAAAGGTTGTTTTTGTAGCTGTGTAGATATCGTGTGAGGTTATTTAGATAGTGGCTCTTCATCTGCAGATATTTTCTATTTTTTCTCTTAAAAAAAAAAGTCCTGGCACTTTTACAATTTGAACAGTTAATCTTTAATTCTTCACCATACCAATTAACTGTGAACTATTAGAGAAACAATAAGCCATGAGTCATCAGCTGCAAGTAGGCAGAGAGTTTAATAGTCAAAAGACCAAGCATTTCTTTATCTTATATACACTCAAAATCAAAGTTAATAAATCCAGGGTTAAAAAGAAAGGCTATCACATTCCCACTGGTCTTGAAAACAACTTATTTCTTTCTCTCTTGTTCATTTGCTAATACAACACAACAAAAGGAAGGACCTGATTCTGCAATCCTTGATTTGCACAAGATGCTTTTATTTCTGTATCACGCTAAACAGAGTGTATTATTGATAGATATTATTCACAATATACAAATAAAATTCACGAGAACAAACAGCCTACTTCTGTAAACTTTTAGTTCTGTGGAGAGTCCTCATGAAAATGAATACTCCCATTTCAAAGGTATTATGTGTGGCAGTGCAGCTATTCAATTAAGAGCCTTTGAAACCTTTAAAAGCTTGTACTCTGCCTACCTAGGAGCATATAAGTAGTCTTTAGCTTTCATAGAGTTACTCATCTATCAGAAGTTAAGCTGGAGTTGGTGTGTATTGCTGGATCTGTGCTACACCCTCGTACGTCTTGCAGAACAAAGTTATTAGATCAAAAGATTTTGAAAGTGATTGGTTAGTGCAGTCCTTCCTAAATATGGTCAACAACTACAGAAGGTTATATAGAAAGAGTAGTTCAGATTAGATTTCTATTGAAAGTGTGCGCCACGTGCTAAACAGCATTGGATCTGTGCAGCTGTAGGAAGGTAACTGTCTTTAGAGCAAGCAGCTACATTTCAGACAGGGCAAATGCAATTGGAGGAGTTTCACAAATGCGGTGCCTGTAACTCTGGGGTTTTTTTATACAGAGTTGTAGAGCATTTCACTCTAATAGGGCTCCTGCAATGGAGCTGACTTTCAGATCAGCAAGTATGCTCTGCCTGGTTGGAACTTTTTAAAAATTCTAGGTGAAGCAGGCTCAAATTTGGATCTCTGCAGCTTCTCGTGAGTGACAGTCTGAAGGAGAAAGGAGTAAATGAAAAAGACTGTTTCAAACCTAAATTTGGAAATGTTTTCAGTTGCCAGAAGGTATCGCACAAATGGTTCGAAGAAGCCTCGCATCTGTCACAGTGACCCATCTTGGTGGTCTTTGGACATTCGATGGGAGGTGTCTTAGTTCAGAGTAATTTCTTATTTCATAATCCATAGTTAATTTGACAAATAGGCATGTTTTACAGATGTCTGTGGAAACACTAGCAAAATATTTAGTCCAACATTGAAATAGGAGGAAGGCTGAATTTAGTAGTTGGTACATCCAAGGAATATCATTAAGTAGCATCCATCTAGATACTTATAAGGAAATTGTAGGACTTCTAACTTTAGGACTTTTAGATATTTTTAATTTTGATAGTAAATGTTTCAAACTACTCTAGTGTTAATGCACTGAAGGCCAGTGCTTCTTCCTTACCCTTATCTTTCTCAGTGATTTTTAGAATAATTGTAGGAAATTCTGGTAGTGTTTCCTTTTTCAGGTGTTCAAAGAAAAATAAAAAATCCAAAAAACCCCACAGGAATCAATAACATTATGCTGTTGTTCTTTTTCCAAAGCAGTTTGTTGCCAATAAAATTTGTTCAATACCACTAAAGGTTCTAATGTGTTTAAATAAATTAAACAGGAGAATTAATCAAATTCTGCTCTGTATCATTAGGAGTAATGAAGAGCTAAAAATCCGACTCTGTTGGAAATGTAGAATTGCTTAATTCAAATTTCAGTATCAATAATGCTGATACAGGGGAAACAAGTAAAAGGTGCTAAGGGGCCTGTTAAAAATCATTATGTGATCTAGTTCCACAAAGATAAAAGCTAATGTTGAGATAGAATTTTATCTGCGTTAAGTTACTAATTCACTGTCACTTTAGTTATGAAACAGAATGGAAAGATTTTCTTCTGCTCAGGATGACAGTAATCAGAGTACAGGCTTGGAAGTGACCTGAAAAATTGTTCTGGGCCATCCACAATCTCAGGGCAGAATGTTCCAGTCTGGTATTGCAGTGAAACTTCCTTCTAATTGATACATTTTCAAGAAGTCCATCAATTTAAAAGAACAAAGACCTTTCTCTCCAAAATCTCCAATGATCTATTTCTCCAAAAATCTAAGAGAATATTTATTATCACTCTTACTTAAAAACTAACCAAATCTCCAACAGTATTTCATGTATATTGATCTTCCTTTAACTTGAAGTCTATCAGGATTTACCCTGAATTACCAGTTTACTGTTCGATATTGAGACACTTTCTGTGTGTTTAAAGTAATGGGAGCTCTGGAAGAGGGAGTTGAGAGGAGGTGGCACAAGGTGGTGTGCAGTGTTTGAAGTAAACACTCTGCTCGCATGAATTCTCTGTCTCTGCTTTGTAATCCAAATCGAGTGGGGAGAAAACAGGTGTTATTTCCATATTTAGGCCACACATTCTTCTAAGTTGGTGATTTTCTGGGAGTAGTATTAAGGTATGCTTTTCACAAAAAAGGTTGCAGTAGAGATGGACACAATAGGCCTTTCTTGGACTCCTGGCTGTTGTCAGCGGGAGCAGCTGACTCCCACTGACTCCCAGCATGTATAAAGTTATCTTCTTGCTGCCTTTTCATTAAGTTGGGCCAAATACCTTTCTTTTTTCTTTTCTTCCGTCTTTTAAAACATTTTCTTTACTCACTTCAGTGATGGATTTTCTAGAACAGCCCCTCAAGTAGCTGAAGGCCAGCAAATTGGCCTAGGGATGAGAAGAAGTTGTTGAAAAGCAGGAGGGTGGACATTTTTCTTGTTGGCCTTCCTGAAAGTAACCTTATTACAATATTACTCCCAGAGGGTATAATCACATTACTGTGATGTGATTAGCACCTACTCTTCTCAGTGGGGAATTCACATCGCTGGAGTCCTTCTGTGGGTTCTTTATGAACACAAACAGGCATTGGTTACATGTCTAACTTTTGTGTATTTTGATTATTTTCTGTGCAACCATCATGTTTAGAAATTATCTATGCAGTTTTAAAGTAGAGCTGAGATTTAAAAGCAGCCTGACATCCCAACCTGTTTTTCTTGCCGTATTGGTAAAGGGAACATTTCTTACTCTTTGGGAAATGCTGCTGAGAGAAAAGAGATGAGCACCCATTCTGGTGAATGCTGTTAGTATTTCCCAACCTTTGTTGCTGGCTATCACTTTGAATAGGAGAAGCAGTTGTGGGAAAAAAACACTTTCATTTGTATCTGTGCATTGTTGTGAGCTCACAGGGGGGATTTAGAATTTAACCATATTCTTGAATATGACAACTCAGTGGCAAAGTCTACCCTTCAGCTTATACAATTGCAACCTCCAAAATAGATTTCCTGCTGCTTTGTACATATATGTCAAAGCCTGAAAACATAACAACGCATGTGAATTTTGGCCCCCAGGGATCGCTGTCCTGTCTTCTTGTGTCCTGCAACAGTTCTCGGTGACACCTCATTAGCGTCGAACTGTTTACAGTGATTCACTGTGGAGAGAAAGGAGGGGCAGTGGGCCATGAACACATAATATAAGGGCTACAATACACTGGTATAGGGTTGACGTGCCGGTGTTTCGTCCTAGGGCTCGAGCTCAGTGGCTCAGTGCAGCTGTAGAGACGTAACCGTCTTGTTTCACTTAGGCTATAACGCTGCTTCAGAGCAGACAACTTTTAGAGCAAGAGAGGCACAGCTGGGTCCAAACTCATCTGAAGATTTGACATAGATCTTGCTGCACCTTCTTCTTCTAAAGCAAATGTCCCTAAAAGGACCTTGAATCTCAGAGGCAAAGTTCTGCTAAAACATCCGCTGGAACCATGACATTGCAATCAACTTGGAAAGGCAACAATCGAAGAATTGGACCTTGCAGGGGTGGTTATTTCCTCCACGCTTTCAGTCCCGCAACCCGTTGGCAAGAAGTTAATTACATCTGTTCAGGTTCTTTGGAAAAGTCCCTTCATCCGTATTACTTCTGAGACCTAGTTTTGTTTCTTGTTTTATTTAGCAATTTCTTCCTCCCTGCTTTAACTACAGATGCTACCAGTCTGAATGTCTCACTTGCCCCAGTGCACAAATGGTCACCCACCCCACACTGTCCCTGGTCTCAGCTGCGTGCAGAGGAAACCCATCTAGCTCCCTCCTCCTTTCAGTGGCCTACACCTCTCCCAGAAGCAGCCACCACAAAAATGTAACACGGTGCCCTGCATTACTTCCCACTCTGTCACACTTTAAGAGAGGCCAACGTAAGATGCACAGCAGAGTATAAATAAGCAATAAACTCATGCCATCTATCAAGAGGTGGAACATTACAACTCTTGCTAGTTGAGAATAAATCATAATGGTTTTGTCCTGTCCATGTCAAAGGACTGATCTACAAAGAGGGTAATGGTGGGGTTTTATAACTGTTTGCTTTTTTTGGATTCAAATATAAAGCGCACATTCTGAATTTCAGAGTTGATGACTGTTCCTTAGGGGAAAAAATATGACTATGTAAAGTCAAGTCTTTACCATAGTTCTTGCAGGTAAAACCAGCTTCGTTCACAAGGATGTGTTCTTATCAGCCTCAAAATTTAAATAGTTATTTCTAAAGCTGAATCACACAGTCAAACAGAAGTGAAATATTTTCCAAGTTACTTTGCTCACAACACATAGCAACTGCGAATCTTGATCCAGAATACCAGTGACCTCAGCCGGTATAGATTTATCAAGTTCAGCAGAGGATCTAGGTTCCCACCAGCTTAGCTGTGTATTGGAAGTGGATGTGTAGTAGTGGACTCCCAGACTTTTTGGGGCAATAGAGTTTGCAGTAGACAAAGTGAACCTAAAATAAAAGTCGTTTTAAGTTTTAATCCTATGCCCTTTCTTCTTTTGAGAAGTGGTTTGTTCAGTCTTCTAATCATAGCGTATTATGTTGCTGCTTCACAATCACACTCCAAATGCAAATCGCTTCATTGGTGTCTCAGTGACAGCAAGCCCTGTCAGCAGTAGGTACTTTGAATATGCCAATAAGATTTTAACTGCTTTGAAATGGTTGCAAGGGACACTGTTTCAGGAGATTACAATCAGGGCATTCCATCAGAGGGCTGCTAAAATAGCAGTGCTTTATTTCCACCAGCCTATATGCAATGAGCTAATAAGTGATTACTGTCTTTGTATCTTTATGTTTGAGGAGTAGGTAGAGCATTTCATCCAGTGAACAATGATTGTGTCTTCCAAAAGCATATGCAGCTTCATTAATATTAATGAAGCTTGCATATATGCATCACAAAGGGCTTATACCCTATATAATCACTATTTATCTAGGCAAATTTAGCTTCATCATTGTCTATTTACTAAAAATAAGCCTTGTGCACTTGATTTTTAGCTTCTGCCTGTTTTGTGTTGTGAACGGTTACCATTGTCTTGATCTCTGAGACTCTAAAACCACCTTCTGCTCATTTAAGAGAAGGAAGTTAATGGTGACCTTTACAAAAAGTATAACCATTGAACAATTGTCCATCTGTCATTTGGAGAATCTGTGGGTAAAGAAGGTGAAAACTCAGAGATTAACACAGAGGTTCAACATGTTTTGTCATCATTTTCCTGTGACTCTATTTCTACATATTAGGCATAGTGTAAAATGCCATGCGAGAAGTCGCAGAGGACATCGGAAGGGAGCAAATGCTATTCAGAGCACTTGCCACAGTACAAGTGCTTCTGACAAGCCTATTCCTTTCATTCAGTTTGAACTGTTGGCTCAACAGCTGAGTTTTTATTTAAGCATGTAGAAACTATATTTGAAAAGAAGATATGAGAAAGGGGAATTTACCTTTAAAGTATTGAAAAGTGTTCATTGACATCACAAGTTCTTAATGTGTCTTCAGATGTAACTTTGATATGTACATACACAAAAAATAATTTTTCTACGTTCTTTTCACCAGTGTAGTTTAAAAAAAATAATCTATATATTTAAAAACTAACTTTTTAAAAATGAAGTTGAATATTATCCAAGATTCAGAGGTATCTATAGTAGAAAATGAAGGGATGGAAATTTCTGAAATTCAGTCAGGTAGCCAAATCTGTAGCCATTGGCTCACCTAGTGTAAGCCATCCCATCAAGATTGTATTAATTAACTGTATTAAGTAGTGAATGATATAATATTTGGGAATTGCAGTGAATTGGCTGAATCTCAACTGCCATTGCAATATCCTGGGAAAAAGAACGTAAGTAGTTCTTGGCTGTGTGTATGGAGGAAAACTAAATACCATAATAACAGGATAATACGTTGATTCTGCATGTGTAGCTTATAGGCCTACTAATTCTCTCCAGGTTTTCAGTAAATAGGAGAAAAACTATGAGGATGATCAGATACTAAAAAACATACCTTATGGTGAAAGATTCCAGAAATTCAGTATGGTGAATAGCACGTTTGAAAATACCTCCATATTTTTTAAATCTCCAAGATCTACGTTACTCTAATACTACTACAAGGTGTAAGTCCAGTCACATTTTTAATTACATGCCTCATCTTAAAAAAAAAAAAAAAAGGCGTATTCCTTTTTTTTTATTCAGAAAAAGAGAGATGTAGTGTACCTGCTCTTGTCTTGTTTGTCAATATAAATCCCATGCAAATATGCTACATGGAGGAAGCTCAACTTCAAGTCATCGTATGCATGGAGCTGTCATTAATTTTACCCACAGAAAAAACTCATTGGATTTGTCACTTTCTGACTTATGCCATGCCTCAGCTGCCAATATTTAAAAGGGACATAATATATTGAAACAAATCTGTCCTGTTTCTTGAAGTTCTGGAGTTTCTGGGCGTACAGCTCTGAGAGATTCTACCCTTTTGTAATAAATCCTTTTTAAGTAGGTGTTAATGCTGGTGTAGCCCCTAAGCATGAGAGTCTGAAAACAGAATTTCTCCTTCAAATTTAAAGGAAGACCTCTGTGATCATTTTCTATTATCTTAATCTTCAAATAAACTTCTTTTATTCCTGATTTATTTAATCCTTTGTTACACTATGAATAGTCTGACAAAATCACCTGGTCTCTTGGACAAGTTGCTTTGCCTCAGAGTCTGTCAACTTCCAAGACCTGCAGGTTTCCATATCGTGGGCTAATTTATACCAATCCCGATTGTCCCAACCTGAGGCAATTATTTCAGAGACAAAGGCTTTCCCAGGAGCTCATTTAGCATAATTGTAAATACCTTTTAGCCTTTTGGAGCACTCTGGTCTTTATAGGCCATCTGATTGAATTCTGGATATCTTTTAAGTCCAACTACTTGTTTTAGCTGTCTTTCACAGAAACATTTCTCAGTTCATACTATTCTAAGTTTAGCTTTTCATTTAGGTAACAGTCCTTCATTATGCCAAATTTTTCTATTCAGCAATTTCCTTCTGCAAATTCACATCCTTCTATTTCTCTAGAAAAATAGCCCCTGTATTAGTGGTGTTGTGGGTAAACTGTTCCTTACGTTACAGGCATAACAGACAAAAATGGCACCTTGCCCCTAAATGCTCTTGGTGTTCAAATGTTGTCTGCAGAATCCTGCTATGAGAAAGCTTTCTTTTCGTGCAGCTTGACCAATGGAGACAATTTCCTCTTGTTCTTTGTCTTAGCCTGCTCTTTAGGATGCTTCTATAGATTTCATTGTCTAATCTCCATTAGGCATCTTAGAAGGTACTTTTTGATACTTGTGAACCCAGGGCTAGGAAACCCAGCTTGGTGTTGCATGTCCGTTTGTTGGTGCTCAGTTTGTAGATCTGCACTCCCTGAAGTGACAAACATCTCATTCTTACCTCGTTATTTTGAATCACCCTTGAGTCAAGGAAGGTTAAAGTCAAGTGCAAAGAAAACAAGTTTTCCACAGTATCCAAAGCCCTCAAAGTGTTTGTAAAGGATGTAAGTGAAAAAACTGAAAACAAGCAAAGAAATAACCTATTTTATTTAAAATCACACTTTACTTACCCTAAAATTATATCAGAAAGTTTTCTCTGTCTTTGTCCAAGGACTTTGTTCACACTACTATGTCAGGGATAAATTATTTCTACATTATTTGTGTTTCTTACTGTGGTAAAGATTCGTTGCACCTTGAGCTAACCTAAGACCAGACTATCGTGATTTTGCCCTCATTTCTGGTCACGTTCATGCTTTGTTCTGGTACTAGTGTTCATGCATCCCAGCAGATAAGCCTCAACAGGGAAACAATGCAGATAAGAACAACCTTACTAAAGAAAAAAGCGTATCAGAGGGGCCAGAATCCGGCACCTAAGGGATTTCCTTTAGAATTTTTACTCTGGAAACATAGTGAACAAAGACTAATAGTCCAATTGCGTTTCAGGTTCGTAAAAGGGAAAGAAAAAAATAATATTTTTTCTTGTGAATCATGACAAGGTGACACCTGCTATTGTATTTCAAGATAGTTACCTAATATTGTATCTAATGCTTAATTTTTTCCATGTTTTTTCCCAATATTTTTTATTCAGTTATTTCTTTTCTTTTCAGTCAGAGAAATTAGAATATTAGAATTTGATCCAGATTTTCTGTGAATATACTTGTTTACTTTCATTTTACAATAATTGCGAATTTAGTAGAATGGTTAAAAATTAAATATCTCTGAAATAATTGGTACAGACAAAGCTACATAGGTAAAAGCTAGCAGATATGTGAAAATACATACCATATGCTTTACATGATCAACAACCAACTAACAACTCCAAAGGTCTAGATATTTTTCAAAAATCAGTCACAAGCAGATACTGCTTTGACTTTCAGGCTTTGACTTAATTAATTTAACTAGAATGAGGTCACATTCCAAAACAAACTAGGTGGAGTCATTGTGGATAAGCACTACATGCTGTGCCGGAATCCACACAATCATTTTCCAGGTCTGAAAATAGACTCACCTATGCGGGAAAGCTTGGAGCCATTATTCATCTTTTTTTTTTTTTTTTTTTTTTTTAATACAACACAAAAAGAGAACTGAGGCTCTTGATGTGTGAAGGGAAACACATTATTTTCAGGATTATTTACAGTCTAACATACAGTATACATTTCGAGAGGAGTGGCAGAAAAATGAAATAAAATAAATCTCTGACCTTTCCTGTCTGCCTTACTTTTAAAAATTCTTTGCCTGTTTTCTGTTACTGCTTCTACTAGGTCTGAGCTTCTAAAATGATCTTCCCCCCACCGTACAAAGAGCACCTGCTGCTAATAACTGCACACAAAATTTTGAATTATCTGTATTTCTTCTGTCCTTTATTTTTCTTTAAGTATTTCTATAGTGTTCTCTCATCATACCACTCTTTGGGAGATGGGAATTCTGACCCTTTGTATTCCAGAACTAGCGAGTGTTCAAAGTTCTTTCTTGGTTTTGTGCCCATCCCTCTCTCTTACAGTACATACAGGAGGACTCTGCCCATGTTAGAGATTCTGCTATATAGGAAAGAGACTGATTTTCAGTGATTCACTAAGTGAATTCGAGGCCAGTGAGACTTTTAGCACATTGCTCGAGGATGTGACTACAGAGGCTAATGGTGCTTGAAATAATTTTAAAATTTAGGCAGGAAAATTCATTGTACAACTGATGATATAAAACAGGATCCTTAGCTATTGACATAATAGTTTTGAATCTATGATTTTTCAGGGCTCTAACAGATGGGAATAAGTGGAGCATAGTTTTACAATCCACATGGGTTAGCTGCTGGTATTATTTCTGTAGTCATGGTAGAAATAAACCCCTACTAATATGTTATACATTTACCAGTGAAGTTACTAGCGAAAATTTTCTAGGAAGTGAAGTTCTAATTGCGTAAAGAAACAAGAGGATTCATCACCTGTAGTGTTCAGAACATTACATTTTACGTACTCGTGAGAGAGGCCAAGCAAAGCAGTGAAGAATCAGACCTCGCCCAGGCTGTGGGAGCAGTGCTTGAAACTCGGAGAATGAAAGCAGGCAGTTTGCATGGGCTGGTTTTCTTCTGGAAGGGCTTCCAAAATGGAAACCGTGGACCAGCTGCTCTGAATCAGGTAAGCAAGGTCCTCCTGTTCAGTGCCACAGGCACTGGGAGACCTGGTGAGGAGGAGAAGTCTAAAACACCTTTTGAGGAAGCGTATTTCTTAGGGAGATGAGTCTTCTTGCCTTGGGCATTCATTTTGCACTTGTGAGAAGGTAATTCAGTCTCCACTGAATCACTGCAACCCCAGCAGAGAAAATGTTGTGTTTTTCTTCAAAGATTCAAATTTGCTTAGGGATTTCCTTCTAGATTATTCCCGACAGTCACAGATGTTGTCTTACCAATATGTTTATCCAGTTGTATTTATTGCACTGGTGCAGTCTATGACGCTCAGGTCTTGGCTAAATGTTCCTGTAGTATTTTTTCTTGACTAAATGTTAAAAGAAATCGATCAAGGATGTTTTTTAATTATAAAAGTGCTTTAAAAAGATTTTTTTCACCTGTATAATTAGAAGACATTTTAAAAGAAAATTTTCCAGTCAATTAGTCCCTAATGAAGCTCAATTTGTTTTACAAATTAACCTTTTCTTAAAATAACAGGATGATTTAATGCAAGAGTTATTTTGCTTATTTCAGTCTATACTACAAGTCCTCTCTTCCACAAATATACATCCCTCATAAGTCAACAGGGGATAGCATTTAAGTTAATAGGTTTTTGTTCCCCAAAGCTTAACTTAAGCTTATATTTTGCCTGCGTTAACACTCTGGAATACTAACACCACTCCCGATTCTTTGGTCTGAGCTCTGGCTTTGTTCTTGCTTCAAACCTTGTTGCATTGTGGCCCTGAAATCGATGTATTGGCTGTCCCTGAAATTAGGGGTGCCATATGCAACCTGGTTTCAGGCTCTTCATTATTCTCTTCTCTGTTCATGGGAGTCAGACCTGCTGCATTGGTTAGTGGCTGAGCCCACTCTCACCTGCGTTTTCGTGTCTCTGCTTGTGACCGTGTCTGGCTCTGGTCCTTTCTGTGGTGTGGAAAAGCTAAAATTTCCTTGGAGTCAGTGGAGTTAGGCATGTGTAAGAGAAGTTTGCACTGTATGAAGATAGGACTGTACTTGGCTGTTGGTTTGACAGATGTAAGTCCACAGACCCCAGAGCCCTTTGTTGCGTACACTGCAGGTGCAGAGTGAGTCTTGCCAGGCGTGTTTGGGGTCCGTGCTGCACGTCTGCCCTGCCCCCTCACAGCGGCTGCGTTGGTCTTTGACCTGACTTCTTAGTATAGCTGTCTGTTCTAATGAAGTGGGGAAGTGAAATGTTAATTGGTTTAAATGCTTTTTTATTGCATGCATTTTATTTTGAAGTAACTAGTTCATATTTTACGGTACTATGTTTATCATGACAGTGTTCAATAGTACATTGTATTATTGACTGAATGTGGTACTACCATTAAAGTCTGTATTTACAACTATACATTTTTACGGCATTTAGGTCAATGTATATGACTTGTGACTAATAAGATAGAAAATCATAAACAACAATAGCAACAGTTGAAATATTTGCAATTCTCAGCCAAGTTTCACCACTGTGCCTAGGAGAAGTTTCTGGCGAATGTTATGGCTGAACACTGCCCATGAGTATTGGCAGCCGTAACAGCTTTGAGGCCAGATTCCTTTCTTGAAGATGGACACACGATGCACATTCTGTCTGTCTCCCACTGTGCTGATTTGCTGACGGGACAGGGGGGTAGATGGGGAAGGGCAATGGTGCCTGCCTCTGCTCTGCCAAAGTGCCATTGGGGTTCACTTCAGCTGTTTTTAATGCCGGAATACTGCTGGGAACTGAGTCTGGAAGAAAATGCTGTGGGAGAACTGATTTTATTCTGTATTTGAGAAAAATGACCGTGTGTAAAGAGGTCCCAGGGCTTTGACTGGTTTGGGCATCTCTCCTATCCTTAGGAAAGGCAGTATCATTTGACTGTGGCTGGACAAACAGGTCTCTCCGAAGGGGGTATTATGTTGCTATGAAGAGAGATGATGGTTGTAGGCAACCTGAATACAGTCAGAGTTCACCTGCCTGCAGGGAAAGGGCTGACCCAGCTGGGTATTGGAAGCACCTCAGGAAGCTCAGGAAAGAAGGCTGCTCTGTGTCTTACTCCAAGTTATTCTGAAGAGAAAACCACAGCTAAAGTTTCTACTTTAAATTATCCCTTTCTGCAGCCAATGATGATTTAGAAGTGGCTTAGAACAGGAATTAGCCTTTTATTAATTTACTTTTTTGATTTGTAATGTTAAGCCAGATTTAGGCACAACTATAAGCAAGTTCTATTGAAATGAGAAATCTGGGGCTGGCTGGTAGTTAAGTGGACTTATTTATATTTAGAGAGTTCTGGACAGAATTAATTATTAGAGCATTTGTTTCTCTCCATCCTGTCTCCTACAGGCATTAGCTGGCATTAATAAAGAAAGAAACAAAATCATAGATGCAGGTTAAGAAGACTCTTGTTTAAGAGTTGGTTAAGGCTGAGTACAGCAGCAGTATTGCAGAACTGACTGATCCAAACTTAGAAAATTTACCTGATGAAGATAGTAATGCCTGTCATCTTAGAGATATACACTGCCTCCACCCTCTTTTTCGCACTGTATTCATTCAGGGTGAGATTTTGTCTGGCACGCACACCTGTTTATTCAGTGAGACATTCACATGATGTACCGGTCTGTCTCAGCAGGCAGAGTTTAGTGCTTCCCGGCACTTACCCCACCAGTTTGACATGAGGCAAACTGCTGTATGTCTCTGCCCGTGCCCTGCTCTGGTCTCAGCTGTGTCCATCGTGCTGCCGTGTTCAGCAGAGTCCAGGTTGTGTTGCAGTACAACCTGGCACAGCGTGGCACTTACAGGCTTGGGCGATTAGGTATTAGAGTCATACCAAGTAAATGGAAACAGTCACAAGTATATGCAATGTATCCATTTAATGATCTTACCTCTCCCCGGGGATCTTTTCCAGTATCTTTTTTCAAGTTAGATCATTCACAATCAAGGAGGAAAAGAGAGGAATAAATACAGTGCCTTTCCCTGTTAAGGACCCAAGCGTTTCCAGTTTCTATTAGAAACTCCAGGTCTTTCAGTACTGCATACATTTTATTTAGGAATAGGTGCACTTTTCAGGTTTTCTGCTCAGGGCCAAATAAGCTCTTGTGTTAAAGAGCAGCAGTACAAGTGGTGCTCCCTTGTTTCCACTCTTTTGGCTTAAAGTGACTTTATATGCTGCATGCTGAGCTGTTATAGTTGGGTCAGTGCAAGGTTAGATATCTCACCGTGATTACCAACAGTGATTTTTTCAAATAGTGGATTTAACATGGCAGTCAAGAATAAAATGGCATGAAAAATTGTAATCTGTCTCACCAAAACATGCAGTTAAATGGGAGAGAAATATATGTCATCAATTAAGTATAGTTGATTTAGCTGACAGTGCTAGAAATTTGAGAATACTTTTATTATGCTCTAATTTTTCTCTGTTCATTCTTCAATGCAAGTACTGTGCTTGGAACTAATTTTCATCTATTACACATTTCAAAATACTATTAGTCTGATTAATTAATGCATAATACATCCTGGAGACTAATTTGTTTACTCCTAGCGGGCTCATTAGGACTTACTATATGAATGCGAGATTAGATTTTAAAGTAAGCCACCACCTTCTGAAGATTGAATCGTATGTCTGCTTTGGTGTAAACTGGCAAACAAAAATCTGGTCGTCTATATCCCTCATTGATATGCAGGAGTGCGTTAAAAGTTTACTGAAGTTAGATGCATAGCTAGACAGTTCTTGCAACTAAAAAAATGTATTTCCTCATGTTAGGTATAGCTTTATATATTTCAAACCAAAACACTGATTTATTAGGCAAATTTGCCACTACTGCAAATATGAACAGAGTAGTACGTGCGTTTTTATTTTGCATTCAAATGTATGCTGTATTCTCATAGGGTTTCGCCTTTGTTATTTTACTTTTTAACAATATTGTCTAACCGGAGTGAATGGATAACTC
This sequence comes from Pampusana beccarii, assembly GCA_013399365.1. NCBI lineage: Eukaryota > Metazoa > Chordata > Aves > Columbiformes > Columbidae > Pampusana > Pampusana beccarii. The sequence goes on along the minus strand of VWYH01006690.1, from coordinate 1,035,283 downwards.
TGCACTGAAGCTAAACAATCACCAAATACAGTAATATTTGGGAGAGTCGTCTTGAGTGCTGTGAGTCAATCTAGATTTTGTTGCCTGCTGCTGTATAATAATGTGACGTGGTTATAACTTTTTGCCCAGCTGACCTAGGAGGAACCTTTTTTCTTTTTTTTTTTAAAGTCCTGTTTTGTGTTGGTTTGGTTTTTTTGGGTTTTTTTTGCAGTTGCATGAATGTTGAATGCTTTGTAACACTGATGCATTTCATTACAGAAAAAGCCAGAGCGGTGGCTCCTCTAGGAGTATATATCCTTATGTAATTATATACAAGTTCCCATATATATTTGTGTATCTTTATTATATATATCTATTCATAAAAATACCCATTACTACCCTGCTAGTGCTGAACCAATCATTAAAACTGATTTCTATTCTTTCTGGTTTCTGTCTCTTAGCCTTTTCAAATAGAAGGGGTAGCAGGTCAATGCCTTTCAAAAAGCCGTGTCTTAGGCCAGGATTCTCTGCAGACAGGTGATTTACAAATGTTCCTAAGTTAGTTATGGTCAGTAACTACAAGTTCTGAAATAAATTATGTACATGTCTTTTCATTTCCAAAACTTGGATTGGAAAACTTCCCAGAACAGGCTGTGTAATGACGCTTCCCCCGTTCTGTCAACTTTACCTTTCTTACCATGAAAATAGTTTTCATTGCACAGGATTGGGAACCTGATGTTTGAGTTCCACCTTGATTAGGAAAATGTGAATCCACAAAATGAAGAGAATGAGTTAACTTAGAGGGTTTTTTTTTTTCATCCCCCTTCACAAAGAGTTCAAGTTAAAACAGCAGTAACTTAGAGGGCTTTGAGTTGTGATTTAACTGTCTTTATTCTTTCAGGAGAAAAATTTGCATTCATCTTCATGCTACTGTGAAATCACAGATGGCCTTTAAGTTTTTAGGTGGTGTCCCATTCTGTCTTCTCATCTTTTTTTTCTCTACTACAAATCAGTCTTTAGACTGAAGTCTTACCCCTACCAGAGGAATTAGAAGGTTTGTTATTTATTTTAGAGTCTACATTTTGAGTGTTAATCTTCTGTTGGTCATAAAATTTGTCATAGATGTGTGCCTTTCATTTATTTTGTGGAAACCTTTATTGTTTATGACCAGTAAAGCAAGTCCATTTTCTGAGTCACCCTGATGAGATCCGCATATTGCTTCACACCTGTATGTTATATGTTGTAGTAAATATGTTAAGTTTGGATTTGAAAGAGTGTCATTTGCTATTGTGTAGCATATGTTTTGACAGGCACATATATGAAACATGTTATCTCCACCTTTTCCTAGATGCTTGATGCGGTATTTACTGAATAAAATGTGTAAATCTTTGGCATCAGTACTTTGTACTTGAAACAAAACAGGTCTTGGGGGGAAAAAAAAGTGTTTCTTGAATTATGGAAAATGGAATTGCCCACTAATAGCTCTCAGTTTTACTAAGGTGGAGATTAATATAGTCTCCTGTCTTTCAGGGATGATAGCATGAATGCTTGTGTCTTGCAGAATTTCTCCAAGTTTTGCACTAGGGAAATGTTGATGAATTATTTTTCTAAAATCTCCATCTTCCTAAATCACTTTGTGGGCTCAATATCTCTTTTCAGGAGATATGCTGGAATAGGCAATCAACAAGCAGTTCTGGATGGAATTGTCATGATTATATGCATAACCTTATAAATACCATCTCATCAACACTGTTTTATTCCAATGATTATATTTAAAGTCAATTATTATATAATTCAACCAAAATAATAGCGTATTTTATTTTTAAAATGTCTTTTGAAAATGTATTTACTTTTTATATCCTTGAACTAAATATTCCTTATAGGAATACATCAATAAATGACCTGGACAATAGCCAGTGTTTCTGGAATGTCGCTACACTCAAATTCATAGTCAATTTGTAAAATAACCCCAAATAATTCTTGAGGATTGTCCTGTGTTTTTTTTCCTCTGGGATGTTGTCCCTTGGAGTCACTCTAGAGGCATTCCAAGAGGTACCTGCACTGGAAATAGTACTATTATGCCAAGGAAATGTAAGGAATAAGCTGATTGCCTAGTTACTCAATATGGTTCAAAATCTTGCGTTCACAAAATTCCTTGTTTCTCAGTGCCGTCAAACTCCAGCTTCAGTGACAGAGAAATAAAACCCCACCTCTGCTCAGAGGCTTGAATTTCTACTTCGTAACTGCTGTAGTATACAAATGATCTTGATTTATGTTAAGAATGGGGTTTGGGACCGAGATTATGCACTCACATCTATTGGCAGCTTCCCAGCAAATACATCAAGAGGTGTGTTCACTCTTTTAGATGTCAGAGTAGGCATTGTGGAGTGAAACACATTTCTCAGATGCTTCTCCTTGACAACGCTGTCGGAAACACTTAGAGTTAAATCTTGATCCCTGGAATGCAATAGAGTTTTGGTTTTGACTTTCATGGGAAGAGAATGTGCAGATAGTGGAGTGCCTAGGACAAGCTAATTTGTTTTGCTAACACACTTCAGCTATGTTATAAAACACTTTTCAAAAAGAATTAAACTTTCCTCTGGTACGGACAGGACTAATGAAACTCCCTTCAGAGCCCATCAGCACCATTCGTTTATAATAAAGCAGAGGGACTGCTGTCTAGTGACAGGAGACACTGTCCAATGCTAATGGACACCAGTAGCATCCGCTGTGTGAGCGGGTAAGCAAAAGTGACAAGTTAAGATGTCTTGAGAGCTCTTTGCAGCAGCAGGTATTTTACGTGATTCAAAACAAGGTAGGCAAAGCTTCCCTTGATGAGTCTTCGGCACCTGTCCTTGTCTGTAACTGCGTGGTCCTTTTCCTCAGCAATACTGCTGCCTATAAGATCAAGTAGTAAGACTGTGGGAATATCTCTTGTGTGACAGTTTCAAATAAATTCATTGTTTTATACCAAGCACTTCTTTCCAAACATCCTGGAACTATGTAGAGGATAAACAAAGCATGTAACTGTCCTTCAGCACTGTTGATTAAAGCTTGGATTGTTTCAGCTGGTTAAAACAACTTGTCTTGCCATGGACATTCCTGTGGCAGAGACCAGAGCTCATGTGCAGAGAGGAACAACTGTAGCATCATCCAGAAGGTTATGTGTTCAGTACCCTGTGCCAGACTCCCTAAAACCATCAGGGAAAAAAAGGAAATTCAGCACTCTTCCTTCTTCTTTTACCAGTTTGCAATCTTTGCTAAATTCCATTTTATGTAATTTAACTTAGAGGGATGTAATGAAATTACATTTTATGTAATTATGGAGAGAGGAATTTTCTTGTTAGGTGGCCGTGGGAAGCAGACATTTATGTGTCACCCGCAAGCATGTTTTAGCAAGATGCAGGTTTCTACAGAGGTGTCTGCCTTTGTTGCTAGCCCACGAGTGGGATATTTAGCACTAGGTAAAACGAGTGGTGCAAAGAGGCTGTAGATGTGAAGTCAGTTAGAAATGTCCAGTGCTTAGAATAAGTATAATTTACAGGGTCCTGGAAATCTTTGTCCTGCAGAATTGTAGGATCTATAGTCAAGTGAGTATAGCGGTTTATAAAATGCTTCTGGCAGCTCCTAACGGATTGTATTGCTTAAACTGATATTGTGTCTGCTTCTCATTTTGTGTCACTTAGATTTACCTTGGAGACACAGAGTAAGAATAATAACTAATCATCTGTTTTTTCTACTTCTCTTAGCTCTAATCGACATGCATGCACTCACCAGAAATTCTTCAGCTCTTTCCACCATTACAGCTAACAAAAAGGCATGAAGTGGACATGAAGGCTAGTAGTGCAGGATTTTTTTTTCTCATTAACATTGTTGATGGGAAAAGAATGGTGACTCCCCAGCTAATTATTTAGAAGCTTGTCCAGTATTAGTTCCAGGCTAGCAGAACCTGGAAAGTCATATTCATCCCTTGAGAAGAATACAGTGATTAAATGGGATGAGAAGGTTTGAATAATTTTTAAAGAAAGCATATTTGAAAAATCTTGCATGTCAGTTTGCTATTATGGCAATGCATGATTATCATACTGATGGAGATGAAAAGTTATCTGTTAATATCTCCTATTGAATGGAGGTGCAGGGACGTATATCAGAGAAAAGGGAGTGTGAGTTGTAACATATACAGTAATGACCCATGCAATTATTTTAAGGGCACTGGTGTATGTACTTGGAATTCTAAATTATACAACTGATTTAGAAAACCATAGTCAATAATCTGTTAAAAATTCCTTTATTGTGAAGATCACCTGTGCAGCTGATGAAAGCATGTGTCTCCAAGGGAAAATTATACTTTTTGTTTTTTAAACACACAGTACAGTAAATTGTAATGAGCATGTTCACACAAAGCAGTTAATTAAGCTTCCATAAGCGTAATATAGGATTAATTCGAGGATAGTCAGTTACCTCTGGCTGATTTCAGATATGCTGCACAAGCTAATACAGACCTGATGCTTTCAATAGCAGGATGTCTTAGGCCACAGTTTCAGCACTGCTGCTGAAAAGAAGAAAGTCGAATCAGTTCTCTCCCCTCTCTTTTCCAAGCTGGCCTTTCATTTCAGTCTTCTGCGCTCTGCCCCAGCAGCCTTTGTGCAGCTGTGTCAGGAAAGGGATAAGGGAGTTAATCTAGATAAAAATAATATAGAGACATCTAATTTCAGAAGCTTTCTTTTCTTCATTTATCTTTTTTTAATGGTAGGAAGACCTTAAAAGGCACTATCAAATGCAAGCATGTTTATCCCCTAAGTTCAGACATAAATGCTGTCTGTTACACCAAAGGAATCGGATTTGGGCTCTTTCCGAAATCAAAGCAGATGCCTTTCTACATTCTAGGGCATTTGTATGATATTGTATTAGAAAACCTATTTAAATCATCAGTTGGCTTCCCATCCCAGTTTACTTCGTTTCGCGCTAGACTGCCAGCAGTAGGCTTCTTCTCTACCGCTGGTTCTAAAACTTTCGACATATCAACGCTGCAAACTGCTCCAAATGACATCCCATAGGAGGCAGCTGGGTTTTCCGATATGGGCTCTTCCCAAAGGAACCGTGCTGTGCCCACGTGGCCATGGGCTCTGTACCATGGGCTCTTCAGTGTGGTTCTGCTGTAATTCGCCATTTGCCTGAGATCGAGTAATCTCTTTTCTATAGAATTAGTCTGGTCTTAATTCGTATTCGATTCTGAGTTCTCTCAACTGCCTTGCAGTAATTTCACTCAGAAAACAAGGTAACATGATGTGAATCCACCCAATATTGTAGCCACGGGGACAAGTTTATAGTTGAAAGCAGTGTTACAAAAAAGAAACTTCCGATTTGAGCACCCTTTGTAGGAACTTCCCGACGCTGTGGGTGTGTGGTGTGGGTCAGACCTGCTGTCCTGCGGGTTGCTGCTCGCGTTCTCCCTCTGGGCAGACCTTGAAAGCCACTGTATTTTTTTACTGGTAGAAAGTGGGGAGTGTCACGGTTCATGTACCAGGGAACTGCAGGGATGCCTGAGTAGTCACCTTCCCCCACGCTGCAGAACCTCTAACAGGTGCATTGCTATGGCAATGGGATGAAAACTTTCAGTCTGATATTATGTAAATCATTCAGATCAGGCCTAACCTTGGGTGGCTAAATCCACAGCTAATGGGGCTGTTTACACCAATAAAGACAAGAATTTTCCTCCAATACTGCAGTCTGTGTACTAAATTAAGATGGACCCTGAATGGGGTATCTAACAAAAAATATAACTTACATCTTTATTTTAATTTTAAAGGAACAGTCAGTTGAATCTGCTTTATTGCTTGATTTGCATCCTTTAATGTGTAGTGTAATTTTTTTTTTTTTAATCTGTTGACATCCTTTTTCACTCCTGGTACTTAGTATTTTCACCTCTCTCCCAGGCCACCTTCTGTTTGTCATTGTGTGCATTGCACAAGGACAGCTTCAGATGAGCAATATTCCCAGCTTTAAACAAGAATCTGCTTAAGAATTCTCTTTGAGGAAAAAACATACATAGAACATCATCCTTCCTAATCACATTAGTAAGAGACTAAAGTAATTTCTTATCGCCTTTGCAAATTAGGATTTCGTTAGCATGCTTTTTATTTCTTCCAAAGTTTGTCTTAATGAATACACCAATTCTGGGTAGTAAGAGGAAATGGTAGAAATGCTGTCAGAAGAATTTAATTACATTCAGCAGTAAGTATGCATGTTGACTGTATATATATATATATATATATATATACTTTTTTTTTCCCCCCTACAGATAAATAATAGATGTTGAGGTCACAAGGAAAAAAAAGAATAAAACTGTGATTCTGCTGGGAATGATTTTAATAAAGATGTTTATATTTAAGATATGTGAAGGTAGGCTGTAATTTTGCTTATCGCCTGGATCAAGAATCCATTCCTGAAATGATTTCCAATTTTGTTTACTGTGATGTTGATTTGGGGGGAAGGTGGGAGGAGTAGAAGGAGGAGAGGGAATGGAAACAAATCTTTTTTTCTGTCTGCTGATAGACTACCGATCCCTGAATCTTCAATACCATTGCAGAACTGGAAACATAACAGCAAATGTTCACATTCATGCATTTTCTCAAGTACATGATTTATATAAATTTATTTTCATGACAAAATACAAGGCTTATTCTTCTTACTCAAAGTAAGAAAGCAAACACATTCATTTCACAGGCAGCAAAACTGAGTGTGTATTTTTTTAAAGGGGTATTAACCTTCAAAGAAAACTTCCAGCCATTAAGCTATGCTTCTTGTGTGTGCCAGGAATGCCCTCATAGGTTATTTGAACTTAGCAAAGATTTTCAGAATTAACTTATAAATTTGTGGTGCAAAAATATCTTGATGCCCTCAAATGTATATTTTTAGGTTGTTTTTCCTTCTCCTTCCTCCAATGTGAAAGTTTCTCAGAAAACCACCTGTTAGTTTGCATAGCCAGATCTAATTTCTTCTACTAGGTAAGAGCTGATGGATTTGCACATCGGTATCATTCTCCAGAACAACAGCTTTCTTCACATTTTGCGCACTACTAGATTGTAACACAACAGAGATGGTTTTCAACTGCAGTGCTTGCAGTGCATGGAGTGAAAATGGAATGTGTGCTGGGCTCCACCAGACTTCTCACAAATGTGCTTTGGGCTAATCCCTTTTCCTAATAACTTCCTACATCTGGGGTGCAGTAGTTATCAGAAAGTACTTCTTCCCAAATGCCCTGCATTGGAGCTTGTGGAGCTATATGGGGAGAACATCCTCTTCCTCTCTAAATACTTCAGTAATGCCGAGTTTCCCCAAGTTTCTGAAGTCTTTGGGTACCCAACTCCTAAAGAATGCTGCTTATGTAGGACTAGTAAGTCTCAATTTCTGTTGTTTTGCTTCTATTGATAAATCATTCTTACTACAGACTAAGTGTATTTATAAAATTTGAAACTCTAAATCTTTGAAAAAGCTGTTGGCAAGGACTTGCAAGACATGCAGTTAAAGTATCTTTATCCAAAGACTGAATTTAAGAGACCTCTCTCTGTCTTTACCGAGTTTGGAACTTGCAGACAAAGACTAACTCCTATGGTTAGACTCCATTATGATACATATATACCACACATCCACTCGTTGTGTTCAGAGGAGAAAATACACATTAGCCAAGCTGTGCTAACCTTTACAACCTCTTCATTTCTCAGTGTCTCTGTTTCATTTTGCTGATAAATCTTTTCTCCTTTCTCCCATTTTTTAATCCTTCAAATATTTTCTGAATCTTTATCTCAGTCAAAATGATTTGTTACATTTTCTTCTGTTTTCTCCCTCCTGGGAGTGCTAATACCCCATGAACATGTCCAGTTGCAATACTGCATCTCTAGCCAGATGTGAAACAGGATCAGCGATTAATTGCTGATGGGCTAATGGCTTTGCAGTGGCTTAGCCAGCTGTGCAGCGGAGTGTCCTCTGCACAGGAGGGGTGGTGCTGAATGGAGTCAAGTCCTTTGGCACTCTAGTTGTGCCAATAATTTCCTTATCATATGTTTTATACATTAACATCTGGAATTAATAGTAAATTCAAATCTGCTCATACACATTCCCTGTAGATGCAGAGATACAGACATTTAAACAATGCCATATGCCAGAAGGATTGCTGGAAGGAGCGTTAGTCTGATAAGAGCTTGTCTGGACTCTACTGCTGGTAACACCACTTGTTTTTTTGCAAAGAGAAAACAGAAGTCAGACATGGTCTCTTACTATGAGCATTTTATCTGGAGCTTATCTCAGAGATTATTGGAAAGTCAAAACACAGACATTGCAAAAATACCAACAAATAAATTTAAAAAAAAAAGGTACTACACCAGCATTGCATTGAATGAAACCTGCCCTTTTTCCAAAATGGGAGCTTTGCTGAAAATCCCAAATACAAGGTGAAGGACAGACTGAAGCACGCAGCCTGCTGATCCAATGCTTCAGTGAGAACAGATGGTATTCTGAAACAGTCCATTTGTGATCATTCCATAATAAAGATTAAAGTTGCATATTCCCCAGCAGAGGTGCTTTCGGCAGCCTGCCAATTCACAAGCAAGTTCTTGGCCCTCCTCTTCCAGCGTTTGACTCCTTTTTTTTTTTTAAACTTATCCATATTACATCATTTTTCCAATGATAAGTCTCTATAAAAAAATCAAGATAGAGAAAAGGATTTCTATTGCCATTGTTTTCCTGTTATAATAGTCAATTAACTACACTAGGAGATTGTTGTATTGTTCCAGACCATAATCTTACAGTAATGTTTTTAGTCATACACATGTTGGAGCTGTACTCCGCTTCCAAGGTGTGTGAGGTTGATAATTACACAATGAATGCAGGGCATTCTCTCATTGAATTTGTCCTTGTGAGCTAAGAAGTGTGGGGGTGTTGTAACAAGGCAGCAGCTGTAACTGACATTCTAATCACAGTTGGGAGTCTGATATAATTTTTTTTTTTTTTGTAAGTTGGCTGCAAACTGTTATTTTACTGCTTATAGTGGAGCTCGTACCCCGACAGGTTGTATAGTAGCAGATAACCATCTGATAACCAGGGATGGCAACACTTAAAAAATTATAAGTTGCTTAAAAATGCTATGGATACAGGTATTACATCATACTTCTAAACTTAACGTGATCTGAATTTTGATGCATTTCATGTAAAATTGATAACTACATTTTCAGAGGTCCATTCTTTTCTGTTACCTTTTTATATGGCCTGTCTGTTGTGGAACATTGTCTGTGTATCATCTTATTAGTATTACATCTGAATTCTATATGTATGCTGAAAAAAAAAATAATTTTAAAGCAATGCTGGATCTGTGAATGCCCATATCATTGTACTATAATAATACATAAACAAATAGGCATTCAGGCCCTGATTCACTGAGAGTAGTTTGGAAGGCACTGAGATCTTACTGTATTTTGATCAAAGTAGATGTTCATTAAAATTGAAACAAACGCTTGCTTTCACCCTTCCTCAATTACTTGCTGTTCAGTAACCATTCAGATGAGGAAGCTTTGTTTGAATTCTGAAATTCTTGTAGCACTTGCTGGAATTGTGCCAATTTGCAATCTATGAGATGGAGAATACTGGTACGTACTTCAGGGATGCAGTTAAGATTAACTAGTGTCTGTATGGGATGTACGTAATGCTATGTGTTTCTTTCTCCCCATAAATACTGGGTTTCCTATTATGTTAGATAACGAATGTAAATGCCTTCTTATTGTAAATACCATATATTATCTCCGAAGAGATCTTCTGCCTTCTACTGTTACTTCAGAAACCATTAGAGGAACCTTTTTAGCATTTAATACTTGGTTGCATTGCTGTGCCAGTCGCAGGGATTGCCTCATCCTTGAGGCTGCTGGCTGTGATGCCACAAATAAGAAATGTGAACAGTAGGACTTTTGGAAATAGCACTGACTACTTTTTGACAACATGGCCCAGCATAAAAAAAAATGCCAAATAAGTGCATTTGAAGCTCTGAGGCAATAAGTAGTTAAGAATTCTGGGTATCGTCTTTACTGAAAGAGATAACAGGAAAGTAAAAAGGAGTTGGCTCTTTCTGCAGAGATAGTATGGCTAAAATGATACTGTTCGGTTATGATGCATGAGTGTGCAGGGTCAAATGTACTAGTTGTGTTATTGGAGGCGATTCTGTAGCTTGAATATACCATGGCATGTTCATATCATCTCTGGGCAGGCAAGGAAGTAATTCCAAGTAGGCCACAGCCTTAGAAAATGAAGGTCACTAAATAAGATTAAAAGATCTTTGAAGACAAAGCTTGAATTGTAATACTTTGTGCTGTTGAAGTAAATTCTATTCAACACTAATCAGTGAGAATTGTGACCATGTTAATAAAAACAGAATATGATAATTTATTAGGTTTTTCTCTGTGTGCTGTAATTTTCTCACCCAGAACAAATAACCTTTACTTTAGGTTAAATGTTTGAAAATGCTCACAACTGTCACATTTCTATGTTCTTTGACTGTCACAATCCAGAGTTCCTTCACAGAATTATTGTATAGCCGGTTCTCCATTTATCTTGAGACATCATGTAAAGGGATTGCAGAAGTCCATCATATGAGGACAGACTCCATGTAAACAATGCTGTTATCTGAAACTAGACTTTGATTCATGGTGTCAAGATTCTTGCTGTGAAGTGCAGCATCCATTACCAGTGCTTCAGTTCTTTTTTTCAGAGCTAGGGATCCCTAGTAAAATAACAATGGGCCACTTCCTCCCCCCATAACACAGGTATTTCCATGCTGTAGTTGGGAAAGGCCTGTACTTTAGTCACTAGGACGAGCTTATAGCATCACCACAGTACCTCAATGTAATTTACCTGGCTTAGTTTGTAGAAGCTGCTGACTTTGCAGTGGCTCAAATGTCAGTAGTGGTGTTCAGGCTAAAGTTAACACCAGCACTACTCTCCCAAATGGAGCCCAGTGAAGGCAGGATGATTATTTCCCTTCACTTCTTAACTACCTCGTGAAGTCAAACCCTCACAGACTAGCACAGGCCAACTACTTTCTGAAGGCACGTGGGCTATTCGCTATGAGTTGGTAAGTACTGTGTTCTTCCCACCTCTTGTGACAATGATGACAGAATCAGTGTCTTGTAGCTCTGCCCAGAGAACGCTAATAGAAGAGCTTTTTGTGTCTCTTCCACCAGTGCAACCTCTTTTGTTCTCTTTTACAATGTTTCCTTGCAGAGCCTCTTCCTAGAATGTTGTCTCTATCTCTCTCCCACTTTATATGAGCATATGATTCTGTTACATGCTCCTAAAATAGATCATGATCATCAAAAGGAATGAGAACTTACACATCCATCCATGAGAACTGTGTCCTGCCGTAGCTTAGTCTCTCTACATGGTATAGAATAGTCTTGTCTGCGGACTGAAACGTTTAAAATACTCCTAGTTAAAACCAAGGAGAAACTCTGAAAGTAGCTGACAGCTCTGGGCTGTGCTTCTGGAGCAGTTAGTAGAAGTGTCACCTGAAGTTAGCACATGAGCTGTTTTATAGAGAACCAGTATGTACATATCTGTATGCAACATGTGTACCCGTGTGTACATTCATTTTCCTTGTTAGCAGTAACCTGATTTTTTCTATTCCAGTGCAAACTTTGGGTGTCTTGATGTTTCCTTTCTGCTTTTCTTTCTTGTGTTTTTAGACCACTGTTAAATTACAGAAATGCAGAAAGCAGTACTGCGGGATCTGTACTACTGTACTAGCAGATAGCAGAGTTCTCAGTCTCTGGATTTGGCATTCTACGTTTTTCCTCTCTTTTTCTAGCTAAAACAATTTGCTGTTGGAGACAAATGTAGTCATGCTGCTATCATACAAAATTTTAAGTATGGCAATATTTTTAGCGTAATTCCCAGAGGTGCATGCTATGTCTAAAGCCAGCAGGGATCTAAAGGGCTGCAATGTGGATAGGAGCACGTCTTCGAAACAACATGTAAAGATAAATAGTTTGACACAGGCTCTTTGGTGAATTTAAAATCAGTTAAAGAGCAGTGGCAGATGTCTAGTAGAAGCAGGTCTGTTGAAGTGGTTTATATCTTCTGAGATTTTTAGTCCTGCATGTTTGCTTTGGAGCTGGAGAGAGGGAGGGAGGGAGTCACTGAAGACAGCAAAATAAACTGACTCTCCACATCCTCCCCTTGTGTTCCTCAAGGGGGGAATGTGATGCTGTGATATCTTCCATGCCTCTGTCTTGAAATTTATCTAAGGTTACTCAGAATAGAGGCTACTTGAGTATCTTAATCTAAATCTGGGGAGTCAACCGTTGTACTGTTTTGAGGGCGGGGGGAAAGGAATGTTTACTGTTAGGAACAATTTTTTTCATGGCCATGCAAAGCAATTGCGTCTGTTCTCACACTCAGGTAGAGACAGAGGAAGGGTGTAAGACCATCAGAATAAACAAAAGTGGCAAGACTAAGTGGCAAGAAAAACGTAACTATATGGTTCATTTATTTATTTATTTAATCTTCTTTTTACTCCCTTATTTAGTACTTCAGCTTTCTCTCTCCTTTTTTTTGACCACTTCATAATTGATGTAATTGGTATCCCAGTTTACCTCACATTTTGAATTTTTCTTGATGTATACCTTCCAGTTGCTGAGTAGAGATAGATGTAAAACTGACACAAGTAATCAAAAGGGCCCCTTGTCACTGGATTTAGCAATCATTTAGGCAAATGTTTATATAGAGTACCTGTATTCCTTCAGGTTTGGATATCTACAAAAAATGAAGACTGGAATTTCTCTGTACCTTGAAGTAGGTACTGTCTAATTATATTAAATGAAGTGTTTGCCAGGAATTCAACGCGAAGCTTTCCTGTGTGTGCTTTTGCTCTTCATAAAACAGGCATGTAACTAACTTCAGAGCAAAGTGTCCTCGTGGAAAGGGCAGACCCAGGCTGCAGTGGGAGGCGTCCTTTGGGCAGTCACTGAGAGCACTGAAGAGTAACTACAAATAGATGGATTTTGCTGCTTTCGTGTTTTACGCTGTGTCAGTGTTAGTTACTGCGAGATGAATGGCAGTAATGGCAAGACGTTCCCCATTGCCTCTTTCTTGTGAAAGCTATTAAACAGCTTTTGAATGTGCCCGCATCATTCTTGGTTTGTTTTCTTTTAACTTGGGCTCGTTTCTCTCATGTCTGTGAGTTCATTGCTACTGTGAGATCACTCTGTGCAAAGGCTGATTTAATACATGTAGGTGGAACTTCAGCTGGTGTAAATCAGCCTTTAATGTTCTTGGGATTTGACTGATTTACATCAAGTTATGATTCAGTCTTTACCGCCAGGCTTAAAATTTATAAGCCAAACATTTTATTGCAACCATTTCACACTGTTTTACATAACAAATATTTTAAATTCATGGTCTCTTTGGGTCCTGATTTTTGGGTAAAGCAAATGACCACAGTGTTACTGATAATTTGCTTTTCCAGACAGATTTTAATCTATTAAATTCTTTTAAGCTGAAGAAGCATCATGTTTGCTGCTGCATGCCTTTGTCCACTGCAGCTAATTACTAAGATGTGTGCATAAGAAGAAACAGTTTTGTTCTCATCATCCTTCCCTGTCTGTGATTCATTCCAGGTTGTCACAATCAAGTATTTGTAGCATCATAGTTCATTACTGTGTGAGTTTGATGTCACAGGATCATTGTTTTCTTCTCTCTGCCTCTAGTTGAGAAGAGGAACAGACTGTAATTAGGAGGGAAGTCGCTTCTGTAGTACATGTGTACATGCACAGTCTTGGAAATCAGCACTGATAAAGAAGAGAATACGGAAAAATAAATTTAAATAGAAGTATTAAAATATATTATTTGAATGTGATGGCTGAAAAAAGATTTGAAGTTGGTGCTAGATGAAAGATAAAAGGCAGTTCATGCACCTAAGGGTAACTTTGTTTTAAAGAGATGAAGTAGGATTAGGAGTATTTATATCCAACTTGAATTAGCTTACAACTTGATCACAGAATATTTTGTTGACTGATAGGTACACTCAAAGGAGATTGAATTCCAGTTCTGAGGAAGAGTAACTCTTAATCCAGGAGTTAAAATGTAAGAAATCCTAGCATGACTTTCAGAATCGTGTGGTATCTTCAGGTACGTTTGTTTCAGGGGTCCCTGCTAATCCATTCACCTTGCTCCCCACTGGCTGGGTGCGAGTGTTTGTTGAGTTGCATCATACCTAGAATAACTGAATTTACAGTTAGAAACAAAAAAACCTGTCGTTGGTGGCAAAAAGGAATGTCTGGATTTTCCAAATCCAGGTTATTTCCCAATATGGCCCGACACCAGCTATGCCGGTACCCGGGAGCTGCCCTTTAAAGAGCTGCTGCCTGCCCGTTGCCTGACTGGTCCCGGAATGGCTGTTAGCGTGGCCTCACAGAGAACTGCTGGGAGACCTCAACTGGACTGTTGGGGAAAGCTTTCTGGCTTGGGTATTGGTTTTATTGGCAGATTTCCCTGAGCAGTCACGCCGGAAGGTGTGCAGGAGCGTGGCACTGTGGCGGGAGCTGTGCCAGCCCTGCTCGGGGCCCAGCACGATGCCTTCCCCTTCCCCTCTGAACCTTGCTTTTGCCCTAAGATTTAAGGTTGTATTAAACAGTCACATAGAAAGTGTGTTTTACTTGGGCTATGTTTTTTCTTATTAGAGTGGATGAAGGAACTAGTGGGCTGAAAGCCACTCAGCTTTTCCCATGTCTATTCAAAGTTTTAGGTGACTAAAAAGACAGCATTAGGGTTTGGACATCAGTACACGGACTCTTGTTTACTGCTGTTGGGATATTGTGGAGTTTCCAATACCAGTAATAAGAGTAGATACTGTCACGGTCCAGATACGCTGTAATTAGTAGAGATATTTTAGATATTTTTTTAAACACAAAATTAAGGAAATTAAGATCAAACACATGCATTCCTGCAGTATCCATTTAATAGTCTAAAGTCAGTGCACAAAATGTTTTATATACCAAACAGCATTTCACCAATTTTCTTCGTACTATTCCATGCTCAGTTATGACATGACTACTAATGCAAATACTGTTTTTTCAAAACCCTGTGAGGGTTATGTTATTCTTATCAGTGTTAGATGTCCAAATATTAACTTTAAAAATGTCAGAAGATATACACACAGTGAATATGATTTAATGATACTGAGAAGCCATAACATATTTAATGCCTGATTTTGAACGTTTAAATTATAAGTTTGTCTTCATTAACGCCAGTTCTTATTCAGTTGACACTGCATTTTTTTTTAACAGCATTGCCAGCAACTTTGTCAGTATTGTTGGCAAATGACAGTGTAATTTAGTTTTAGCAAGTTTTCTACATGCATTCTTCTATTTTTCTTCATTTCAAGAAAGCTGTCCTCCTTAGAAAACAAAACAAAAAAGCCCAAACCAAAGCAAAGATATGGAATAATGCTAAGCTTTTTTTCACAGTTTGTAGGGTCACTGGTGCCACTAATAAATAATATGAGGAATTTCTCCAATGTTTTGGACACTAGCTGAAAGCTCATCAGTCTCTTTTCTTTTGATTCTACAATATTAAGGATATATGTACTGATTTTTACAATCAGTTCATTGGGTTTGTGATACCACGTTGAAGCCTTATCAGTACATTGAGAATAGTTTCTCAAGTTGGAGTATAGGCTAGATTCTAGACTCAATATTTTTTGTTCAGGTACTCAGACAATTTCCATACAGTGGAATACTCACGCATTTGACCTCAGCCATAGAAAGGTTGTGGCTCTCAGTGGGCCATTCTGTAGGTTGTGATACCGCTGTGTCTGTGAGTCCCCATTGAGTGTTCTGATTTGAAGTCCTGGCTCTTGTGACAAAATGATGATGAGCTACATCACACATAGTTGCTTGCTCTGTTCAGGGTAACATCTGTTAGACCCCAAATTTGGTTGAAGCCCCGCAAGTAACAAATGAGAAAATCTCAGTGTCCAATTTTGTGTATGCTACTAGTGTATTATTTTATACAAAATAACAACAAAAAAACCCAACAGCACTAAAAATTATAACGATAATTAGCTTCCCCAGCTGTGCAGGAGATTTAGGCATTTGTTAAGGCATTAAAAAGCAGGGGGACGTAAACTGGTCAGTCAAAATACACTGTTGATCAGTGTCCTTAGGATGTGCATTTTTACTACTGGATTAAGTCCCAGAATTAGTTGGCTCTGTTTTGTATAACACAGAGAACTTCAACTCTCTTGTCCTTGATATAATAGAGCCTTACAACGTCCCAGCTGTAGCTGGTTACCCTCTATGGAAAGGAAAGGAAAGGTGCACATTGTATGAGGATCTGGTGCAAATCAGGAAAATGCTGCCTGCAAATGAAGACATTGGTACTCTTTCTGGCACACTACTACTGGTTTTTTAAGTGTGCAAGAGGAGACAATAAAAATGAGTCTGATTTGTAGTTCCTAGCAGCTAACTGGAGTTTTTCCAGTAGGTTCTGAATTGTAGCTGGATGCAAGATGGGAGCCTGCAGAGGGGGAACAGTAAGAAGGAGGGTGCAGTGGGTATTGAACAGCAATACAGACTGGTATGAATACAGATTAACTCAAAGTTAGACCTGGGTAGGATCTTAAAAGTGATGTAGATGAACTACTTAAGTATTCACTATATGTCTCAGTGAGATTCTTTGAAAATCATTCTGGCATAGAGCATATATTTTTAACACTTAATAGTGAGAGTAAAAGCAGAAGTATACAGATTTTTAAAATAATTATTTTGAGGTCAAATTAAAGGATTCCCAGACCCCTTAACTAACCACACATTTATTAAAAATCTATGTAAAGCATTCCATTGTTCTCCATAAATATTCATGTTTATTTTAATAAGTGCTTTACAGATTTATTTTAATTCCACCTAAAACCCTCCAGTGACTAGAAAACTTCATATTCAAGTCCAGGTGCACAGACAAATCTGGAATATATTTCTAAGATGCTGTAGCATAGTTATTAAGAGTATTATTAATGACAGCTATTTTTGTTGTTGGTTTTGATTGCCACAAGAGAACACAGAAGCTTGCAGCTGGGATTCTTTGAAGCAACATTCTATTCTTTAGGGAGCTGTTATTTCAATAAAAACAATGAAATCAGTTAGCATAGGTAATAAAATAATTATAGTAATTTATTTTGGCTATTAAGTGTTGAATCCCCTTAGCTAATCATCCACTTAAAGCTGTTACTCAAAGTGCCCTGGTTGATTTTCCTTAAAGTTAAATATCATGAATTCTTATTCACTGATAAATCCATTTTTAATAAAATCCGGATGTGCTTTTCTACTGGTGTTACTCTGAGTGCTATCAATAATGTAATGTAGTTACCCCAAACTAGTAAAGGATATTTTCCGTTGTCCCATCCATAAGAACAGTCATTCTTTGACTTCTTTGTACCTCATTACAACTGTACTTGAAGCTTACGTACTTGCAGTTAGCAAAGCTTACTGTTCACAACCAAAATCAGTATTAGAGGAGAGTTTGCTCATGCGGTGTTCCAAAAACCCTGTGTGTGAGCTGGACGGCCATGATTCCTTCCAGCACGGGCAGCGACAGAAGGGCCCATCTTCCAGTACTGGAGAAGCGCGGTAGTTACTGCTCTGAAACCAATACCAATTGTTCTCTTTAAGTAATTTAAACTTGTCTTAATTTTACGTTGTTGTGGCTTCTAATAAGTCCTTCAAATTACAGAAATGAATACAGACAAAGCTTAGTTTCTGTCTTAACTCTTCCTTTCTTGTGTAGAGCAAGAGTCCAAGGGATATGTAAAGGATGTGATTCTAACTCCTCTTTACAGAATGGCCACACTTATTTACAGAGATGAGAATTTGATCCTTCAGCATGTTATTGCTAAAGTATTACTGAGTAAATCAATCGTTATAGATTAACTGACAACAGTCAAACTCTGTCTTTTAAAGAAAGCAACATTTTTTCTGTTTCAACATAATTTCCCTTCAATTGATTCAACTACTCATTTCCTCAGATAGAAGACAGTAGAAAGTTATTCAGTGAATGCTTTGTATGATGTAGATGAACACACACACACACACACATATGTATATATGTGGGGTATAGAATTAAGATGCTATCAACTTGCCTATGATATAAAATCAACAGAAATCAGTGAAATTTTTTTCTAAAGACTTCAGGACACAGATTTTATGGACCATATCCAGCAAGAGGTGTGAACATGACTAAATCCCAGTATGTGAATGGTTCCAGTGAGGTTTGCCCTCACAGTCTCATTCCTTACTTACTAGCATATGACAAAATGAGAAATCCCTCAGTGAAAAACTGTGTATCAGCAGAAACAATCTATATTGCAGTTGGTACTGCAATAGTAATTTTAGCTACTTTACCGCTGTATTTTATCTCTCAGGCCACAAAGACTGAGAGCTTCTAAAGTAGTAAATCTACTCAAGGAAGAGAGTTGAATTTCGAAATAAGTGGAAAAGAGATTCCAGGGTTTGGGCAATCTAGAATGTGGTTCCTTAGGTGTATGGCCTTCATGATGATGGTTTGGAAAGGTTGGCAGCTTGTAGAAGGGTGTTTAGGGTGGCCCTTGTTGGGTTTTCTGGTTGTTTGTATTTGGTTTCATAACGTTTAATAGTGGTGACTGTTTTCAGGCAGTTCCACTGTTTGTTGCTCCTGGAAGTGCAGGGACAATCTGAAACTGCAAATAAAGCACTGCCTTAGCCTGAATAGCGTAAGGGAAAACAAACAAACAAACAACAAAAAAATGAAAACAAACCAAAAACAATCAAACACCGCCCCCCCCACCCCCCTCCAATAAAAGCCCCACACAGTTGTGCTCTTGTTACATACGTCAGCTTCTGCATCCCCATTAGATTTTAAATAATCCTCAACAGCTGAGCAAAATTAGTTGGGCTATGATAGAATTGATACATCATTGAAACTGTTTTCTAGATATCTTCTTTTAAATAGTCGCTAACTTAAAACTCAGGATATTGGGAAGACTATTATTAAGGGATTTTGATATCCACATTTTTTTCTTCTTTAAGGGGTGGTTTTTATTTTCTTTTAGAGGGATATAAATTAACATCCTTTAGAAGTTTCAGTTGGGGAGTGAACAGGAGTGTAAGCTCTGCATTGCATCGGTTTATTCTTTTAGGAATCACATTTTACTCACAGTGGAGTACCAAAAATTGCCATCTTTCATGAAAGGGATTAAATTAAACTATGCCGCATAAGATACCTTGACAATTCCTATAGATTATAAAGATGAATATCTTGAGAAAAAAAATCTTTTTAAGGAAAGCCTTTAAAATATATTTGCTCTGTTTCTGCAAGGCTTTAATGGATGAAATATATCTGGCTTTTTGTTGCATTTCTGACTGTTAATACGTAACGTGGAGGTTTCTTTTTCCTTGTGCCTCTAAATCAATTATTCACTTCTATATCTTGGTAGAGGCAACATCGTGGTCTCCTTTAGCATGAACGTGAAGGAGTGGTGAAGTTACATGGTTATCAACCCACGAATAAATTCTGCAATTTGCAGTTTGACATCACCTGTAACATAAGAAGGCAAATAGATACATTCTTCTGCTCAGCTTTGATAAACTTTATAAAGAACCTGAAATATTCTTCCAATCAAAATTACTGTAAATAGTCTACTAATTGATCATTTATAATTAAGTTAAATAAGGAAGAGTAAAGATTTCTTGAAAATGTAAAAAACTCTTCCAGTAATTAGTCTGCTTCAAACATGGAAATTTCAACTCTAATCTGATAAATGCAGGTGTGTTTAAAAAAAATAATATTAGTGACTTAACTGACTTCATTGAGAATAAGTTAAATACATGTACAATTGTTCATGACTTTAAAATATAGTCTGGTTATTTTTAATAGTTTACAGAATGCCTTTCATATTGTGTTATTTAATTTGTAATTTTGTTGGATTGAAAACTGCAAATTTAATTTACTTTGCAGTAACAATACAACTGGCAAAAGAAAAGTTAATCGTACATTATGCCATGCTTTTCTTAAAACCTCTGCTCTAGAGATCATTTGATTACTGAGTATCACAGCTTTCATGCGCATGAAGAAATAGCTTGAAAATGCACTAAAAATATTTTATATTGAAGAAATAAATAAGATTACAAAAGTGCTGTTTTAGAGATTTTGTTTTGTAAAGACAGTATCATGTTGTGAAACAGCTCGCTAATTGTTTTTGGCTGTCTTTGTTCATCAGTATTTAATTCAGGCTTTCCTTTAAATCTTAGACATTCTTTATTTTCTGTCTTTATAAATGTTGGAAATGGGAAAGGCAGTAGTACAAGAAATACAAATTTGCAGTCTAGAGAGTGCGTTACCATGGTGGTCAATTTAGGGATATCACTGTATAAAATCTTACATTAAAAAATAATTACAAAAAAAGGCACTCTAAGCTCATGGTCAAACGGTACAGTACCCGCAGAATTTTTCAGTCACTATGAAGCTTTTCCTCTCTTAAAATGCAGCAAAATCTGTTCACTTAGAAGCAAGAAAAAAATTCTGTAAGTGATGGATTTAACACACTGGATAACCTTTTCATTAGACAATTATGTGTTTCAGTCCATGGGATATGAAGTGTATATTTTTTGTAGTACGTTTTCAGATGTCAATGACCCTATTTCATGGAATATAAGTCACACTGTGAATTTCAAGATCTGAAGAAAATCAATAGATGAGACATTGAAGACTCTTATATCAACTGAACATATTTTTTCATTTTTTTCCTCCCTCTCTTTTTTAATCTTCTTGCTGAAAGCTCAACCCAAACATCAAAAAATCACTGGAAGACTTGGATAATAATTACTAGAGTCTTGGATTTTACTGTAAAGAGCTTTTGTATCCTAGCAGTATTTGAAGTCCTAATCCACTAGGTACAATACCCCTGGGTAAGAGACCAGGAACGTTAGAGAGAGTTAAGCCATTGAGCAATAAAAATTATTGCTCTACATCAATTTTGAAAAATCTTCTCTTACCTTCACAATCAATAAAACCCAAATTGAACAGTCACAATTCACATTAAACTAATTAGAGTAATTAACATAATTATATTTAGAATTACAAATGCATGCATTTGGTGTTACTAGTGGGGGAGACATTTTCACAAACATATCTTTTACTAGTGCCTCAACAAAAATTAAAGAAATTATACTGTCTTTTAATACTCTTCCCCCCTATAATTCCCATATATTTGTGCAAAACAATCATCTTGTTCCTATCTGTTTCTCACCTGTCTCACAGACTTGTAAGTTCACTTTTGGACACTTGAAAGAGTAAGCACCACTCTCACAAATGCATGATTAGGAATTTAAATAGATGATTCTCAGAAAAAAGAAAAAAAAATGGACCACCATATGCACTGATTACATGTAATCCAAGAGGTTTAATCCTGAAAAAGATACCATTTATGAATCCTCTAGTGATTGCAGGAATGCAATTTTATATTCTCTCATTAAATCTGTTTAGGATTTGCAAACAAGCAGAGCTTTGGAGTTCTCAGCTTAATTCACTTGTATGCATGGATAGAAACTATGAAAATCACTTGAATAGTGAAACATGAGAGGAAATGAAAAATATGACAAAGTGGAACAACAGCCCGAGTCAAACTATCACAAATTTCAAGGACACTTATCCTGCCAATTAGTTAGTGTTAATAATTATTTAACCTTTATGAAAGAACAATACCAGCAAAAATGGGAAATCTTCATGCAAAACAAATTTAAACACAAAATAAATAAAAATCAGTGCAGGTATGCAGAGTAAATATTTATCAAATATTATTCATTCAGTATGTTTCTACCTAGGAAACAGACACTGTTGGAAGGATTCAGAAAGACAGATGCCTCATAACCATATTTATCAATGACAAAGCAAAAACCCAGTTTATGTATGGTATTACTAAAAGAAATCACGCTTATATAGTAACAAGTCTGAAGTTGTCGACAATCTTCTTTATTTTAATTTGTTAGTTTATTTTATGTCTTTTTGTTGATTTCCAGTTAAAAATATAAATAATAAACAGTGAGGAGAACATCTTCAGTTTACAGAAAGTCTGTGTTTCTGGAAATACGTTTGTGTTTTAATTAGTGTATTTTTATTTGTTGATACTCTATTTCTCAATTAGAATTGTGCACATAAATTGATAAGAATTCATCTTAAGGCTATGCTTAGTTCAATGATACACATGAGAATGATTATGCATCTGAAAAATGCTGACGAGGTAATTAGAAAGTTAAAAGATTCTAAAAAATCAACCGTAAGTCTCACTCTGAGTCGGCAAGCATTTTGGCTCAAAAATTTGTCTGTGCTTTACTTGTAATGATGGTTAGTTTTAGGAAACTATTCATATTTAACTTCAAGCTTTAATGCAGTATTGTAACAATTTTGTTCATTTTGTCATGTGCCATCCTGCTTTCAAGTGCTTCAGCTGGTATCTTAGGCTGTGTTTTTCTCATGCAAAGCCAATAGAGGTCCAGGCAAGTCCTGTGCTGGGTAAAAGGTCATGGTGGGAACTTTGTGGAGAACAGAGATTGCTATAAATCTGTTGCAAGATACATATAGTTTAACACTGCAAATTCTTCCAGCTGAGAATTTGTGATGTAAAACTTCACTTTGAGAGCCAAATTGTATAACATATAATAAAAAGTCTCCCTAGATTTGAAAATGCTATGAAGAACAAGGTGTCAGACAAAAGTGGATCATTTTAATGAAGAGTATCTCAGACATCTCTGAGGGTGTGAAAACTGTGACCAAGGACGATGAAGTAGCTTGCTTAAGGTCCGAGTAGGACTCCGATCTCTTGTGCATCATCACTGCCCTGTACTTCTTACACAACATTTCCTGCATCTTATATGCCAGAGTTACCCACTTTTGCTTATTCAGTTCATCTAATAAAATCTGGATACTTTTCAGTATTGATTGGTGTAAGTGTGGCTTAATGGCAGAATCATTACTTTTTTAATCTTGGAACTGCCAGCCCTTACTCTCCTCAACTGAAATTCGGTTTCTTCGATTAAGGACTGCCATTACTAATTGTTTTTAAGTGTTGCTTGAATGGTTCTAGTTCAAAAAGTTTAGTTCTTCAGCAATATCTTATAGTTCCACACTCTTAGTAATTCATTAAAACTTTATGTTGCGTGGCATGACCAAAGCCAGAAAAGGGAAACTGATAGAAAATCCTGGAACAAAAGGTACAACTTAAATGGTAACTTTCAAAAAACAGTGGCGTGATGGCTTTCTGCACTGCAAATGAGCTGCATCTGTATGTCCGTTCATTCTTTGCATTAAACTGATGCATTTCTGGCGGCAACCGTAACTGAGTTTGCCTACCTATTTCACATCTATTCATACAGTTCTGGAGGAAAGGTCACATAAGGATAATATGTCAAAAGGGTATAATTAAGATTCAGGAAGATTAATACCTGTGGTATTTAGTGAAATTGCCTTCTAGTGGAATGCTCATCTATTACTTTGATATTTAACATTTCTGCTGTTAAAATGTTAGTGCTTCTAAAAGTACAAAATCGGTGGCAGACATTTGGGTTATATACTCTTTTTATACCGAAAAAGAATCCCACAGGAGTAGCAATCCGGTCGAGGTTTTTTTCCTGGAATTATAATGTTTAAGTCTTTCAGTTTTTCCACTATGAATTTGTATTTGGTAAGGTTATTTAAGTTATGTCAGTCAGTTTGACAAGCGGTGTCAGTTTGAGGGTGTGAGGGAGAACATACCAGTAATAGTATCTGAGATATATGGAATGGTCTCTAGTGAAATGAAAATGATACATCTGTAGGATGAAGAGGAATAAATGTTACTTAATTCAACATGAAGAAAAAGATCTTTTTAACATGATTCAGCACATACTTAATATATAATTGAAAGCAGATCAGTAGCCTCAATGGAGTTTGTGGTACACTGGAGCTACTCTTCCTTCTAGCATCTACACAAACACATTAAAAATGGCACACTTCCCAAAAAGTGCAGTAAAGATGAGAAGACTAGTACAAACTGACACCCCAAAGTAGGTGAAGTTAAATAGTAACTAGACAGGTATGAACATTATGAAGTCATCAGGTTTTTCTCTTACTCATTATGAATGCTGCAAATAGTCGTTTTCTTATATATGTATGTTCCCATCAAGTCTAAAAAAGTATGCACAGTACACTGCTGAAAATCATAGCAAAACAAATTTGAATGAGAATCTACACCATTTTCCTGAATTCTTTTCAATATTTTATCTTTACTTTTCGAAATAAATGGAAATTTTGCTTTATTGAGAAATAGGTTCTGCAAGACATTGGCATGAATCATCCTTCCACAAATGGAGTTGATAATTAAGTGAGTCATAGGTAGAGAACTTCTAGAATTACTTGGTAAAAGTTCTGTATGGCTTTGCAACAGGTATAACAAATATCAAGATTTTGAGTACTGGCAGTACTAAATATGCTGTAGTAAATGTTGTATTGTATTATACAACACATGCTACCATTAAATTAAAGAAATCCTATTAGTGTAACAATAGGATCTTAAACTGCATTCAAAGCAAGGAAATTCAGACTTATCACTGACATCACCACTAGATTAAGTCATGTAAGACTTTACAAGGTGACACCCCAGAACTTCTGTGGTTTTGAAAAGAGTATGATTATTGGGAGTGCCCTATCACTACTTCATCTGTTTACTTCTGGGTGCATTTTAGTTAAAAAATTACAAATACGTTTAGTTAATGTAATTGACAGTGTGTCTGTCCATCTCGGCCTGGGCTTGACTGTGCTTCCAGTTGGGCAAAGCAGAAGATTTGGAAGGTTCAGGATACTTCTGTTAAAAAGAGCTTTCACTAGTTGTCTTCCTGAGCTCTGGGAATGTCTTTGTACTCAATTATCATAAAAAAGGAAAAAAATTATCTGTTGGTAGAGCTTTAATTCTTATACTGAGAAGAGGCATTTGGTCTTTTAAAACTGAAATACTTTATATTTCTCTTCCGATTCTGAAAGGTTTGTGAAGTTATGATAATTACCTTACATAATCACATCATAAACCCCAACAATACATTTAGTAAACAGTGAAGATGAATAGAGACTGGACAAGGTGCTATAGGAATTCAGAAGACAGTATCACTCCTATTTTTAAATAAGGACATGATTTAGCTGGAGGTTTCATTGTGTAAATCTGATGGTCGAATGTTATGTGATAATAAGTTATTTTTTTGATCATTGAAAACAGATGTGAAATCAGGAACCAAAACAATTACTTTGACGTCTTGTAAGACTCTGACAAAATTAATAACTTCGTATTTGCATAAAAGACAAGGTTATCCCTCAGGCTACTGTGAGAAGAATGTGCAGGTTTTTTGCAAGCGTGATGTACAGACTCAAGGTCCAGAAATATCGTTCGGTGAGTTTTTTCATATTTAAGTATGTAGTCCTACTGAGTCTACTAAAATGATTCGCATAAGAGTTTGTGGGACTTTTGCTGTTTTGTGTAATTACCATGTCTGTTACATTCTAGACTACATTTTATTCTTCTTTATCTGCAGATAGATCTTGCTCTAATCTGCAAGTCTCCCCTACATGTTAGGAATTGCAATTTAACCTAAGAACTGCACTCACTGTTACTATGTGACTGTACTTAAAATTAAGTGGAATATATTTAGGGTTGCCACAGCTGCCACTTTTGTGGGAGTCAATATTATTGAGCACACAATTTAATTGACATGTCTCATGTAAAATTTCCCATTAAGCAACAGCGTGTTGCTTTGTAACTACTAGACATTGCTTTGTTTAAAAGGTGTGGTAATAACTTATTCAACTTTTATGACTTAGCTGAAAGAAGGTAGCACGAAGGGAATGAGTATTAAGAGCTAAGAGAAGACTGAAAAGAAAGAGAGAGGCTAACTGAGAAATGGGAGAGATGGAAATTCGTTTGGAATAAATGCATGTGTTGTTCAGTATTCTTGCAGCTGGATGTAGTGGGATATTATGACTACAGAGGCTTAAATTGAGATCGCAGCTGAGTGGGGGAGAAAAAGTGGGAAAATCCTGGGGGAGAGGAGGGATGAGGGATCAGCTCTGGCTGGAAAGGGCCAAGGCACTCATCAGAGCTCCAAGTACATTTGATGTGATGGGTGCTGAAAATACAAGGAAGGATAGAGGGTTTGCAGCCCTTCTTGCTGCCAAAATCAGTAGTGATTTTGGAACAGAAGGGAGATACGAGGATGGGGCTACTGCCTGGAACCTCTTCTGGACTCGGTATAACCCCCAGAGTATAAAAAAGGCCAGATGTGTCTTTTCCTTTCTGCAGCTGGCCAGAAAAAACAACAACACTGGAGCAGAACCTTTCTGGTTCGGACTTGAATAACACCATGTTCCTCTTGAACTTAGAAATGGGTATGGTAAAGCAAGTGATTATAACACCCTGTTGAATTTTACGTTAATTTGTTAGCATCTGATGGGAAAATATAAGTATTCAGGGTCATAAAGAGCTCTTTTTTGAAAATAAAATAGACTGGACAAAACAAGTGAAAGAAAAAATGTTTAAGATTCTTTCATTCTATCTTTATTCAAGCAGAATTTCCAATTAGTTCAGTAAGAATTGGGAAAGAAGTAAAATTGCTTTATTTTAGCAAAATTATTCTCTCAGAAAAGTAGCTAAAATAGAAACTCAAACTGAATTTTTAATTGCCAGATATTTGCAGAATTATAATAAGTTCTGTAAGTACACCTGCTCTGATAATGGCTTTCTTTTAGCCCTCCCTTTTAAGCAGAAACAAGAAACAGAAATACTGTCCCAATGCATCTCATCCATTTAGAATCACATATGCTTTACTTTGCACGTACCTGGGTTTTCTAAGTATGAGGCAACTGATCTTTGAATGACTTGGGTATATATGGGTTTCCCATTGCCTGTATTATCTTCTTAATCAACTAGTTGTGCCTCTTAACTCGTTATCAACTTTTTTTTTCTTTTGGTGGCAACAAAGGCAGTTGCATTGAAGGCTTAAGCAGCATGCAGAGGGTTTTTGTCACTCATGAAGGCACGATTTGCCTTTGTAAACTGCAGGTATCAAAGCAGCTTTTCTATTCTGTTTGGACACACCGCGTAGTAACAGGGGGATGAGAGGCAGCTGTGCTTCAGACCACATGAGGTAATTTGCAGACACATTTTAATTGCCTTTTAGAGAGCATGAAGGAGTTCCAAATAGTCTAATGAGTTCCAGCAAACACCTGTGAAATGCTTTTAGACCACCATGTGAAACAAAAATTAAGAAGGAAATAAAGCACAAATCTAGCATGTATATTCTAATGGAGGATAGAGAGGAAAATATATTTTCTTAAATACCCACCACATTCTCTAAGGCAAAAATGAAGAAAACAACAAACCATTCTGTATTTTCATACCTTCAAAAACTTAAAGAGACAAATTTCAGCAAATGGTCTTTGTACAACCATTAATATAGGAGCCTTAGGAGCAGAGGCTTGCTTGAGGTTGAATTATAAATAGTTTCAATGTATAAATGTATTTTTAATCATTATATTGTAACTCTGCAAAATAATTATGGTCCGGCTTAACTTCAAGTGTGTGAGACTGTATCACTTAAATCAGAGGTTTTCTTGAGTGCTTTTTTCTCCCTAGGGGCTTAACAGTAACAGCAGAATCTCATTGCAAAGACCCTGCAAATGATTTAACATTAGCTACATTTATGCCTATGTAGTGTTCTGTATAAATGTATTTTTGTTGGACTTGTAGGTTGCAAACCTCTGATGACAGCGAATTTGTTGCTTATGTTTAATACTTAAAGGAAATCCACAGTGAAGTTGATCCTTGAGGTGGAGCCTCGGGTAATACGAATTATGCTTCAGCTCTATAAAATACGAAATATCACCCCTATCAAGAATGCCGTGAGATTTTGAACATGCAAAGACAAGAGCTGTTTCAAAGTAGATTGCTTAAACAAAATGTTAGAAATTTAGAAAAAATATTCCAAAGCCAATACAATTGTAAGCCCTATAGGAGCTAAACATTGTAGACATTGTTGTGCGGTGGCTTTTTTTTCCAAGTCTACGCAAGGAGAATTTGCAGAAGGAAAAATTTATAATTTTTTTTTTTTTGGCCTTTAAGAAATGCCTGGTAGTAGCTGCCTTTTTGCCTTCAAGAAATCCAGCAAGTTGATCGAAGTTATAGAAGTTGTACATTAAATATACAGTAGAAGAATATCAATTTGACAAGAAAAAGCGTATGTTTGACATTTTGCATTTCATCATTTGAACTTGCAAGACTGATTTGTGGCATGCAATAATGTTGTCTTGGGCCTCTTTGGAAATGGTATAGTTCTCAAATGATGAGAACGCTGAATGTTTGGCTTTATAGAGAAAGGCAGGAAAGTTTGCTGTTGAATGACATGAATGAAATGACAGTTCATCTCTAGAATAAGACATTGTGCTGTGAGGCTGCTGTATCATTACTTCCTTAGCAATGAAAAATTCCATTAAAAATCATCTCTGTCGTATGCTTTGTCATAACGTATATTCTTCCTCACTGGCAAGGACAAAACTGTTTAGGGTATCCGAGTTGAATGAAAGACTTCACATATGTGATGCGTGCTGTTGCTTGAGAGAGATGCTAAACTGAGGGAGAAAATGTAGAATGTCCATTCCTCTCTTCCAATTAAACCTTCAGGATTAAATAAGTCGTGGGGTTGGTTGGTTGGTTTGTTTGTTTGTTTTCAGATGAACTTCAGACATGAGTAGGAGATAAAATAATCCATTTTTCATTTCTGACACAATAGAGGCAGACCTGAGAAAAGAAAAAATAAAGAAAAAAAAAGAGTAAAATCCAAAGCGAAACAAACATTTCCCTATAATGTACAAATTACAAAATGCCTTAGATTTTTTTTTTCTGGAACTATGTAGAGTTTCTCCTGTTGTGCAAGGACTAGAGGCGTACAATAGATGGCAACAAGGTAGGATTGAAGTGGTGTGATGACAGCATGGTACAGACTTGGCAGCACAGTGTAAATAGCTGCCAGATCAAGTCCCAGAGGAATCCAAAAGTCTGGGGCTGGCATGGCAGCATGTGGTGACATGGGGCTGAGTTAAGGGCATCACATGTCAACTACCGAGCACTCTCATTAAAATCATTTTGAACAGCAATAAACACTGCGATGTTGGGAATAATCCCTTATGAAACCACAGAAACCAAAGGTGAACCTCAACACATCAGGTACCAACACTTCCAACAAAACTTAGCAAAGCCCAGCAAGAACATGTGTGTCTTTCCAAACTGAAATGCCACATCCTCTTTTGCATATAAAAAGGTCTCTACATCTCAGAATGAGCAATGCTTCTTATTTTTGTAGAAGCAGAAAAATATCTATATTGACCCTTGGAGATGATTAAAAGTGTAGGAGCCCTGCATTCTTACAAAGGTATTTAAGAACAATAAGTTTTTCAATTATAATCAGCTCAAAGAATCTTCCTGGAAGAAAAAAAAAATCTTTTAAAATGCTGTTTTATTGAGAACTCACTGTTTTATATTGAGTAATTATTTTGTGAAATTTTGAAAGGGAACAATCAATCTGAATCACTTAAATTCCATTTAATTTCACTATTAGAATATCTAATTTTGCTTTTGATATTTTAATATATTTTGTTCATTTGTTAATATAACTATTTAATATTATGTATCCTATTTATATATTTATATTACTTCAAAGTTACTTCTGCTCAGCATTTGAATCCTTTGATAAAGGTGATTTAAACCTGATTTTTGAGTTGTTCACAAAATCGTAAAATCCACATTGAGTAATATGGAAGTAGCAAATAATAATGTGTTAGTATATTACGTTCTGCCTGAGAACATTGCAAGTCCTTTAAGTCAAGGTGTTCTGAGGTATGTTCCAGGTACTTTAAAAACAGTAAACATTGCTAGAAATAATAATAGCCAGGGTTAACGTTCTTATACTCATTCTATCCACATCTGCCTTGGTTTCACTTTGCTTTCATTTTTGTCTACTTATTTTGTCTATTCTTTTCCCTCTCCTTCCTTCCTTCTCTGTCCTTTGAAAAGATTCTAGTGCATGAAGAGTTTTCTCTCTGTCCTTGTTCGAGAATTGAGGAACTGTTACGAGAGATTCCTCTCTTTCATCCATCCGTTTCTTTTGTTTGCCCCCTCCTTCTCTGGCATGTCTGAACATCCTTCACCGCCTTTCCTCTACATGTTGTAAAGCATCAGAGCGCACTTTGCTCCAGCCGTATATCTTTATATCTTCAAGAATTTTCACCCTCTTGCTCTTATATACTTTTAAAAGCGTTAAGGACTGTGCCAACATTAAAGATCAATAAAACTATTATCCGAAGTTTCATTATAACATTATTCTAATTCAAAAGATAAAGGAACTCTTGTTTCCCACGTAAGGAAGCTGAAGTAGGGTGAGACTAAATTTCAGTTTTAAAATAGCTATCACTTTGACATAGCCCATATAAGGTGTTTTTAATATAACTTTAAAAACATTTAAAACTTACTCATCCTACTAATTTGTGTTAGAGATGTGCTTAATCATGGGAATGATGCTTTCACTTGTCATCTCCCACAATCAAAACATGTTTTTGAAGAAATGGTCTGAAATAGCATAACCCTTGAGGACAAAAATTGTTCCAGGTGTGCCAAGGTAAATGTCTTCTGATAGGTTTTGCTTTCATTATACACTTCTGGACAATTCCTGAAGAGAGGAATGCATCGGGATAATGCTGGGATTCTGCAGAAACTCGGAAGACCTACAGGATTCATGGATGCGGGAAATCTGTAGGGATAAGGTGGTTAAATTTTGATTTCAAAGGTGACCTTTACCACTTTGAAAGTTCTTGAGATAGGCAGTTCTGTGCTGCTTGATTTAATTATTTAAATAAATATGCATTTTTCTTTCCTAGTATCTTTTAGAAATGAGTTATTTATCTCTCTATCATGATAAACATCCTGCAGCATTACCAAACACCATTCAAAACCCATTACCTGCCTTTGATAATAGCATTACCTCTTTTCAGGATAGCCTGAGGAGTTTCTTGCAGCCCGAAAGCTTTACTTTGGTCTGTATTTGCCAGCAAATCCTCTTTGCCTTTGGTGACTTCTGAATTTTTTTAGGCTGTCCACGCTTAGTGCTTGGACAGTCATAAAGAGATTTAAGGGCTTTTGGTTTAAAAATGGTTGTTATTTCATAGTCATGCTTATGAATAAAAATAGGAAGTTTATTTTTAAACTTAAGCTTCTACTTAGTTTTTCCTCTTAAATTACAGAAGAATCTCTGTCAAGATTGGTTTATGGAGAGAAAAACAGAGTCAAACAATAGTGCAAAGTATTTTGATATGCAAAAAGGCTAAATTTTAGAGTACCTTAAGTATAAACACAGATTTTGCTTGTTCTGGCCTTGCAAAGGGACAGTTTGGGCTATGCTGTTTAAAAAAAAAAAAAAAGGCAAACAAAAGAGTTTGAGTGTTTCCTTTAGGACACCAAGGATATTTTGAATGTCTTAGTTAATTTGGTGTATAAATCTTGTTTACATTAATCACTCCTCTGTAACAGGAGAGTCCTGCTTTTAGAAAGAAGTTGGCACTGATGGCTCTCTAGAGTCTGAGGACTGTGACATTCAGTCTGGAAAAACACTGAAGCCGATACCTGTTTGATAAATGTTGTCCAGGCTTTTCACAGTTAAGCGCTGAAGAATTGCTGTCGTCTGTTGGAAGCCTGATTTAGCGAATCTCTCTCTGTTCCTGCGAAGCGGCAGGTGTACCTGTTCTACTTTTCAGGACTCATGAAAAGTAGAAATTATTTGGGAGGAGGGAATACTTTTCTGTTAAAGGAAGAGCTGATAAAATGAAAATCTACCTTTGAGATAGCACAGTAAAGCCTTAAGTAAGGAAAGTAATCAAGGACCAGACAAAAAGCGTCAAGATACTGTACAGTTATTTAGTGAAATGTATAGCAGTAAAGAATTTGTAGTATGAGGGTGTTAGGAGTATTCCTCTCATAGTGGCGTGTAGAAAGTGGGCAAATATATGGAAAACCATAAAGGAAAAGTAGTAGCCTGGTTTTATTCTAGGTGTTAATCTATATAATTGGTAGTGAAGGGTGCACAAGACCAGTGGTGGGAGGAGAGGGAGGAGGTGTTAAACCGTGTAATAGTAAAGTTTAGGTTCATCTAGACACAGCATACTCAATATATGCATCCTTAAATAGGGTAGATATTTGATATGTAACAGTGTGTAATTCCAAATGGTTACAGTGCAGTTAAGAGCTTTGTATACTTCCAAAGAGAGTACAGGAAAAAGCATCTGTTTAATGTTGTATCATTCTTTACAAATTGATTGCTAGGGATGAAATTTCTGATTGTGATAAACTGAAAAAAATCTGCATTACTTATTAGGAACATGCCTTGCTTTTCTATTTTCTTCTTAATTGTAGTCTGCCTACTATGGAGTTGCCCAAAAAGAAGTCTTAAAGGAATGTAGCAGGGAAGAGAAGAAATACTTGTCCTGCTTTCTTAAGGCGTGTTCTCTCTTAAGCTTCCCTCTGACTGGGATGGATTATTCTTTCCAGGGTTAAAGCCTGGCATCAGAGAAGATCCCATGTCCGTAGTAAAGGCAGAGGAACTGAGAGGATGGAGTCAATGACTGCCCAGGGTGTCCATGAAAAGCTGGCAGTTTGGCAAAAGCTCATAGAGGGAGAAAGGTAGAAAATGAAGCAGAAGCCGTCTGCTTTTCTTTGCCATGGATGAAACAAACTGGTAGAAGTGATAACTGGTTTTGCTTGCTTTTGCCTGTTCATACCTTTTTTCTCCCTACTTTCTATTTTTGAGTAGTGAGTAAATAATGCTTTTCCCTGAAGATCCACGTCACTGCACGCTTGTCACAGGCTCATGGGAGCAAATGCTCATGGTTGCCAAACCCCAACTGGAACCTGTTGTCACAGGCACTGTAGGGAAGATCCTACGGATGCCAAAAGCCCAGCGCAGACACTGTCACTAAGGTGACTGGGAACCAGACAGGTGTGTTCTTGCACTGGAGGGTGCTCGGATTACACAGTCGTCCGCTGGGCGCAGTACATGGAGCCAAGTGTGAGTCTTACACTAAAATGGAACCAGAGAGAGAGGTGCCATTTAGAAAGGAGCTGCTAATATGATATACAGCCAGTTGAATTTAGAAAAAAAGATAGAGATATGAATTAACGATCATTCATCATCCTTAGTAAAGAGTCCAATCATCTGCCTTCAAAAAAACGAAGTAAGACGTTTTTCTATTAACATCCGCCTCTACCACAAACATGCATAATGTTTATAACAATATTTTAGGATTTAAACTACCTCCCTGTACTTTTTTTTTTTTCTCAGAAAACGTTCTGTCATTCAGAAGAACAAGGTAAATGTTACTAACGGGTTTTAGTGAGAGCAGAGTAAATGTAGAGCAAATGCTTAGAGATGTTTCCCATTTTTATTACAGGGACTGCTTTTTAACTCTGCATGCAGTGTTAAAAGCTGTAGTACAAGTACAGCTGAACCACAAAGCAAGGTGAATTTTATTTGAAGCAAGGTAGCAACTTTGAGCTCTCTAAATTACATGGCTAATATTGTAAAAAGTTTGTGGAAATACGTCACTATAGTGTTTGGAGTCAGACCTCTGCTGCTGACCTTCCACCCTCAGACTTCGGGAATGTATTATCAA
This sequence comes from Pampusana beccarii, assembly GCA_013399365.1. Lineage (NCBI taxonomy): Eukaryota > Metazoa > Chordata > Aves > Columbiformes > Columbidae > Pampusana > Pampusana beccarii. The sequence continues at coordinate 1,001,509 of VWYH01006690.1, read as the reverse complement.
GAATTTACAAATAATTGAGCCAAACCAAAATATAGACTTGCATCATCCACAACATAAGCCTGGTACTTGTATGGTCTTTATTTCTATAAAATAAGCTGTCCACAAATAGTCCTCTACCCACCATTGATTACCTAATTACACAATCACTCCATCAGTAAATCAGCACAACATCTGTGACCCTACATGTCACTGCAGTAGCCCCCTCTGATTCCCCAGGAGCTTTGCTGAGGCGGTTCTGCTGACATAATATATTCATTATCCATTAGATCTGGCACACGCTCTGCAGTGCTCAATTACAATACAATCGAGCGGAGGGCCTGGTGTCAGCCGATGTAATGACTTTCTGATTATCTGTCTTTAAATGATGAATGAAATGAAAATGTACTATTCAACCCAAATGTAAGATTGCTAAAGATGCTAAATGAAAATTTTGCATATACTCTTTGTGGAAAGGGGGATGAAGTTAGAGGGTAGAGGTTTCACCTCACGTTCAAAAAATAAAAAAGGAGATATCTGTTCTTAAACCACTGTAAAACCATCTGGTGGAACTATGCTGCCTTTAAAGCTATGGCCTTGTGCCAATGGATTTTCTGACCATCTGAGATGTTTTCAGTCTCCCACTAATTCGTTGGAAGGATTTAAATTTCAATGTTTTTCTTAAATAAATTTCGTATTTTCCTTTTTTGTCGGAGAGACTTAGTTGCTTGAGTTAACTTTGTGTGTAGTAACGTTTCTTTAGACTAAAGCTGATTATAATAGCTGTAATAATGAGTCACTTCCAAATTCATGTATTTTTTAATTTGATGAATTATGGGGAAAAATGCTCTACCTGATTTCGCTTCAAAATACATTCCTATGTGGAACACTCTATTGTATAGCATATTGTTAAAGAGGTGTTTGGGTGCAACAGTCCTGACCTCTATTATATCTTCAGATAAGAAGATAAAAGATGTTTCTGTTGTGCAGTATCAATCTGTAAAACCTTAGATAATCAACAGTGTAGATCATTGCCCAGTGTGGTTTCTTACATCATTTCTTAAAATCACAACTTTAAACGGCTTGTAACCAAGTCTCAAAGAGTAGGTTATTATATCACAGAGTAAAGACAACATATCAGTATGCGGAATAATATTTTAACTGAACAGTATCCATCTAAGCAGACAGAAACAAAATGAGAGATTTCAGTATATGCCAAGATTATAAATAGATGAGAGATTCATAAGCACTTTGCTGTTCAAATAATTATGAAGCAGATGTTTGATGGGACAGTCATTTCTTTGTTTACATCTTCAATTATTTTAGTTATAATTGAAAATCCCATAAAGCCGCATGTTTGAGTGCTATTTGAATCTTACTTAAATTGTGGCTTCCCATTTTACACCCTTAAGTTGAATATTTTGAGATTTTGAGTGGTGTGTGGCTTTTCTGGGAAATGCAGCGCTACATTTTTGAAGGCGCTGTGACTGTTGCAGGGCTCATTTTCTGCCAGAATACTATCATGGAACTTATTTAAGACTTTTACAATGCATCCAGATATGTTTATCAGCATCCTGATATCTTCATTTTAGTACTGCTTTTACTAAATAATTATTTTGACCTCACATACACTGTGGACAAATGAATTTTGTTGTTTGTAAACCTTATGTACGTATTCTAAGTATACATTACGAAATTAATAAATACAGTCACAATATAGAAGTCTATACTGAACGAAAATTTAGAAAGGCAGTGGCAACCCTCTTGAATTTGTAAAGATGTCCAGTTCACCTATAAAACTTGATGCTGCACAGCAGCTGAAATAAAGTTATCTTTACAAATATTCTTCTATTTGTGGAGTTTGAGGGAAGGAATCAGAAGAAATGTAGGTACCTTAGTCGTGCTTCATGATTTATGACAAATTTATGATTAAACTTTAGACATCTGAGATTTTGTTGCAGATGTGTATTTGGGGTTCTGCCAGCCTTTTCTAGAAGCAGGAACATGAAAAGTATTTGTAGTCCATTAAGAACTTTGGAAACTTGTATATTCATCAGGCCCCAGGATCTCTTTTTGAGTTCATACTTAATAATAACCTTTCTGATTAAAACAGAGAAATATGCTAACATAGCATGAGACACCGAGATGCTGTCAGCAGAAAGAGGACATTCTGCCCTTACAAATACATTAGTTTAAACCGAGGGGCAAAGTTGTTCTGGGCTTGTCTCTGGAATCCAGGTGGATCATACAACCTCATGAAAGGAAATTATTAAATCAGAGGAGACTTGCTGGTGAAATGATTTTAACAAATACATTACTGTTGTTCACAGTGTTCATGCTATTTTAATCATCCTCCTAGGACTGTTCTATGCACCTTTTATTTTAGCTTTAAAAAAATCAAGGACTGATTTATTTATTTTTTTTTAGAAGTCAGTAAATTCTTTCACTTCAATTCTTTTGTCACATGGCACAAGAAATGTCTGTGTGCAAACACTGCCTTTGAAGGGTAAAGATGTTTTCATCAAATTTGTAGTACAGTACTGTCCTCCACTTTAAAAAAAGAAAAAAAAATTACCATAATTTGATTTTTTTTTTTCCACTTGACTGTAGAACCCAAAACTTATGAAAAGTTGAAATGTCTGACAAATAATTATTGTTTTCTTCATTTAATTTTCTCCACTCTTTCCTCACTGGATATAATCCTCAGCGGATCTGAAGGTGTGTAGCATCAGATGACACAGCTGGGATAACGCAGCAGAGTGCAAACTCTAGGCTGTTCCTTACATAGAGGAGAGAGATGACCTCTGGAAGAATAATGCAAGTTAGTGCTGCTCCACTGGATTTACTCCTGTTTGTGCTTGTTAGCGTTAGAAAGCAAAAAGCCAGACAGCAAGGAGGAAAAAAACAAGTGAGGAAAGTCAAATAAAAGGAAATGCTTAGAAAGATTGTAGTAATTTTGTGACTCTCAGATTAGAAAATTCACAGGTTTACAAATTAATTGGCATAAACACACATACTAAAATAATTATAAATTGATATTGAAGGCTAAATATAGTGTTTTACTGTTTCTCCTGTAAGTCAGGTACTGATCTGCTGTGGAATAACTCTATAGGATCTCATGAACAATATATAGTTAGTATTTTAATGTAGAGAATGAGAGAATACATGTGAGAATTTCGTCATTTCAAGCAATTTCCTCTCTCTCTTTTCCTTTCTGTCTTCCTTTCCATTTCACCCTGGAACTTTTCCCCTGGGGACAAGGTGCTCCCCCGTGCTGCACACCCTCTGTGCCAATAGACAGCCCGTGACATGGGTCCTAGATCAATTCCATGGAGAGAAATGGTGAAATTTAGTGTACATGGTAATTTCACTGAAAACCCGGAGGGATTTGGCAGCTGTGGGCAAATAAAGGCTTAGATCCTGAAGGAGTATATTCCTGCCCCCCAGGACCTGACACCATAGCCACAAAAGAGCTCAAGATGTCGCCTTTGTTTTAAAGGAAGCATCTAATGCCTGGTTGATCCCAGCTTGGGATGCAGCTCCCCTTGGGTGTTGAATTACCTCCAGTGATTTACAGCTCCTGCTGAAAGGCTCCATTATATTCCCAGGCTTTGTTAGTAGCGTAGGCTGAATGATTTAAGATGGTGGTTATCAGAGGTTATTGTGTTGTCTGGATAACATGAGGAGCTTCCTGCTTGTGTTTCCCACTCATGTAGTTTTCTCAACCTTTTATACGCAGGGCATACAGATGTAGCTTATTCTGGGAAGAAAAGAATTGCGGCAACCATGCAGAAACTAGGCTAACCTTTTAGTGGTCAGTTGTTATTTCCTTCCCTTTTGTTTAATCATACACATGTTGAAATGTACTGCACATATATGTGTATATATGGTTTTTTAGCACCTCATGACCACCTTCTAACTTCTCCTGACATGCGATGCTGTGCAGCCAGTTAGGCTGAGGATCTTCAAGGACACTCTGGAAAGCTTAAGACGTCTGCTCTCCATATCAGCTACAGCTGCTCAAAGATGCTGGGGTCTAAAAAGTGGTTTTAGTCTCCCACAAGTAGTTGGAACACGTATTTATCCATTTGTGTGATATTAGACGTTATCTGCTACCCCTATTGTTGTGTTTCCTAGTGATACAAGAATATTTATGCAAATAAAAGCTACAACTCTAAGGCCTTTCTGTGACCTTTGGTAGAATAGTGGCGTGCACCTCAGTGCTCTTACATGTGTGGGCATATTTTAGATACCCAGAAAAACATATAGGTGTTTATCAAAGGAATTGTAAGTTTCTGCTCAAATATAAACTGATAATGTTGTGAAACAAACAGGCTTTTAGTTAGAAAACTCACATTGCTACTAATTGGAAATACAGTTTAAAATCTCTTAATAAAAATAACATTTTAATCTCAAACCTCTTACAAATTGACTGGTAGTTTAAATATGTGCTTGTAAATCTAACCTTTCCTCTCAGTTTCATGTTTCATCACTCGTTTGCCTCAGACAAATGACAAAGACAAGTGGGCCAAACGAATTCTTCTGGTTTCAGTTATAATCATTTAATAACAATGTCTTATAATTTGATAAATACAGAAAGCACAACATGCCTCGGTAGCTTACCAAATAAAGTTGGCTCTCTGTTTTCTAAGTAGCAGATATTCCAGCTTCTCTCACTTGGTTGTCAGCTTTTGATTGACAGTGATTTTCCTACAGTTTTCCTCTGCTTCAAAATATCATGGGGAGGATATTATGCATTCCCAACCTGTCAGCTTGGCTGCCTTACAGAGTGTTCAATTACGCTCTAATCGAATAGCTGCCCAATGTAGGCCACATAATGACTTCCTGATTATCTGACTTTAAATGATAAATGAAATGAATATGTAACATTCTTTTCAAATACAAGATAGTCACTGAGCCAAATGAAAACTGATTTTGTGCACTTTTGTCTGAAAAAAATTATATTGTATTCTAATTCCATTCAACAGTTGTTCTGTTGCTTGTTTTGCCTTCATTAAGATAAACATGGAATGAGTTATCTAGTAAAACATTAGTCTTCATTTTTGTTTTCAAGCAGATGCTGAAGGTGTTGAACAGTGTTTAGGTTGTTCTCCTTCCTCTCTTTACGTTGACTTGTTATAAAAAGCAAGGTCAGATTCATATGATCAGTTCCTATTGGGAATATTTCAATACATACTGGCACTGCAACAGGTCTGTTTTGAGTAATGTATTATACAGACAACATTAAGGTCTGAATAAATTATTTAGCTGTGATAGTGCTAGATGTTTTTTCATTTCCAGTCTGTGGTATTAGTACTAAGCAACCAGTATGGCATTTGAAATCAAATAAACCTCTACCACCTCATTGGGGTAGCATACATTTATTATGCCAAAGTCAGAGCAGTGTCTCATAATGATCTTTCAAAGTCTTGTCAGGTTCTCTAACTTCTTTACCCAACAGCCCATGACTGGCATTTTTCTGAAGCACTTCTGCTTAATTTTAGATATGGTTGTTTGTGCCAAAGTATTTGTGAATAATTGCCCTGCTCTAAAGGCTTAAAATAAAGCAGCTCGTAATTTTTTGACACATTAACCTGATATTTGTGGCTTCTAAACCACTAGGAATATCATGTGATGTAATAGATAAGAAGAACACTTGTGGTGAAGTTCAGCTCATTTTGAACTTTGTTAATTGGCAGAAGCACTGGCAGTCCAGGACCAGCTCCTGGATGAAAGATGTACTGTGACCCCATTGTGAGCAATCCATCCCTGAACTCAGCTAGCTCCCGAACTACATTCTTTCTGATTTTCAGCCTAATGTGAAGATACAATAGCCATGCAAAATTCTCCAACTTGGCTGCAGCAGAACTGTCTTTCCAGGATATTCTTTTTGCTGCTATTTTTCTTCTTCTTTAGTAGATCATGGCAGGGAGTAGGATCTCAAGGCCACTTAATTATTTTTTGAAAGCGCTCTTGTGGCTGGAATATTTGAAAGAAACATCCTCTCTTCCTAGGGCAGCGTTTTGAGAATTGCCCCCTCCCCTCAGGGCTAAATCCCTTTTGTGAAAAAAGTTGTTGAAAATCATGTAACGGGCAGATTGATGATGATCCAGTCATGAATGATGTGTGTTGAGACACATCATGTCCCTGTATGTCAGACCAGGTGACAGAGAAAGTCTGCACACAAACACCCCACCCCCTGTTCAATTCCAGGTGCAAAGCATGAGAAATCAGGTTGGTCCAATCAGCAGATCATTTGTGCAAACCAGCAGGTCTGCATTGGAAATCTCTCCTGTATGCTTGTGTTGTCACCCCAAGAATTGTCACCCAAAGTTTGCATTTCAGCAGGTAATGGATGCATTTTGCATGCTTTAAAATATTATGATGTAGTTTTTCACTATTGCATCTTTATATTATGAGAGGAGCTTGGACTTGAGGGGGAATGCATTCGGGAAGGGGAGAAGTTAGCGACCGTTTCTGTTGCGCTTTGAAAGTAGGTAAGAGGGGAGTGAGCCAGAAGAATCTGGTCAGCAGACAAACTGGCACTGAGGAGGCATTTCAGAAAGCAGGTAGAGAGTCTGGAGATGTTGGCAACAACTTCATCAAGTCACAACCTACCATTAAGAGATGATAGTCCAGCTCAGCTTAACTTGAAGTAGCAAAAGTGCCTTCCTGTGTTGTACCCCGTGCCAGACTATGCTTAAAGTTAATGCAGCTTTAGAGTCAGCTGTATTCCTGTGATTTTCCAAGTTATTCTCTCCATTCCACTTCTAGTAGCTGGTGATGTTTTACCAAATTTGAGAACTGAATTATTTAAAGAAACCTATTTGAGGTTTGAAAACAAGATGTTCTTGTGGTTTAGCACATTGTGATGCGAGAGATGAAAACTCTTGTGTTTTCTCCTGTGTCACAAATGGAGTGACTTGAAAGGAACTAAAGTGATTTTTTTTCTTTTTTTTTCTTTTTGGTATTTTGAAATGAAATAAAAAAATCCTGATTCTGGAAAGACATGGGGTCTCTAATTAAACTTCTTGGGGCTACATCATAACAGTCTCTCTAACTACTACCTCACAGTTGGAACACATAACAGAACTAAAACTAAGGGTACCTGAGCTCTTATGCAGTTAAAGTACTTTCAGTTGCCTAAGTTCTCTTGATTTCATACTGCTGTGCTTGTGATTCTTCAAATTAGCTACAGCTGAGCTGGCTGCAGCTAATGGGTAGTTGCTGTGAGCATGGTTATTTCCTTAGTAGATCTGAAGCGAGATGGAGGATATTTCTGTTTTCTGATTAGGTAAGGTAGTATTTATACATAGAACAAACAAATTTTATTAATTAATAGTGTCTTCTTTCTTATTTTCTTTTTTTACTGTTTTTTTTTTTTTTTTTTTATTGTTTTTTTTTTTTTTTCTGCAATAATTGCTATTACACCACACTGAGGTAATTATAGTGTATGTCTATACTGTTCCAATGAAAATTCTTACAGTTATTAAACAGGCTGGTTAGATCACTGTTTCTAACCCCCTGCACTTCAGTACACTCAACTACCTGAGTATTTGCCCTGGGTTTTTTGTGTTGGTGTGTGGTTTTGTGTTGTTTGGGGGTTGGTTTGTTTGTTGTTGTCATTTTAACCAGGTAAAGTGGATTTCTGTGTAGCTGTGTTAATTCTAGCAGTGCTTGAGCTAACTACTTAGAAGTGATATCTGTATGTCACATTAATGCAAACATACTTTCTCCTATTCTCTGGAATTTGCTAAGGAAAAAAGAAATATTTTCTTTGTGGTTTAAAAGGTATTTTGGAAAACCTAAATAATGCAAAATTAAGAAGAAAAAAGCTGATTCAGTTGGTTCTTAGTTCATCTCTTGTAAACACTTCTTAACTGAGAGCATTCTCAAAGCAAGAAAGACTATAAATGTAATTTGGACAAATATGTTTATTAAGCAGGTGACAGGAAGAGGAAATAAATAAAAAATGCATTCTGTCGTATTTCAAATGCTGTTGTGGAAAAAATGTGCCGATAGATTTATGATGCATACCTTAACCTCTCTATCACTTTCTTTTCTCCCTATTTCTCTATGTTGTCCATAAAGAGAAAAAATGGACTTAGAGGCACTCTTAGATGGTCTGAGCACTGAGGAGGGCTTCTTAGTAGAGACTGGTAACTGCATTTTTGCAACTAACAGCTTTGCTAAGAGCAGTCAGGTAATCTAGTCATTGGACTTTGCTATTTCTCTAATCTAGATGACAAAGTATAAATCTGATTTAGGAGAGCCACCGTGTGTACCTGGGTAGCTGTTTACACCTGTGTTGCTGGATATCTCTTAAAGAGGCAAATCCAGCTAAATTAACTCTTTCTGATCTGAACACAGGCACTACGGTACAAGTTGTGTTATAAAACGTCCAGTTTTGAAGCTGAAGAAGATAAAGGAGAATAGTACTAAAACGTGAACTTTAAAGAAGAAAGATGGGAACAGGTGGTAGTAGAAACCTTTTGATACACTTCTGCGGTATGAAAACCTGTAGATAGTCCAGGGGGTATTACTTTGATTAATTATGTGACATTTTATTGGGCCTTAGGAAGGCTAAGTGAGGATGGCATATTTGTTCATCAAGTCTGGTATGAACACAAAAATACAGAGAAATTTTTACAAGCATGTCTTGTGAATGGTATGTGTAATTGGTATATGCTCTAATGATATTAATCACTTAGGCAATTTTAGATATATTTTTCATTTTTGAAGCTTGATTGTGCAAGAAGCATAGTTAGTCCAGACAGAACTGAATAGAAACATCTGTAAAGGGAAAGATGACCTGTTGCTAATTCCCTGGAATTGAGTATATGTTGCTCCTTAACCATCAAGAGTGAGAGATCAGGGAGGACGATTATTTTAAGAAGTATATTTGCCCTTTTATTGACATTTTCTGAATTCAGATGTTAGATGAATTATATAACTTACCGTCATGTCTACGTGTAGGAGTCATGAATGTTGCTAGGGGGTATGTAGTGTGATGACTGATAGAGCTGTGTTGACAAGTTGTGCTTTTCTCATTCTATCAAGATTGTTTCCTCTCAGAGTCAATTGTTCTGTGGAAAATTCAGGTACGAGCGGGAGCTCTGCGAGCTCACACCAGTGCTCCTTGGGGGCTGGGAATTGGCCTGCAGCACTTCTTCCAGCAGTTAGCAATTGTTTAATTCTTCATTTTTTTATTTTTTTTCCCCTAGTGTTGGTTAGTATGTAGTAAAATTAAATGAATGGTTAGGGTTTGTGTGGTTGGTACATTTTGAGGGATGTGAATTGTTTTGTCAGGTTTTGGATACTCAGTGGGGATCATGTATTTGAAAGTGGGAGTGAATGCAGCATGAGAAGTAATGATCTTAGATCTTCTCTGAGAATTTTAAGGAAATTTCTTTTTACGAACGGGAAAAAAAGTCATGGGTGTCACTGAGTCTTGATGCATGTGGTAGTTCTAAGTTGTTTGGTTGTTTTTCAAAACAACCCTTAATAAATAATCATGAAGGCATTTCAAACTTTGCAACCACACACTGGTTTTTTTAGGGGACAATTCTGTTGGTGTTGCTGCTGTAAATAATACCGCTATTAAGTAAAGTATTTATGCCTGCATACATAGGAGTGTATGTGAAATTGTGATGCTGAACTTGACTGTGAAGACCTAGGCATTTAAAACACATTTATTTTTATATATGAAACAACTACCTGAAAACTGCATGTGTAGCATGAAAAACAAAAGGCACAATCCACTGAGAAATGATCCAGCGGTAACCGAATGCAGACTCAGCTCTCCTGCCTCAGCCTGGCTCCTCTGCAGGGAAATGGCCGCTCTGGCAGCTTCTCTGCCCTCCTGTCCTCCTTCTCTGCCCTTGGCCTTGCAGGGCTGTTCCTCACAGGCTTTTCCTTGCTGCCAGGTAGCGATTTGCCCTTTCTTGAAGACGTTTTAACAGAGGCTACAGCAGCTTGGCTGGTCCCAGCTGGTTCCAACCGGCCGGCCCTGGGCATGGCCGCCCCACACACAGGGGAATGAGGCTGGGGAGGCAAAACCTTGAGATGAAGTGTAAACTGAGGTAGTAATTGTCTAAAGGGCAGAAAATGAAAACAATACTGGAAGCAGTAGGATCAAGTTGTTTAAGAACGTGGTTTTGCTCTAGCACTTTTGCAAGCGGTGCAAAACACGCCAGTGTGGCTGGCATTTGCTAGTGAAAAACAAGAAGCGTTGTCACTGCAGCGTGCAGGAGAGCTGGGTGGCTTTGAGGGCAGCAGTAACAGACACAGAATTTAAATCCAGTAGTATGAAATATGAGGTATGTAATCAAGGAATCGGAAGACTTCTGCTGGGAGTTTGAAGCTCATCAGCTGGCCAGACAAAACGAGACCTGGACGTATGGACTGGTCCATGAGGACTGGTAGCCACGAGTGCCACTTGCCCATAGAGTGCAATTGGTGAAGTATGTGCTATAGACAGGGAAGTGTTAAAATGACCTTGTGTTGGAGTAGAGTGTTTAAAATGTGGTTCTCCTGTTAAATAAATGAGGGGAAAAAAAGGATAGGTCAGATACTGTACAATGACAATTAGGATAATGGGTAACCTGTCGCGCAAATGAGTCTAAAAGGCCTTTAATCATTGGGCCTGCATGAGAAAGGATCTGAATTTATAACTACTTGTTATAAATGCATTAAGAATAAATATTGGGAAAGGGAAAAGAACTATTTAACATGAAGGAAAAATCTTGGCAAAAGAACCAAAAGGTGCCATCTGGCCATTATTAAACCAAGTTCTACCTACTGGAAGATCTAGAGTTGCCTTTGAATAGTTTAATGGGGTCAGTGGAGCTGAATCATATTAAGGCAGAGTGGTGTCAATTTACAAAGAATATAACTGTAGGGACAATTGCAGTACCAAAGGATTTCCTCAGTTATCCAGAATTCCTTTTCCAGATGTGTAACTCTACCAACACTGAGGTGTCTTTCCCCCTGTAAAAGGATATATCTAAGTCAAGACATTTCACCCCCTTTTACACAAGAGAAGTGTAGCCTTGCAGAATTAAATGTGTGGGAGATTAGTGGGTAGCATCTCAGGAAGCAGGGATGGGCCATAAATAATCATTACTGCCATGTGAAGCGCAAAGGACTTATGAAGGAAGAGCAAGCTGAAATACTTGCTGGTTTGTTTTTTCTTTCGTCTCCATCAGTGTCAACATTTGACATAAGATAGGAGAAGGGTTGTGGACAAAATGTATGATTGTAAGCAACAGCAAAATATATTTCATTGCAGAATATTGTTGAATATGTATTGTCTGATAATTCGTTAATGGTATGCTTAACCACTTGTAACCACTAAGATTGCCACTGGACATTATCTTTAAAGAAGAAAGTATTGTTTAATGAAGCTTTTAAGTTTGATTGTTGCAGAAATCATATTATTCTTCTTTTCTGACAGTAGCTAGTGTGCACAGATATACATCTCACCACCTTTGCACTCTACTAGATAAGTTATCTGTACTGAAGTCATGTTGTGCTCTATGTAGAAAACCTCTTTCAGAAGAAGTCTTTTTTTTTT
>VWYH01006690.1:862958-989867 GCA_013399365.1 Pampusana beccarii | reverse complement strand
TTTTTTTTTTTTTTTTTTTTTTTTTTTTTTCCTGGTGGTCAATTCAAAACTGCATAACCAGAAATATGTTGTTGTACATAATTACGATACTTGGAAGTAATTTGTACTGAAAAGCACACAAGCAATGGAACAGTTGCATGTATACCGGCTGACATTCTTTTGATGTTCTGTGCTTCAAATCATTCATGAAAACTACTTAAAATTGAAAGAGAACATACAGCTGTTCTTATCCAGTATTTGAAAATATCTGAGTAAGGTTGAGTTAGTACAGACATGTTTTTTTTCTGAAATTTCAGAAAAATTTCAACCATTTATGGTTCTTTATCCTGTCTAACTTAGCAAAGCTTAGGAGGAATCTGAGTGGTTAATGAAAAACTTCTATTTTGATTATTAGAAATGAAAATTAGTTGAGGAAATGCAGCTGGATGTACATATTGAAGACATTCTAGGAAACTGAAGGTAAATATGCTAAAGCTAAATGTACATAATCTGCCTTTAGGACATTTTTTGAGAGAATGGCATGTTATATCTCAGTCCTTTGTAATATATATACTGAGAAAAAGCCAGAGTACTCAGACGCATATAAAAGGAGCCTGAAAATCACTGCGATTTCAGAATTTCAGATTAGGAAGAAAAGAATATTTAAGTCAACAAAGCCATTTGGGGTTTGCTCCCTGAAGAAAGTGGCAGCAATGCAGAGGTGGTTTGTCCCAAGGAAGTTGGGGCGTTGTGCCCTTCCAGTCCTGGCTGTGCCCCAGGCTCTGCCTGCCCTCCAGCCCCTGACTCTAAGCAATTACCGTTGAGTTTGCCCTGGATAAAGCCAACATTCAAACCAGCATACCCTATGTGGTTATCAGGGCTCAGAAAGGGATTCTTAAAACATCTTTACAGCTTTTAAAACAGGATATATGATTTAGCACTGTAATGTTTTTGTACCAGCTCCTTTTTGTCCTCTCCCTCCCCCACCCTTTTCTGGATGTACGTGATAAATGACAGATTCTCTCAGATAATATTCATGTGGTACTCCAAAATAATTCTGCAGACATGGTAAAAGCTTTTAGAGACTATAAAACTGATTATCTCTTCTGTAGCTCTTTTCATCTTCAAAGCACTTAGCAACATTAACTAATTAATCCTCACAGCGTCCCTCTGAGTTAGATATCGTTGCCATTATACAGATGAAGGAATTGAAGCAAACACTTTGTGACTCACTCATGATCACCAAGACAGTTGGTGACAGAGATGGAATTAGAATGCACAGACCTGTATTTCAGGTTCTCTGCTCAAACCACCATGCTGTTCCTCTCTTGATGAATATACATGTAGGTACTAGTACCCTCACTATGGCTAAGGTTTCTGTTAAGGAAATCCAGTTAGGAATTGCTCTGATGAGGAATTTGTTTGTAGTCAGACTATTCTCTTTTAAACCCGTCTAAGGGTTCTTCAGAAAATACAACTTGCGTTTCTTAGTGGTGCACTGAAAAATTTAAGTCAGAAATAACACTTATTATCGGTATCCATTCTGCTCTCTATGGGAAAAAGTCCTTTGTGGGCTGACGTGTCAGGATATCCCAGGCGTGCTCTTTGCTGACTTTGGATGCGTTAGATGAGCTCCGGCTGCACGCCGTTACAGGGAAGCCTGATGAGGACATGAGGAAAGATGAGAATGGGGGCACCCAAATTGTAGCTAAGTGCTATGAAAATATTTTCCAATCAGATGATATAAGTTTCTTTGCAGATCCTCATGTGTTGTGTTTTGTTGTTTTTTTTTTTCCCCAGTAAAATAGATACGTCCATTAAAAAAATAGGTTTGTTGACTCCAAAAAAAAAATTGTGTGACTGACTGCAAACCTCATAATTAAAAAGCAAGCAGTCATGATGTTTAGGCAAGAAGCAGAAACTGAAAAACAAACCTCACTCCTCTAGTCTGAATATAGTGGCCATTTTATCAAAATAATTAGTATCATACAATTGAACTTAAACATGAATTTACCCTGTTGCTGTAATGAAACAAACTGCACACTAGAAGGCTTATGCTGTAGAAGTCTAGAGGACAGAAGCTTCAGGTGTGGTTGAAGACTCTCCCATCACCTTTAGGGAGGTGTTTTTTACTCATCTTGGAGGCTGATAAGCACTTGGCTTGCATTTTTTTTTTTAATATCCATGGGAGTGTTTGCCATTTGTGAACAGCTATTTAGCTGCGTGTGAGGAGCAAGCAGGGGGATTGGTGAGCAGATGGTGGGATTGTTGGTGCCACCGCTTGAGCCCTTGCTGGTCGGCAGCTGTGCCGTGCGCTGGCTGCAGGGGCTGCCCCAGCCTGAGCGGGGTCGCTTGGCTCTTCTGGGTATGGAAAGCTGCTCGGAGAAGAAGAGCAGGGTGTGGGCTCTGATGCTGTCAATAAATAGTGCTCTAGGTTCTGCAGACATGCTCTTAAAAAAATTAGGAAGTATAAAATTAATATTTAACCAGATTGCTGCGTTTTGTCTGCTTCATGTATTTTTTATTAATTTATGAAAATGTTGTTGATGGAAAATAATACATTGACAGGGTATGTTGCTTTTGTTTGGTTGGGGTTTTGGGTTTTGATTTGTTTTTTAAGTATCTTCTGGTAAATGGAAACTTCCTTATGAACACAAACCACCTAACAAGCCATATTGGCCAAATGCTCTAAGAAAATAATTATTAGGTCATGATGCATTAATATTTATGTTGTCCATAACTCAGCTTTAAGAGATTAATAATGGAGATGTGAAGGGAATGCTGTCTTAAGGCTTTATGATTATGTTAATTTTAAGACTTACTGTAGGAAAGGAAATTACTTTCAGGTAGTTACCCTTTTTGTTTGTAGAGAGAATATTATGAAGGAAATGTTCTTTCCATTTTCTTCCAATAATTCTTAAGCATTTCCGCTGAAATGAAGTGTTAGGAGCAACTTTCCATGATTACAAATCTATGAGAACCTATTATCACCGTTCATAAAAAAAATTAGAATTCCAGAGTTGCTTCAGCTGCAACTCTTAGGCCCCAAATTATTAGGGAGCAAGAATTCCAGAACCTTAATTCACTTTGGAAATTTCACAGTTGTTCCTTCTACATCTGAAGCAAATCCTAATGCCTCAGAACTCCGAGGTTATTTGACCTGTGCATTCAGATTGGCAAAGCCACTTCTAAATAAGAAGTTGTCCTTTCAAAAGGTGGAGAAGAATGCTTGGAAAATTTGGAGGTAGTATGTAATCACAAAGAGAGCCTGAACAAATATAAGGAGAAAGAAAAGCAATAATTTATTGCGGAACTGGGTAGAGTGTGCAACATGGTGGAGTTTTGTAGACCACTCTAACTAGTCGTGGGTGTAGCAAAACCATTCTGATTGCAGGTATTTTTTCCTATCTCTTCATTCAGTCTTAAGCAATTGCTGAGTATCCATCTTTCTTCAAGAAGTCACTGAAACAAAAGTGCCTTTTGTAGGAGACAAGAGCTTTTCGCTATGTGTTACAAACCAAAACATCTCTTCAAAGTGGTGCTGTGTTGTTTTGGTGCTGTAGATAGAATGAAAATGTGGTATTTATATTTTTACAGAGAATTTCTGTCTGGCCCTCTTTTGTCACAGAGTCAATGTATCTATGCAGTCTTCACTTGACTCCATTCCTCTGTGTTGAAATTTTGCTCTTTGCCCTTTTCTTCATATCTTTATCGTATCTTCAAATCAGAACCTGACCCCAGTAACAGTCGAGTTAGCTTTTAAGATCAAGAAATGAGCAGTATAGCAATATAAGCTCACCTATGCAGGATTGCTCCTACTACCAGCATACCGTGAGCTTGATCAAACTTGCAAACTTATTTGTGTTTTCCCTGCTTTTAAGTGTCTGCACGCATACTGTTAATACTCATACCTAATGTGTGAAACACACAACTGTTTATCACAGCCCAGCAGGCAGGATACAGATATTTTCAAACAGCACTACTGTGTCCTTATCTCAACAGTGCTAATATTATCCTCTGCCAAAACAGACATGATATATTGAAGTATCTATAACTGCTACAGGATCTCTGCATATTCCTTGAATTTAGCCTGCAGCAAGTTTGCCATCCATAGTGATCCTGATGTTGCAGCTGATGTTGCAAGAAGCAGCTTAAAAATATTGTCACAGCATTGGTGCTGACTTGAAAGCAGTATATAGCCTCTACTGACCTGTGGGGACACGGCCATTAAGACAGACTGCCTGTGTTCCCACCTGCCCTACCGCATCTTTATATTCTGATAGTAGTCGCCTTTCGTGTTAGTAACCCTCCTTCAGATAGAGGTGGGGTTCAGATCATGGCTGCAAGCTGCCTGCAATCGTAGTTAGGGGCCAAACTTTCTGCTTAAGAGCAGTTGATGAAATAGGTTCCAATCCACCAAAGTCTGAGCTGTGGGAAAACTTTCTTTTCCTTCTTTTTTGCTGACTGGATTAAACCTGACACCATAACGGAGGAAAAGGACAAGTCCAATACTGCAAACCATTTTCTGTTTTATTGTATTATCTACAATATTTGCATGCTGCAATGCTCAATTACACTACAATTGTGCAAAGATCCAGTCTTAGCAATGTAATGACTTCCTGATGATCTGTCTTTAAATGGTAATGAAAGGAATATGCCACCTTCCAGCTGCAAATATGACAATGTTTGTTGCCACCTGAAACTCTTTTTTTTTAATTCCTTGGGTGGGTGGGGAGGTGTAGAAGGAACGTTAAAAACATCCGTGTTACACTCTTTTCTAATCTATCCTCATAAAGTCATATTATTTGGATATTTTTCCAATGTTGTTCAACCTCCCTGAAAGAAATCTTCCTGAAATTCAAAGGGGAAAAGTGGATGTATGGAGTTGATCTCAGGATTTTACAACAGAGTTTAGAACAAAATCAAAACCCTTGGCTATTGGTGAGCCATGGGTTCTTCTTGATCGTGTAAGTCCTTCCATCACCCACTCCAGCATGGCACTTTTGAAATGCAGAAATCTGTCACTTCTGAGATAAACCCACTAATCCACCTCTCTCCTTGGCACATTCTCTGTTCAGTGGGCAGATTTCTTATATGGATATTTTCTATCACTTTTGCCAGTGCTACCTCTGTGTCATAAGCTGATGGCTTTAACTAGTGATTTTCTGTTTTTCAGATTCGACAGAGAAATCCAAACACCTCTCTGTGAAGTGTTTTCGGAGTTTATCCCCTGCTGAAAGTCTCCTCTAAGGTAATGGTTACAAATGACAGCAGGTGTATTGTAAACAAAATTTCTGAAAAATGGTTCTTGCTCATCCAAGAGCTTGTGAATTCTATAGTCTGCATTATTGCTCTCAGCGCCAGCAGCAGCCTCTGTCATTCTTGCTGGTTAAATATCCGTACAAGTCTTTGGAGCTTTGGGTCCTTGTTGAAAATTAAAGATGGAAGACATAATCATGAGTCCTTTCAAGTACTTGCATTGATTACTACTACTGTATTTTTTTAGATTGGGATGCAGCAAGATGGTAAATTGCTAACCACGTATAGCTGTTTTGTAGTTCACTGTTGTAAGGAATTAGGAGGATTTTCCTCTGTTCCTGTGTGCTACCCTAGCACTTTTTTTTTTAATTTCTCTAGGTGTTTAGTGATGTGTTTTACAATAGAGTTCTTTTTCACAGCACAAAAAAAAAATCTTGTCAGCAGAAGATTATGGCACATATAAATTGATACCATGAGAGGTTGTGTCTGTCTGTAGTTTCCCTTTCCACTTTCAAGTCAGACATGTACTGAAAGACCTATTTCTGAGTTTCGAGATTCAAGATAGTAACACCTAAGAAAGCTACCTCCATGTTTTCACTGTTTGTTTGGGGTTTGGGAGACAAGTTTGATAGTTACAATTGATCAGAGGATTGCTCATACATGCAGGTTATGTAGAAACGCATGATGAAAAAACCGCAGCCTATGTATGGTACAGTCAGGCTGTTGTGTTAGAGGACTGAAAAATGTAAACAGTGGTTATTCTGGAAGACATAGTAGTACTGAACTTAGAGGAAATTAACCCAGTTGTCAGGGTGAGGATATGGTCAGAAACCTAGAGCAACTTAGACTTACAGTAATTGAGAATGGAAAACCATAATCCTCCTCTGTCACCTGACTTTTTTCAGTTTGTCATTTTATGTCACCTCCATCATGTTCCTCCAATGACTGCCAGCCTCTGAGATCACCAAGGCTCTGGAATCTGCTATGCTAATACACCAGAACCCATGAGCCAGTTGTTGGATCTGGTCTCTCGCTTTCTTAGCAGCAACACTTGAAAGGTCGTCGGTCCCTCCGCAGATTTCAGATGTTCGAGTGCACTTTTCAGCTATGAACTCAGGTTTCGTGCATACGTAAATTATTCAGCACTGATAACTAGGGGACAAAAACAATTTTAAATTTGACATTTTGTATCATAGGTCACCCCTTAAATTGTGTCAGTTATTATATATTAATTCCTTCAAATCCTTAAATGAGTTGGTCAGGTTGCTCAAGCGGACAGCAATTTGGAATGAATAGTTTTACTAACAGTTTTTAAATAATAAATGTGTTAAAAGGAAGTGAGTGCAATCCAGGGGACTGGCCCCAAATAACTGGATTGGAATATGTAGTAGCAATCCACAGGGGCTTTTTTTGCATACTGCATATTGCCTAGGTGTGTTCAGTTTCTCGTGAGATGGTAATTACACTTAAGGAAAATGAAAGGTAAATTTCAGCAATCCAAAGCCACCTTCTCTGTGTTTCTTCCTTGAGATTCAGATAATTGAAGAGCTCATGGTTTATGTTTCTTTCTTGAGAGTCAGGTAATTGAAGAGCTTATGGTTTATGCAAAATTGTAACAATTTTGTACCTTTCTTCTGCATGGGAATTCTTCGTTTGCATCTTTAATATCTCTAAATGTGATCAACTCAGTTTGGAACAGATGCTTTGGTTTTAATCCCAGAGTTATTTAGGTTGTTTAGACCCACAAGCAAACTTGGAGGAAGGGAACCCTCAAGGAAGGGATTGGGTAGACAGTTCATTTTGTCTTTAAAAGTTTCCACTGTTTCTGTCTCGCTTTGCTGCCTTGTATAATGCATAAAAGAACACTTCAAAAAGTTCGTATTTATGGAATTGCTTTAAAAACTTTATATTGTTTTTAAAACTGTTGTACAATAAAAAAAAATAATTTAAATATGGATCCAAATATTGCAGTCAGTACCTGGAGGGATCATAAACCAGGTTTTTACCAGTCATTAAGAAAAAGCAAAGGTGCTGTAATGGCTGGTGTCCTGTGAAAACATTGGATGGAAAGAATTGAGTATTACTGAAGTAATTCTGACTTCTCAATGGCAATCTGTTTACTCATTGGTGGTGTTGGGCTTCTTTTTTTAGTTTCGTGGGGTTTTTTCCAGTCAAATAGACCATTTATAATAATCTTCAGCTAACAGCACTTAAGATTCTGTGATAAAGTACTTGGGTGTTTCCCCCCCTTAAAAGTGTGCTTTTTCCACCCCCCCTACATATAAGTCTCATAGAAAATTTCTTATTTCTGTTTGGCTCTTGCAAGTGTACTACCGCTGGAGCAAGGCATCCACTTTTAAGAAATTTTTATGGGAACACTTCACAAGTAGCTACAAATATTTATAACCTTGAGGTTGTCTTTGATCCTGAATCAGCTTTCAATTACCATTTCAGTTACACTGGGAAAAAAAATTATTTGATCATTTCCAGAATAGAACAAACTCAGGAGGATGCAGTTATTTTAAGGCTTCTATTACTAATTATAGCTAACTTATTACCATACATTGTTGCTGGCCTTCCAGGATACTTGTTTACATGGAATTCATCAGCTAAGGGATGAATTTTCTGAAGTTTCACATGGACCATTGCACAAGTGTTGAGATAGTAAGAGTATTATCTGTGAGAAAATTTTGGATTACTGCATAAATTCTGTTCCTTTCTTACACAAGAGAGCGAACAAAACCCCATAAATCCTGAGCTATTTGTTTAATATAATAATAAATGTTGGACCAGATTTAGGATTTCTTCTTTGTCTTCAAGGATTGTGATATGGTTTGAAATTTTCAAACATGCCAGATGTGGAATGTTTGGAATATGTAGTCAGTGTCGTATTTTATGACCTCTGTAACCTCACTTGCACTATGATGTTAAATACATCAAACAACTCTGGTTGAATTAGCCAGGAGAGTTATGAAAGGGTATCAGCGTGTAACTGTCATATAAAAGACCTCCTCTAACTCACTTTCTAGACGTGCATTTTGCTATTATAATCTTCAAGAAAATCTTTGATGCATTAAAAATACTGTATATATATTATTTGACACAATTTTTTATATGTCAGTATGATTCAGTCTTTATCAAAATGTGCACATTAAGACCTTAAGAAATATAAATTAAAATTTAAATGCAATTGATCCTCAAGCTTCTCTTATTTACGCTCCTGGTAAGAAACAAAAAAAAGGAGAAAAAAAGAAAAAAAAAAAACCAAACTAACCAAACAAACCACCATCAAAAAAAATAGATAAATCTCTTTCCTCTCTGCAAACTTTTTGCCTTGTTCTTAGGGCTGTGATGTTAAAAATAGACAAGGAAGTTGGTATTATGCACACACTTGTAAATTAATAGCGTGTTTAACATTGATGATAGAAAGGCATAGAAAAAAAGATTGATTTGTAGCATGATGGACAAGAGACCTGAAACAAGTCTAAAACTCTGCTGGCTATCTTATTTGATTACTACTCGCTGGAAGGAAACAAACTGTCTATGCAATAGTAACCTGCAGCCAGAAGAGAATGTTCTCATTCTGGAGAAGCTTATCAATCATTTTTGTATCTCTGTTTATGGATTAGAGAGCTAGTGCTTTACTTGCTTTACCATTTAGCATGCTCTAGCATTCCTTCTTTCTTTAGCAATATACGTCTTGATCATGTATTTATGCTGTGCTTTTGAATACTGCCTTAAGTTCATGTGTTGAATATGTTAGCTAAAGAGGGGGGTGGGGGAGGACAAAGGATTTTATTTTTTTCTTTAATTCAGCCACCTTATGTTCCTGTTGCTCTGTGAGTAAACAACAAAAAATGCAACTTGATATTTTAATTTCCCCATATGATTAAGTTTTTCACCAGATGAGTGTAGTGAAAATCTAAACGAAAGAGTTGTTTTTCTCTCCGGTACGGTGTCCTGTATTTAATGCCAAATCCATCCTTGTGCCAGCATCTTTTACAAAACGGAAAGGTGGGCTGCCAGTGTAGCTGTGTATGGAGCACTGATTATAGTTTTTGCCGTTTTACCAGTGGACTTCTTAAAAAAAGTTTTTGAGAAATTGAAGCTCGCTGTGACTCCTGTGCCAAAGTCTGAAATTATTATTATAACAAGTACTCCATTAAGAGACAGTGCTATCAGGTTAATGTGAAGGCTCCACACTGTGTACTTTTCTCCCTAAAACAATTTCTGGTGCAATAGTGAAGTATTTTTTCATGTCAGTAGTATGGAAACCTTATGGGTAGTTTGAAGGCTGCATTTACTTAATGCTAGTCTCTGTTAATATAAAGAGAAGAGGCCTGAAGTAGGATATGGGAACACTCTGGTGGTACTGTAATCTCTCAGAACATGCCAGCAGAAGTCTTGAAAGAACAAAATGCAAATAAAGAGAATATGGAGACAGTGAGTTGTGTAGAATTGCCGGAGTACTGTGCAATATTTTATTTTTTTAAGTCCTGCGTAAGTGCGGAGACTTGTTTTGCATGAAAACCTTCTAGTTTTTCATGAGTTACCAAGTTAGGAGAAAAGATGGACAGGAAAGATTTCTAGGAAAGGTCTTGGAGCAACATTGTTTGATTAGTAGCTGTACAACATCTGCATTCTGACTGTTAATTACTGAAGGTATCATTCTTCACCCATGGTTTCAGCAAGTATCTGTGACGGTGAGACTGAATGCTATGCAAAAACATGCATAAAAATGCTGCTTAATTGCACAGCAGTTTCAGTTGTGAGCATTCTTGCATACAGTGTGCATGTGTATTCATGAACATACATGTGTACAGCAGATTATGGACATAAGCATTTCTAAATCCAGCCATCAGCTTTCAGGTGCTAGGAAAGGACACATGCATTAAATAAGAAAGAAAAGCTTTATATTCTTTTGTAATAGTTAAGATTATTTGCATTTTAGTTTTTTCTTTTTACAAAGCTTGACGTTTTCTCTAGTGACATTTAAGCATTTGGGTATAATTCTCTTCATATGTAAAAACCACATCACTTTCTATGAAGTGAAGAGTAAACTCTGCCTTGTAGTTCTTAGCTTCAGAATCTCCTACTCACAGCTCAGCTCCAAGGTTGGGCATGCCTCGTGTTGACTCACTTATCTGTTTATAAATATGTTTTGTGCAAATTATGAAATAAATATTGGTTCCCTTTATGGTACTACTGTTTTTATTTGCGTTAGTAGAAGAATAAGTAATGCATAATAAGATTCAGAAAATACAGATTAAACTCTATGTGTATGAAACTTCAGTTTCAGATTAGTACCCTACAGTCAGTACAGGGTGGTGCTTATTTTATATGTCTAAAAACTACAGATTATTGCTGCTGGATAGTTACACCTTGGCAAAAAAATGAATGAAAAAGTTGCATATGACTGTTCCTGTGTGCAGATTATCTTATTGCCGGTGAAAGAAACTATTAGAAACAAGGGAATAGACCCCAGAGTTGTAGCAGAATCATTGTTATTTTGGTGAGGATCTTGTGATTTATCCAAGAGACATAATATTGCAGTGCACTGGGTCTTTGAGAGACAGCTCATCATAATCTCTGGGGCCATGGCCTAACAGATTAAATAGAATGATGAGTTTGTGTTGTCAGAGCAATTCTGTCTAGAGGACAAAACATTTTATTTAGGGGGTAGATTGATGGGATTAAAGCTTTAAATTGATTTACTTTACACACACAAATTTACTGTAAGTTGTTCTTTATTAAACCAGCCACTGGATTGTTAAAGGAATTATTTTAGAACAGATGAGTTCATTTAAATGAAGAGTGAAGGATCAAAAACCTCAGAATTTATTAATAAACACAGTCCCTGCTATTCCTTTGCTGAAAAGCAATGTAATCTTTTATGTTTATTTTAATTTGCAGACTATTTGAAAGAACTGGAGACACACAGTTTTGTCTCTTTATACCTTTTCAGCACTAAATAAACATGGAAAGTCACAAGGTATCCAAATAATTGGAAATTAAAATAATTATTTTGGTGGAGAGAGATGCTGTCTGCTTTCTTTGAACGCTTTTGAAAAATGGCACAAATAAATACAATCTATTATTTGTGGCCCCTTGTTTTGTTGCAGCTACACAACTCTTCAGAATAAACAGAGCAATATGCTATCAAAGCATATATCCTTTTCACAAATGCAATTCTTCACTCTAAGAAAATTACCTAAATGTTTAAATAAACAGCTTCCAGTGAGAGCCTTTTCATTGTCTTTGTCTGTAACGCTCAGCAGGTGTTTAAATGTTTTATTTTTTCACTTCAAACTATCAGTGCGAAGTAATACCAATAAATGTGTTAGTTTTAGATAATCCAAAATTCCCTTTGCTCAGCTTCTTAGTTTACAGTTATCTGTGTGAGTTAGAAATCTATTACCGTGTGTTCATCTTGCACCCGAATCTATTCACCAAGCATCAAAACTCATCAGTGAGATGGAATAATGCCATTTAATTAGTCTTTGATATACAGTTAAATTAGGTCTTAATAAGAGGTAGTGCATCCTAAAATCAATTATCTCACTCTTCTTAATAAGAGCAACTAATTAGTAGGTAAATCACCATAGTTCCCCTTTTATCCTACAGTTTTTACAGTCCTGTGAAGGAGATTAGGCTGAGGAAATTACTCCCCAATAGCTCAGAGAGATTTTAGGGCATACCTCAGAAAATGCTTTGCCAAGCAAACTGCAGTACAGAAAATAAACGAAAAAGAAATGGGAAGTCTCATCAAAACCACTTAATTACTTGATAACTTTGCCCAAATTATGTGTGTCAGGTCACCTACCTGACAAAAGCAAATGGAAACTAGGTATTGCCTGCCCGCAGCAATCTGTCAATGTACAGTCAGGGTCTGTCCTGGGTTTCGTTTCAATGGGCTCATCAGTTAACCAAAATATCTATTTTTTTCATAGAAAGATGTGCAGCTGCAAACCCAGTATACCTTGTGGGCCTTAAGCATGGTCTTTACAAAGTATGGCTTTATTCTGATGGAGAATCAGAATCCCAAAGAGGGAAATCTTTGCCACAGCCTTATGCAAGACAAGCGTAATGGTCATGGAAAAAGTCAGTATTTATCCACAGGTGCTGAAATTGTTGCCTGTGTTAAGCACACAAGTGTTGCATTTGAGATCTCGTTTTTCAGCAAAGACTTCCAGCTTCTTCAAATGGAAGTTTCTTCAATTTTTTTAATCTATATTTTCACTTACAACAAACAACCGTTCAAAAAAAAAAAATTATATGTACAAGGAGAGTATTGCAAAGAGTGCTCAGGATTTCTTCACAAGTTCCATCTCTCTCAAACTGCTACTAGACATCCAGCCATGTAGGCTAGTATACAGTATATTGCCAGAGATTTGTCACATTTGAAGGCGCCTTGTTGACTTTTTGCTTTCAAAAGATGTTGTCATTTTCTTTCATTGGATAGTCATTTTTTTTATCGTGGTCAAATGTTTGAAGGGAACTCAAGGACACGCGTGTGATTAATCAACGAACAGAGATGTGTTTTTCATTCTTTTTCTGCTGCTACTACATCCTGCATATACTAGCCCCTTCACACTAAACTCCCTTGCCAAGCATGTCAGAGAGATTTTATAACTGTGAAAGTGTGATGTTATTGCTTCAGTTTCCCTTATGCTTATTGTTGCAGTTTTTCTAGACACTTTCTGGTGTTAGTCATTAATGACAACACAGTGCCCCCGTTCAGAGAGTCTGAGCTTGCCGTCTGTTCTTTGTTTTTCCTCCCTGCTGCATT
The DNA here is from genome assembly GCA_013399365.1 of Pampusana beccarii. Lineage (NCBI taxonomy): Eukaryota > Metazoa > Chordata > Aves > Columbiformes > Columbidae > Pampusana > Pampusana beccarii. The sequence goes on along the minus strand of VWYH01006690.1, from coordinate 976,840 downwards.
ACTCATGCTTTGAGTGGAAGGAAACGTTCTGAAGGCAGCCGTTCCTCCCTGTGAAGCTTCTTGAAATGAGGTATTTTTTATATCTATTCCTGATTCAAATGTAATTCAGTTCTTGATCCTAACACTACCAGAAAGCTGTGAGAAGCAGTCCTCCTATTTGACTTCTAACTCATCTGGGACAGGCAATGATGATAGTGTGTATCTGAATCTCCAGACAGTAACATTTACATCAGCATCTCTGATATTAGTGGTCCTTTTGTTGGTGGTCAGCTTAAGCAGCAGAAAAGGGAATGTGCCATCCAGTTCCCTTGCATGTTCTCTGGCTGTGTATAACCAATACAGACTCTGTACACAAAACACTAACATGCCCTAATATAGTGCATGCACCAATATCTGTGTCTGTATGCGTGCTAATGAAAGGAGTCGGAAACTTGCTGTGGACTTAGAGCGAATGCCTTTGATAGGCAGGGAGAGTGGGGAAAACACCAAAGAACTAGTGAATGCTGTATTTTGGGCTTGCCTGTGGTGCCTCAGATGAATTCTCCAGGCTCTTTAGCTTTTCTGACCCTTTCCTCAACAGTGCAAAGTTCAGATGGGGTGATTTTAGGAGTCCACAATCAACCTCGGTGCATTTTAAGCATTTATGTTAAGCCTCTTTCTGCGGATAGCCTCACATTTTACAGGGCTGAAGGAAATAAGATGAACTAATACTATGGCTTCATGACCATGCTTTCTATAGGTGGTATCAAGTTCCTGAATGGACACTACTTGCGAGTTTCAAGCTATTTTTAAAGGATATACTTTTTTTTTTTTTTTTTTAAATCAAGTTGGAGTGGTGAATTAGACTAACTTGTAGTTGGTAATGAAACACTGTGGGCAGTTGGGAAAAAGCCATTGTGTTCCCAGCATTAATGTTTGCATGTTCAATTTCACGTGTTTTAAGAAATTAGAAAAAGTCAACAAGCTTTGGAACACAGCTGGAAAATGTGAAATATCAGGAATCCCTTCACTGACCTCTGCAGATTTTAGATCTGGTTCATAATGGGAGTAAAAGGTCAGCATCTCCCACTCTCACTTTTCCCCAGCTGTACATCTTATGTGAAGGCCAAGTTGGAACCCACTGGGGTCACAACAGCTTAGCTGGTTTCAGGAACAGCTGTGTCCCCGTGCCCCCGCAGCAACTTTTCATTATTGTATTTTCTGACTTGCAACAATAGGTTTGGACCAAACTGTTGCAATAATAAGTACTAACAAGCTGTTTAAGGGGTAACAGAAGGCCATTTTACTGAGTGAAGATGAATGCTCGTTGCTATTTTTTCCAATTTATTATGTAGTCCTGAGAAAATTATCATGTCAGTTTTACTTTCTCTTCCACATATCTCACTATTTTTCCCATTTTGCCATGGACCTGGTTCAGGTAGCGGTCTTTGGTCTTGAAAAATACTGAAGAGTTCATGGCACACAAGTTTGAGAAAATATCTAAGGTGGCCAAAGGCATCCTGGGGTGTATTAGAATGGGGGTCGTTAGTAGATTGAGAGAGGTTCTCCTGCCCCTCTGCTCTGCCCTGGTGAGACCACATCTGGAATATTGTGTCCAGTTCTGGGCCCCTCAGTTCCAGAAGGACAGGGAACTGCTGCAGAGAGTTCAGCGTAGGGCAACTAAGATGATTAAGGGAGTGGAGCATCTCCCTTATGAGGAAAGACTGAGGGAGCTGGGTCTCTTTAGTGTGGAGAAGAGGAGACTAAGGGTGACCTTATTAGTGTTTATAAATATATAAAGGGGGAGTGTCACGAGGATGGAGCCAGGCTCTTCTCAGTGGCAACCAATGATAGGACAAGGGGTAATGGAATCAAGCTGGAACACAAGAGGTTCCACTTAAATGTGAGAAGAAACTTCTTCTCAGTGAGGGTGACGGAACACTGGAACAGGCTGCCCAGGGAGGTCGTGGAGTCTCCTTCTCTGCAGACATTCAAAACCCACCTGGACACCTCATCTGGGTGTTCCTGCTCTGGCGGGGGGATTGGACGAGATGAGCTTTTGAGGTCCCTCCCAATCCCTAGCATACTGTGATACTGTGATATGTTTGCAGTTAAATGAAGTTCATCTTTTCTTCATGAAGAATAGCTGAAGAGAAATAAAAGATATCTTTGTCTGCTTCCTATTCCAATAGTGATGCATCTTATGCCTGCCAAAGGGCATGATGGGCTCGGATGAAATCACCAGACAGGACAAAATTTCACCTCCAAATGCCCTCCTACTTTATCCCTCCTTCGGCAGCTTTCATTGTGTGATCCACAACTCTGTGGAGTGAGGTGGTTTCTCCTCAGAAATATCGTTTGATTATATTCATAGATTGATGAGGCATGTTTTATTTAAAACTGAAAAAATATTGGCTAAAATTGGCAAGCTATGTTTGGTGTCAGAGAATTAACAATTGAGCAGGTCTGTTCTGTTCCCTGTCATCTTGTCTCCTCGAAGGAGCATGGACATTTTGTTGCTGTCACCTTGCAATGGTTATATCATGATTTACGTCTGCAGCTTGTAAACAACAGTACTGTGAGCAGTTTGACAAGTGGCAGTTTCACTAGTAAACAAATCAGTGATGCACTTAGTGATTAACAGGGATTGTCAGCATTTGGGGTGCCTGAAACTGAGTTTGCCCTAAGCAGCCCTTCCTGTTTAGGATGCCCCTTAGTGGGGGAAAAAAGGATAAAATTACCTTTGGGCTTCAGGTGTAATACCTGGATAAGATTCATGCTTTAATCAGTAGTTCGTATGAAATTGTTGGTGTTGTCTGATCGACTTGCATTGTGTGGGTATTATTCCAGATTTGAAGAGCAAGGATCTCTGTGAGGCAACTTTCAAATTCTGTGGCAGACTTGCCCACGTAGCTATTTTTATTCTGTCTTCAGTTGTTTGTAAAATGGATTTCCATTCCAAAGGTAACACCTCAGGCTTGTGTATGTGTTGTCTGCTGTTATCTTGAGGTGACCTTTCAGAGCCTCACCCCAGGTGCCAGAGGCATGTTTAAGAGCAATGCTTTGACTTGAAGAAACATGCAGATGCTAAAGCAAAATGAAATTGGAATCATTAGAACAAAATCTCCCTGACCTTAAGTTCAAATGATCACAGCTGTAAGGGCCTATGGAGTTACTTATCATGAACTTTTCAGAATCCCATTCTTCACCTTATTATAATTCAAATTAAAATGTTATTTAAAACCACCAGACCTTTTTGCAGGCAGAGACTAGTGACTTTACTGTCCTTTTCCCTATATGACTGTTGAATTATGCATCAGTGCAAAGTGATTATAAAACATTACCAAAGAAGAATGACTGTTCAAGTATTTAAAATTGACTTTGTGTTGATATAATGGACTACACAGAGTAAATGGTGATAGAAATCAACTGTAGGGTGGCTGCATCCTGGTCTTTAACGTTAACAAAGGGTTGGTAGTTCATGTGGAAATCTACTGTGCTAGATTTGCTGCTTCGCCATACATACCTGTGTGATTTGTCTGTCTGTTGCATTTGATCTCCTCATTGACAATGAGCTGTGCTGATTTGAAGGCTAAGATTGTGATCAGAGCCGTGAGAGTCGAATGTTTTTACGTATATGTCTTTGCAGCAGGAATTTGATTCCTGTCCTCCCTCTCTTCCTGGAGATAAAGCCTTCCAGGCTCTCCAGGAGTCTGGGGAAAACCAGAAATGTCAGCAGCTGTACAGCAAATTATAAATTTCACCTGCATTTAAAATTTAATTTAAAATAATCTAACCTTGTCTTATTTTAAATGCCAGCAAGTTTGATATTTCTTTTTACATGAACTTGAATTTACTTCATACAATGATAAATGGTTATAAATATTCCTTACTCCATCAGAGCTGTTAATCATTTTATTTTTCATCTCTACGCTTTGGGTAAACAGAATCCTGTAAAACAGTAACTGAGGAGTAACTTCCTTATCCTCTTGTTTCCTTGCTACAGCAAATGTTTCATTCCCTGGTCGTTTTTTTGTTTTTTGTTTTTTGTTTTTTTTTCTATGACTTCCACTTACCTCTGCATTTTGTCTTTTCTTTTCCCCCTTCTCTTCATTTTCTGCTCTTACCTCTAAATTTATCTTTAATTTTCCATCTCTCTCCTCAAAACAGACATCACTACTAGGAGGGAAATGAAGCAAAGTCCTTCCTTGTTCCCTTCCCCCTCTCCTGCCCCAAGATGGGGATTTGCCCGTCTCCAGAGGCAAAGCTCATTTCAGCCCCAGCCCAAGGCAGCATGTAGCAGTTACGGTAAATTCAGAACTCTTCTCAGCCTTTGTGGCTCTGGGGAGAGGAAGCTCAGCAATACTTTGTTCTACTCAGTGCAATTACAACTCTCTGCCACCCTTGGTAAAGCTCCTTGCACTGGGGAGGGGGCTGGGGGCCGGCACAGCGCAGGGCTGGGAATGGAGGTGGCCGCGGCAAATTAGCGGGTTGGGTTTCCACTCTCAACATGCTTCTTGCCTTATGCGAGTGTGCACTTTACCTATGACTACAGCTGTCATACAGCTGGGAAAATGTGTAAATAGTAATTGACTTATCTTGACCCATTGTTCCATTTCAGAAACAGGTTATTTAACAAATGAAGGTCAAATGCTTTCACCTAATTTATGGATTCTACTGTTACTGCTGGGGAAGTGTTATGACTTTGAAGTTATATTTTAATAACGGAGGCATTGTGTTTATGTTACCATCCATTATGGCCACGATTAATCCTGACTGAATACCACACTGCCACGTGGGAATCTGAGATTATGCAGCTTGATTTTTTTTTTCTTTTGGAAAGAGTGTTAATGTGCGCTGTACGTTGTCCAGTCCTGCTGGATGTCATGAGCTCGGTGAGAATACCCTGTACAATTGCCATTCCTGTTTTAGCTTGAATGTTCCCCCTAGTACTGAGGTGCCTTTAGACTTCCATTTGCACAGAAACACTTATCAGTATAAGTGATTTATTCAGAATTTATCACTTCCCATTACCATTATATTATCTGAAGACAGGATTACATCAGGCAGAATCAGATATGGATGTGGATTGTTTTGCTGCAAAGTGGCAGATCAGATGTGTGTGTATGCTTTCTTCCATCAGATATGGGAAATGCAAAAACGAATGTAGAAGAGCAAAAGTATGAGAGATGTAGCTTTTATCTGGCTAAGGGGTTCGGAAAAAATATTTTTATTACTGTGATTAGTGTCCTTAATTTGGTATATTTCCATTGCAGTCAGTAGCCAATTTTATCATCCAAATGCTGAGACCAGTATGTGTATACTGTTCTGAATAACATCTATTTAAAGCTTGATACTATTCTTTCCTCTCTTGAAGACCCCAACAATGTTGCAGAGGAGCAGGAGCTTCAGGTCTCTTTGCATGGGATGAAGTCCCACATCAAAAGTGATTCTTTTTTCCAACCCGTGGTGGCCTCTTACTCAGCTGCGCTCCGGCATCACTGGAAGCTCTAATGCATTAGTTGCTGCCATTGATTTTGCATTAACTGCACTACAGTACTGCTTTAAACTTTCCAGGCTTCTGCTTTTTTTGTAACTTTCGAGTACGGATGCAGATAATGAATCTTTCCCTTCTCCGTGCAAGCCACCACGTGTCCCGGGCAGCTTGCTGCAGAGAAGGGTGATCCCTCTGGTCAGGGACTGAAAGCTCTGGCACGGCAGAGAACCTCTGTGTGTGTATCCAAACTCCAAAAGGAATTCCTTTAGGCTCCCAGTTCTGATGGTTTTGAATCCTTGCTCCCCCTTGCTCCCCCTTCTCCCCTTTCTCCCCTTTCTTCCCTTTGCTCCCCTTCCTCCGTCTTGCACTGCTTATGTTATTTTGTGGGCATTCTGGTGACAAGGAATCTTTGATAACCGTGAGCTGTCTGTGGTGAAGTTCCTCTGCATGACCAAGCCCGGTTGTTTATTCCTGTTCCAGTAATTTTTAGGCTATCGTTGTGTTTAAAGGAGGTTTTTACCCAAAGGGGAATTACAGTCTCACATTATAAGGCTCATTTGGGTCCTGATCCAAGGGAAATTATTATTCAGAGGCTCTAAAGAAATGACAGATGTGACAGTATTGCTGTCCTCACTTGTACAAAGTAATTTTCATATATTTGCCCTCTGACCTTTGTCTTTATCGTTGATGTTGGTTTTATCCTTGCAAGCTGCACTGTCTGGAGTTCTCAGCTTCCTTTAAATTTCGTTACACACTTTGACCATTCTTTAACCAAGTCTGAAAGGTCACGGACTATTAACACATTTAAGATAATATTCTCATATATTTTAGGTCAGAATCCTTTCTCCTTTCCTCTGGTTGTTAGTACAGGGGTTAGTGAGACAAGATCAGATACTGTCTTAGCACAGATAATCCTGTGTAGTCAAATAGGAAACAAACCGGTATGAACTATAGCAGGCTCAAAATTAAGGTTCAAATATGGTTTTATTTCCTTCTTATTGTTTGCAATTTACATGTTCACAGTTCCAACTTTTTCACAACCATGAAAACAAAAAAATCTGAAGTTTCTAGCTTGTGCAGCTGATGTGTAGAAATAAGACTCTAAAAAATAAAAACATCTACTTGGTAACCTGCAATATTGTTACATGGGATAGGAAGCAGATTCTGTCCTGCTCTTTGTGTTGCAGTTTTTGTTCATTTGTTTTACAAAATTAACAACATGAATAGGCAGGTCTGTTCTTTCTTGAGCAACTTTTTACATCCTTTCTATACTTCGCTCTCCTTTAGGTCAATGCCTCATTACACTTTTCCTTTTTTTTTTTATTTTTTTTATTTTTTTTTATTTTCTTAAATGTTATTACTCACAAATTAAGCACAGGAATAGTTCTTTTATTATCTGTTGTGGGGTTTTTTTAATATTCAATTCAGAAATACAAATATAATTATTAATGAAATGCAGAAAAATCCTTCTTCCCCACCATTTTCAAAAAGACAATTCTTGTACAGATCGGAGAGCTAGTAGCAATTTTGTACTTTTCCTTTTTGCCCATTATGTTAAAATCTCACAGTATCTCCCTCAACATAACATCTGATATTAGACTGACTTGCTCCATCCTTATTGCCAGCATCATTACTGATACAGTATTCTTTGCTTCGGCCTCTCTTTAGTCCCTAGTAAATAAAAGTAATTATTTGTCTTACCCAGCAGTTTGTTAATATGATCTCAGTTCTGCAGATCTTCAGCTTTATGAAAGCACACTCAGCCTTCTCAACTCTATGTTGCTATTCAGCTCATGTCTCGGTTCTTTAAATCTGTCCCATCTTTCCTGTGGCACTTTCTGTTACTTTGTTGCTGTTGTTCCTGAAACTTTCTGTCTTTTCTTTTTGAGCTCTTCAGTACAAAGGTCACTTCTTTTTGAATCTTTGGAAACTGTTGGTCATACCACATGGATTTAACATAGACAAACACCCTGGTATCGACAACTCTTTCTGGTGTATGTGTCAGTTTAAGATAGAAAAGCAAAGATAGATGTTATCTGCTCATAGAAAGGTACTGTATTCTCTAAGTGGAAGTGGTTTAGGACAGCAAATCATGTCCTGAGCATGAACTTTTCATATCTCATTTCAATGTCAATGCAGTTGAATTTTTTTATTTCAGTATAACCATGAAGCCCCTGAAAAAAAGAAAATAGATCAACCAAAATTAATTGCACATTTATTAAAATGAAGGACTTAAAATTGCATAAGAATGAAATTAGATAAATCAATTTCAGAATTTTTCTGTGAGAGCAAAAGAATGGAAACAGACTGTGTTTAGATATCATTCAGAAAAACTTCTGTTATCTAAGAGTTTGAGGGATCATGAAAGAAAAAGCCTCAGAAACAATACCCTGCTATTGCATTCCATTGATCCAGAGTTGCTTTAATATTATTTTTTTAAAAAAACAAATGCACGTTTCAGTGAGTTTTATACACCCTTTCTTTTCGTCTAGTTTTCAAATATTATATCCATTTTGATTATTTTTGAGAGAGATGAGGATAAGACGGGTTGGACTGAAACAAGTAAGGTCTTGGTAATAGCTTTGAAGAAAGTAGAGCCAATTTGAATGTGTGATCAGTCCTATTTCACCTTTCTTTCAGTTTTTGGATCACATACATACATGCTCCTTGTCATCTTCCACATCAAGCCCAAGAGGTCTTAAATAATATTTTAGGTAATGTACTAGGCACTTCATTTTCTTTAGAAGAACCCAATTATGCTAGAAATTAATAATAAAAAATTATAAATAGAATAAAGAAGAAAACATGAATATTATATCCTACGGCTACATTTTTCAGCATGGTGTGCAGGGAATTAGGTGCAAAAATCCCATTTATGTTAATGGATCTTGCATGTCTAATTCCTCATACACTACAGTGCAAATAACCCCCTGGTGTCTTTGATGGTACAGAGGACCAGCACAGAGGGGGAGAAGAGGGAGTGATTTATTTGAAGAGCTGTCAATCATAATGGCAACCAGAGAAAATTGCAAAGCTGATTTTAACCTCTGTAGAAACAGCTAGTTAGACCATATGCTTTTTTTTTCTCTTGCCAGATGTCAATATTCATCAATTTCTCATTAAGAGAATGGCACTCTTGAAAAGAAAAAAAACTAACACTCCAGAAAATCAAACTGTAAAAAACAGGACGAGGTAGCCCTTTTCAGAAAGGCGACTGTTCTATGCTCTTTATATTTTGCAACTACAGGTTCAGACTGCCATGCCTAAACCTGTCACAGGTTTTTTAAAAGGATTTTATGTATTTACATTATTTTCAAAATTGGAGACCATTAAAAATATAAAGAAGATGACCTTTGATCCTGCAGAGTAGTCTAGATATTCAGTGTACCATCTGAAGTTTTTATTTCACGTTTGTCTGTTAGAGCTGGAGGTCGCATATATCTGCTTAAGTTCATTCAACATATATGGATAATAGGGGGCTTCTCGCTGCAGTTGTGTGTTTGGTATTTAAAAAAATCACTGGCAGGTAACAAAAATGTTAACATCAGAAGAAGGCATTATTTGTTCTTATTTTCTTGAAGGCTGTCAAGAGTCAGTGTACAAAGAATGCTTTTTTAGCTAAGTTAGTTGTCATTTTTGGTTAAATCTAAGTATAGCTAAACAGCTTTTTGTCTTTTTTTTTTTTTTTTTTTNTTTTTTTTTTCTTTTTTTTTTTTTCCTTTTCCTTTTCTTTTTTTTCTAATAAATGCTTAAACCCTCCTGGAGAACCACAGGACATAATTTTCCAAATGTGACATACCTTCTCTTCTTGTATAAATAACATCAACATGTTGTTAGTGTTTGGTAGGCTGGTGTTAAACAGCTGGTTTGTTATTAATATTTTATTGCCCTATGTTTTCAAAGATATTTTGACACTTGCTATTATTTCAAATGCAGCTTTTCTTGGAGTTTTTAATGGTTTGTGTATATCTCTAGACAGTTTCAAGATCTTGAAGCTGTCACAACATGTTAAGTAGGCAAATCAACTAACACAGTAGTTTCAAGAAAGATAATTTTCCTTGCGTAACTTCAATCTGCATCGTTTTACATGACTTATTAACAGGAACTGACTCATTGACAAACAAGGCATATAGCTTCTTGCATAGAGAATGTTTCAGAGTAAGTGTCTTCAAAAAGCTAAGCACTGATCAAAATTCTGAATTTCCTGTTGCTGATGTTGAAAATTTGCAGAGGCTGCTTATGGTTAAGATTTCATTGGAAAACCTTTCACAGGTATATTAGGGTTTTGATATACATATAATGTTTAACTTTACAGCTGTCAGACCTGTATGCGTTCAGCCTCGCTCAGTAGTTCAGATCTAAATTTCTAAAGGTCATATATGGGACTGTAACTGTTTTAACATTTTAATTTTCTTCTTTTCATTTACTCTTTCCAGTCCTGGAGTGAGACAGTGAAGGTCAGAGTAATGGTGAAAATGAAGAGTTCTGACATTTTAGTCATCTAACCAGATACTGTGCATCTGGTCAAAATACCAAATTCTGTTTATTTAGGAACTTGTGTTAGGCAAAACAGCTGTCCTAGAGGTGAAAGGATTAGTGCTTTATCTACTAAAGCAGGCCTCGGTGCTACCTTTTTCTAATGTGAATTATAAAGCTAGTGAAGATTGAATAGTGGTTAACTTCTTATGCTTTATACCCAAACAATAATTTGAAAGAAGTATCGCTGTTCTTTTCTGTCTGGGTTGTTTCTCGTGCTGTGGTAGTGACTTCAGAGGAGAAACTGACTCTTCTCTCTGTTTCTTAGCAGATGGTGGCTGTTTTGAACACTCGTATGAAGCTTTAGTAGCAACTATCCTAAGTCTCTGAGAGTTTTCATGAAAGGTAAAGAAAAAGCTGCCTGTATGTTTTAAAAGCAATTAAGAAGCTAGAAGTCAATGCTAAATCGTTGTCCTTTTTCAGATAAAACTCTGTATTAACTTCAAAGACAGTGAGTGTGCTGGAGTAAAGTCTTTAGAATTGAACTGGCAACAAATAATAATTGTGATATTTAAATCTCTTTCTGTAACCGTTATTTTCTTAGTGGGAAGAAGGCAGCTCTTCTCACAAAATGAGATTTATCTGAAGGACTTTGAAGTTTAAAAAATACTAATGAATACATGTAACTTTTAAAATATTTGAACAGATAACGTGACTTAAACTGCCTACATGATGACACTTTGACTAAAGAGAGGTTATCTTTTTCATATGTATGGACTATAAGAACACATGTAGAGTCCAGTTCTTCCTTGCTGCCCGGGTGCAGCGTGCTGCCTCACTGACACAGACAAAGGTCCTTTCAATGTTGAACAATTGAAGGGTCTTTTTTGCTTTGTAAAACTTCCTGCAAGCCCCAGAGCAGAAAACATTATTCAAACAGAAGAATAGTGATCAAGATACTACACCATTTAATAATCCCCTGTTCTAGCATGGTCCTGTGCAGCTGGCAGTGGTTACACACCAGCTGTAGTATTGTGGGCTGGACTAGTTTCCAGTCCTCCTCGGGATCACAGTGCATGCCCTGGGGTTTCCTCTGTCATCCCCCATACCTGACCCGGAGCCCAGCAAAGCTGAGGACTAGGCTGTGTGCTCCTGAAGATGTGTGCAACAGAAAAGCACTAAGGGAGCTGTTTGGCCGTGACTTATTGGGTTTTATCACCTGAAAGTATTGAATCTCTTGTAGTTACTGAAAATGGGAATTGTAAAATTGAGAAAATTGTGATGTGAAAGAGTAGCTCATGAACATCTGTGGGACATTTTCTTTCATCAAGTAGTAGCCTAGAGTTCATAATGAATCTGAATATGCACTAGTATAGACAGGCTTAGTAGTTTACTTTGTGGGAAGATTTTTAAAAGCGTTAACTACTGCTGGACACCCAAATTCATGTTCATTTAGGTTTGGAGCCCTGCCTTACCACATTTTGTGCCCAGGAATGTGATCTCTCTGGAGTAACACTGTTATGCAGTAATATTTGTGCTTATTTGCCATAAACATTACTGAGTTATTCTTTTATGTTTATATGATCAACAAGTAATTCAGTGTATTATTGTGTGCAATAGTTTGGGGGTTTTTTTACTGATTTAAAGGGACTACTCCAGTACAGAGTCCTATGTCTGTCTTCATGCCTGTTACATCTCCTTGATACCTCTCTTCAAATGAGAACGTTTCTGAAAAGGCTAGTCTGAACCAGTACAAGTAGTTGAATTCTATGCCAGGTTCCTGCTTATAAGTACAGACTGGAATAGGCAGAAATTGTCATCCTTAAAAATGCATGTTTAGCACTGGATTTCACAGATGAAAAGATTAACTTATGCACAAAGTAAAAAGCTTTTCTGTCATTGAAAATGCACACCAACTAAGCACTCTTTGCTGGTCTTGTCTCTAGATGCACCATTAAAAGGAAAAGCCATTTCAAATAAGCCAAGTAAATACTTTGCTGTATTCCACTCCTTGGAGAGTAGAGAGCAGTAGTAGTTACTGCTATAAATGTCGCTGGAATTTCGCTCCTCCTGGGCTTGCTCAACTCTTCAACTTCCTCCAGCTTCTGTATCTTCAGAGGCCTGTTTGTATCACAAATGGCTACAGCAAATAACACCAGTGAGCTGCTTTCAAAACACATCATGAAAGAGGGATTACTCAAAATTTTTTTGCGCACATCTAGACAGAGCGCTTCATCTAGCCAGGAAAGCCTACTTTGAATTGGATGATGGAAGTGAAATAAATTGCAAAGTCCTGTGAGTTCCAATGAGCACTGTCATCTTCTGACCAGGGTGCATAGTGTCAGGGCTCTGCAGACCAGCAGGGCTTGCTCTTCTCTTGCAGGGTAGCAGGATGTGTTCCCTCCTGCATTGCCTGAGCAAGTTCCATCAGTGGGTAAGAGAGGAAAGTGCTGAGTAGCCCAAGTGAGAAGTGCGTGAACACGACTTCTGTCTGTGCTTCTTATCTATGTAATTCTGGAGAGATGTAGGAAGAAAAGCTTTCTTAGCACAATGAAGAACAGGTCGGTGTGAGTAGGAGGGTGTGTATGTACTGCCAAATAGCTGGGGCTGGGCGCTGCTCCTGTTGGATCAAGTCCACAGTTCTTTCTTCCAGTTCAAATCCAGCAAGTTGTGCTAAACATTGATTCCTTACGTTAAATTATGTTATGGGGTCCATTTGTAGAACATATTTCTGTTCATTACTAGTGAAGATGTTTTATCTTTTCTCAAAAGCGCAGTTTGTGGTGAAAGTGTTGCTGCAAGCTTTTTTTGACATTTCTCTTATATTTCAGTAGAATTCTGTCAGTCAATTCTTGAATCTATTCTGTAAAATATTTACCGAGAAATCCATTTTGCTACCATAAAATCATGTCTGTTACTTTTAAACAATTTTGATACTGGTTTAAACAGCAAAAAAAAGGTATTCTGAAAATATTTTTCCAGAACTAGAAATTGGTCCAGATAAATCCTATCAGCTGGAAAAAATATTGATATATTTTACAGAACTATTTTTCTGTTTCCTAACTAGACAGAATAATTTCTTATCCTAAGTTTATTAAAGGGTGCTGAGTTCTCTGTCTTTAACTGCAAAAAACCCAGTTCTTAGGTGACTAGATAAACTTGTTGACATGAGACTACAGATGTGCTTTAAGTTGAACGCAAGTATTTTGCTGAATGAACACTGAGATAATATGAAAGAATGGAACCTCAAGTATGTCAAATGGAAAAAATATAGGAGGGGAAATGTTGTTCCACAACATTTAAAAATGTAAATTGTTGTTAAGCATCTTAAATATGTTTCCGTAGAAATGGCCACCTTTCCCAGGTGAGTCTGATGTTGCAAAAGAATGATGGCAGTCAAGGGCTCGCTTGTTCTTGTCGTTCCTTGGATTCTCTTGTGAACAGTCCATGTAGCAAAATGCTTTGTATATGTCTTTTAAATATAAAAGTGGATGCAGTCCAGTATGTATTATAGGCAAGTAGGATGTCTGTTGCCTTTTTGATCCTTAGCATGTTATGAATCAAATCAGTATTAATTGTAATAGGCAAGAAGAAAGGTCAAGAAACACTGTTTACTTAAAAGTAATGTGAAAGACTCATAGAAACATTTATCAGGCTTTTAATAACCTGTTTATGGAAACAGCATGTTGGCTCAGTGGAGTAATTGTGTAGTGTATTAGCTGCCCTGTTCCTAAGGAGTTCAGCCCAGCATTGATGTTGAGGTTAATGCTTCCTTTTGGTGTTTAGTGGTAGCATCTTGATTTTTATTTAGTTCTACTGTGTTCTCAGAAGTGGGGGGAAGCCCCTCAAATTTTCAATGGCCATTGGGAAAACTCAGGTAGAAAACCAGTTCAAGTTACTTAGCTTGTTGCTTGAATTCAAGAAGAAGGAAGACTTCAGTTAATCAAGTTTGTTCTCTGTTAGATGTTTATATGAATGGAAGATTCATCTGATTTCTTTAAATGACATTTATAAATAAATTGCCTCATTAAAACAATTTCAGAAAATTGGAAGGGAAAAAAAAGAATAACAGCAGCAGTGTACTCTTTTCCTGGAATTAGATGTGCAGAGCAGATAAGCATCCCATAGATACTTATACAATAGTCTATAAAACAAAGAACAGTAGACGTTAAGTACTGTTACGTCATTTTGATGTCCCATTCATTCCACTTACTTGCCATGCTCCACACCTAGAAATATCTAGTCTTTACCCAGAGATTAAAGCAGAACCAATACAAAGCAAACAGCATAGCCATTTTCATCTTTTATCCCAACTCTTATTCATTCTACACTATTTTCAATGGATCACTTCTGAAATTACGTTCTTGAAAGCAAGGGAGATTTTTCCTCTCACATTATTTTTTGAAGTTCATTGTTCTTGGGGGGTGGAAGGTTCAGAATGTTACAAAGGAAAATATCACACCACAAGTCATAGATAAGGATAATGAACTTGATTTATTTTTTTTTTCAATGCATTTTAGCTAGAGATACAGGGACCTGGAGCATAAAAGTTACTTGATTTTTTGTCATCAGTGACTTTTCAGCAACTTGGAACAAATCTGTATGTTCTTGCGGTCTGTTAAGACTGTTCTGTGATAGGAATTTTTTTTGACTGAAGTTTTGAGTTTTAACAAGTCATTTGAGGTGAGAAAGCTAGATGCGGAGAGTGATGAAGAATTCTATTCTAATAAATAATAAAGAATTTTTTTGTGCCTTGTTTATAGGGTAGTATACGCTCGTTCACTCTGGACATTGTATCTCAAGCAGAGCATCGTGATCACCAGACAAGTTCAGAGGGATTCTGAAGTACTATCTATAGGCAAGAGCAATTCATTTCCTCTTGTGTCAGCAGTGGTTTAACTCCTTTAAAGAGCAGAGAGGGAAGACACTGGAAATGTTCAGTTTTTTTAATTGCTCTGTGCAGTTGTATTTCTTCTAGATGGAAAAGTGTAAATACTAGGTGACTGACTTAAAGTCTTGGTTTGTTGCTTAGCACTGTAGGACTTGGTTTCACATAAAGACAGACAAATCAAAATGGGTAGCACTACTAAAAAGAAATGCTAGATATACGAGTTGTTTTTAATAGGATGTATCACTGGTCTGTGATTTGGGACACTTTCTGAATGCACATCAGTATTATACTGTCACAGCTTTAGTACCATGAGCTAATTCACTATTCTTTTTGTGTGTTGAGGATTGATACACTATGGATTTCAGTCTGCCCCTGGGGGTCTCTGCCAACCCACTTCCAGAACGGTCAGTACTGTGAGAGCCTTGAGGGACGGTGCTGTTGGCAGAAGGTGAAGACATCTCAGATGTCATGTCAGGATACCAGTGCACACCAGCACAGACAAAGCCAAGTGACTCTTAGGGTGACCAAGCCTGAAGCAGCCCTGCTGTACATTTTTCTGCCTTTAAGCTGAAATTTTTTGGTGTGTGTTTGTTTGGGTTTTTTTGGTTTTTATTTGTGTTTTGGTGGTGGTTTTTGTTTGGTGGTTTGTTTGGTTTTTTTTTGCATTTCTGTGTAGTGACAATCTAGTGAGTGGGTGTGGACACAACTCAGGCTATGGGTATAACCAAAAAATGCCTGGGGAGGAAGGCTGGGTGATGCGGGGGAGGGACTAGATCGCTCTGGGTTTGTAAAAGCACAGTGCTAGCCCAAGGGAAGGACACAAAACGTCAGAGCAGGGTTTTCCAGTGGAACCCTCACTCAAATTGACCCAAACTGCTGTGCAATGTCATGCTCAGTATGTCAGTCCTCATGTGCATCAGCTCTGGTTTTTTCATGGAGACTCGAGGGTAATGCAAGAGCAGAACTGAGGTTTGCCCCTTAAGGAGATGAATGTGGTTTCACACTGTATGATGTTGACTTGCCACCTGCACAATAACATTTTTCAAAAAGAACACAGAAATAACTCCTGCCATCCCGGTCTTGTACATAGTGCATTGCTTAAAGAAGCAAAGCTGTTACAGACAGAGAACATGAACCTCTGAGGAAATGAAGCTCAGTCTAAACTGTAAGCTACAAGAATAAACCAGCAAAGCTGATCTGGNAAAAAAAAGAACAACTTTTAAAAGATGGTGCATAGATGCAATTTTATATCTTGGGATTATAAAATAGAATACACAATGGAAATTCATCTACAATTTTGCTTACATAAGGTGATTCAGTACTGTGTAATCCTTTCCAACCCACATAATTGTAGTTTTGGAAATATAATGCTTGGGATGTGTGATACAAATTAAAAGTGGAGATTTAAATGGACCTCCACAGAAACAGACATATTGTTCTTTTCAAGTCTCTGTTTGAATTGATCTTTAAAGGACAATATGAAAAAATCTTATTTTTAAATGCTTTATTTTGATCCTAAATTAACTTCTTTTTCTATAACTCATCTTGGCTATTGAATGAACCCAGGGGTATAATACAGATTCTGTTTTAATGTTATTTTGCATAATGCATTTGCACATTGTGAGTAATGGTACCCAGAAGGAAAGAAGCAGTGTTTAATTATATAATTCTACAGTTCTTTCTGGTACCTTTCATATTTTGATTCTATTCATTTGTAACATGTTAACGACAAAGCAACGTTATGAGATGTATTAGGACTAATAGACACTTTCCCTTTCAAGAATACTCGTGTTAAGTGTTTGTAGTCTTTAAAAAATACTGTGCAATTTTTGTTTATTTTTGTTGCAGCCAGACAACATGAATGACTACAAACATATATGTGTATATCTTAAACAAGTGTATGCATGCACATACCTATTTGTTGCACATTAGATTTCTGTGGCAGGTAAGATTTCTTGATACAGCTAGAGTAGATAGTTTATTTGATGACTTAATCAGATTTTGAATGAGCACAAGAAAGTGTGAAGCTGTATAAATGCTTCTCTTTAAAGCTTTCCGTATTTCAGAATAGCCAGCACTGGTTATGTGTTTCTGCTGCAATATTTGC
This sequence comes from Pampusana beccarii, assembly GCA_013399365.1. Lineage (NCBI taxonomy): Eukaryota > Metazoa > Chordata > Aves > Columbiformes > Columbidae > Pampusana > Pampusana beccarii. The sequence continues at coordinate 959,890 of VWYH01006690.1, read as the reverse complement.
CTGTGTGAGGTGCAGAATGTCGTCTGAGACTGTGCTGGAAGCTGAGGATGTCTGGCACCTCACGCGCTCCTTTGGTAGCGTAAATGCAACAACTGATGTGATGCTGGACTGTTGAGACCAGCGGGACTTTGGTACAATATACACGACATCTTAAAAAGCTGACTCAGTAAAAAGGTAAGAATTTGCCTGGTATGATTAGGGTTAGCCATTCATGTATGTATCAGAACTTAAACATTTTATTTACAAGCACTGAGACGCAAAATATGTAAATTTTGTTCTGTTTCTTTGTGACTTTGGTGAGTGCCTTATGTATGATTTTAAAAATTTTTTAACTAATGGAAGCTCTGAAACAACTTGCTGAATGGAAGCCATTCCGTTTAGGGTTCTCACACACACACATGTGCACGCGTATAAAATTAAAGAGAAAGTTATTTAGCATAGTATGCCGTATTTCAATTTAGGAATGATCTATAGTTACTGTAGTCTGATTTATTGTAGGAGCTCTGAAAAGTGAGGTTTATATTGTCTTGAGCTATTTCAGTGGTGTTGCTGGCATGGCACTGTAATCCAAAGGACAGAATATCAATAAAGCTAGGATGTACAGGAATGTAAACAAGCGTTAGAAAAAACATCCAACAGTTTGTTAAATAGACCACAACAAAACAAGTCCATTATCATTGCAAAAATAGCTCTGAAGTTAATATGTCTAATTATCTGAATAGCTTGGAAAAACATAATTAATCCATCAGCAATATTTGGTATTCTAATTCTGATACTGGATGGTGAGTTTTATGTTTATTCATATCTCTGTCAATATATTGGCTTCTCCTAAAGATGAATAAACATAAGACTTGGTTTCTCCTGATAGGATTCTTAGTCTGGCTGGGTTTGGGAAAGTAGTCCAAATCCCAGGTTTAGTTTGGGTTTTTTTGTGGTGTGTGTTTTGTTTGTTTGTTTTGTGGTGTTTTTTTTAAATTGGTGGTGGTGGTGGTTTTGGTTTATTTGTTTGTTTTTTATATATATTTAGTATGTCCTGTTATTTAATATTGATGAAAGAGATTTTCATGTTACTCTCTAATGTTGTTACTATTTCGGGAAGCTGCCTCAACAAGTGTCTTGCTGCCTCTCCAAACATGCTAACTTGCCTTTATGTGTTGGTTGTTTCAAAGTAATACACTTTATTTACATTTCAAACATAGTAACATAACGTGAACGTACAGATGCTTGAGGGACTTGTACAGGGGGACAGGGCACACTGTCGATTTCTGTGAAATCTGGATTACGTTGTAAGGAGCCGAGTCAGCGGGTGACCGAGAACAGGGCTCGCGTCATCGGGAGTGCTCCTCGTCACGATCAGGTGTGAACGTAACCACGCTGAAAGCCAAGCTGAAGGATCTGGTTCCAAGCTCTCTTTATCCAGGCAGGCAGAGCAGGTGTTGAGCTGGGTTCCAAAACTTGTACGTTGCTCTTTTAGATAGTGTTCTCATATGAAGAAATGGGAAGGTGTGGGATCTTTTCTGAGTATATGTAGTTTCCAGGACCATAAATTTTTCACTAGCTTTACATGTACACACCTATTAAGCCTCTTTGTAAGTCCTTCTAAATCTAGTTTGTATTACAGGTGGTACATTTTTTACCATTTATTCTTTCTGTTTGCTGTCTTCTCGTACTGATAGTATTGAAATAGACTGGTCTCTTCAAATACAAACAAATGACTTTGGAGTTTGTGAATCAAATAATATTTGGGAAGAAATCAATATTTATGTTTCTCTAAGTTACAAAGCCAATCAAACCAATGCTCCTCACCATGGTGAAATGCAGTTTTGGGTGTTTTGTTCTGTTTTCATTTTATACCATACCCCTTACTTTGCCTCTACCATAGATATGTTATTGAATCTCATTTTTCTAGTGACAGTAAATAAGCAGAAGTGAAAGTTATTACAGACTAGAAGTTTATTGTGTAAAGAGATGATAATTTACTTCACATTTTGTATTGATTACTTCAGTTTGGCTTACCACCTATGTATACTTCCATCTTCAGATGCAGTTGGCTCTGTTCTGGTTTCCCTGAGGTGTGCAAATTTCACAGCCCTCAGCACTCTATGGCGTATAATGGATAGATAGTTCAGAAGAGTAGCAGCTCAATGAGATTCAGCCTCTCCAAAATCAGCCAGCCATGGAGCTGCGTGTGGTGATGGCACTTCATCTTAGCGCAAAGTGTTTTTCTAGTGGTTTACAACTCTCGTGTCTGTAGGAGCCTTATCTAATTGCTCTGTACTGAGTATCTCTGTGTATCTATTTCTTTCACCCCAAATATCTTCACTAATGGCTAGGCCCTCTCTTTTGCACTAGTACAGACAACTGCATACTTTTGCCCTTTGCTGCCTGCATGATGATTTGCTTTCCTGTGAGCTTTACGGCTGTTGCATGTATGATATCTTTAAATTACAAACCTCTGAGAGGACTGCAAATGTGTTGAGGGCATACAACATTTAAAAAAGCATTTTTTATTTTATATCAGGATCTCTTCCTCTCCTTTTCACTTCTTTTCCTTTTTTCTTTTATTTTTCCCTTTCATTTTTTTTTTTTTCTTCCTTTTTCCTTTTCTTTTCCTGTTGTTGCCATTCCAGAAACCATAGCTTTCTTGGAATTTCTGTCACTTCTTTCTGGCGTTGTCAATGTGAGAAGTGTGATCATAGAACAGGAATCTATACCATGAACTGTTTGGAAAAAATAAGTAACATTCTTTATAATGAATAGAACCTTGCCATTTTTTTAATCTGCAATACTCTGTTAATAATTGACTTGAAGCTAGCCTGAATTTTGGAATAGAAGGCCATGTATTTCACTGAACAGATTCCTGAGGGGTTTCAGTCTGTTCACCCTTGCTGCCATTCTCAGTGCATTATCTGACTGGTTTCAACCTGTGGGTGATGTCCTGGCCTCAAAGCAATTAATTCAGGCACCTGGTATTTTGATTGTTGCTTTAGGAAATGCATAACCAGCTCTATCAAACTCCTTCCAAATGCTAAAATCTGCATTTCATCTCAGTGACAAGTGAGATTTCTCTTGCTGCATTTCTAGTACTAGTTTCCCGAAAGCTTAAGGAATTTACCAAGGGTTTGGATGGTTTTGCATAGTTTCGAAATTGTATACTGTAGGGTTTTTTCTTTTCTTACGTAGCTCTTGTTGAGATGGTGACATCACATTGAAAAAGTACCGTAAGTACACACTATGTATGCCAAATTGTTACAATGTGATGGCGCACAGGAGATTTGTATGGTAAAAATCATGTGGCTCCATGACTTCTTTGACTTCTGCCATTCCAGAGTGTTTTTTCTTAAATACAGAGCAACTTTGAGTCAGTTAAGTATGCTTGTAACTTTTGAGTTTGTAAACACACTGTTATATGTCTGCTGTCCTGCTTTACCTCAGTTACAGTTGGCCTCTTGTGCACAGAAATAACGTGTGGTGTGCACCACTTGCACACTTTCATGCTTATCAGTTTTGAATAGCTTAGCCACAAAGGCCTTTTTATGATCCTTGCATTTCTGATACAACAGCTTTAAACAGCATTTCATTAATTTCACTCCGTAGATCATCTGTTCAGCCTTCGATTTAATTTTCTGGAATTGCCTCTTTCATCCCAGGAATGGACAGAGTCGGCTCCAGGCCCCGTCCACACGCAATGGGGTCCTGCTCTGAGTCTCAGACCCTCTCACTAGAAATGAGTACCAATAACAGTGTGTGTCAAATGTAACACATATAAAATATTGATCTGTAGGTGCTTCCTTTTATTTTTTTTTTTTCTTTTTTTGGCAAATGTTAACACAGCTCTCTTCCTCTGAACGTTCCACTGTAGAACCTTTGCTCAAATAGGTGACAAAGCTTTTTAAAGAGGTATATTTATTAATTATGGAAACTGTACTGGTGTCTAAATGTGGGGAGGAGGATCAGATGTGTTGTGGGACTAGTGTAACATGAAAAAAAAACCCTTCGGCAAACATTGTAAAACTAACAATGTGCACTGAAACAAAAACTGTTTGTGTGGTTCCCAGTAATCTGATCCTCTGCAGCAGTTTAAGATTGTGGAAGTGAATTTCTTTAATCTAGCTGGTGGATGAAAGATGAAAATTTGATTTGATTTCGTTTCATTTAAAAGAATGAGTCTCTAGGCCAACTCCAAAAGATCCTCAGGAGTTACTATGGAGCATGTTCTCAATAATTTGTTAATCTAAACCTTTTATTTGGCAGTTTACCTTGAGAAATCTCTATGCTAAATTGTTAGCGTTTAGAGGACCCACAGATGAAGCGCAGAGTATCTACAGGAGTGTGCTCTCAGCTAGTGTTTATATTCTTCATTTTCTGTTCAGCAGAGTTTCTGTATTGACAGTCTGGCTAGTAACTGAACATAAATTTCAAGTGAGAAGCAGCAACATAAGTTATGTTTTTATCTATTTCAAATAGATTTGATGTTATTTTAAGTTATCCCTGCCTTTTGTGTAGACATGGTTTTGCAGATCTGTTGTATTTCAGATACTGTAAAACTGATGGAAAACAAGTTTTCCAGGCTTTGGAGAGGTTTGTTCCCTGAATGACAAGGACAGGATTTAAACTTGTAGTGAACAGAGGAAGTACTGGTTTCAGGAATATTTATACTGCCAGAGGTTTTAAGGGAAATCTGAAATTCTGCAAGATCTTCTTAAAACAGTCCTGGAAGTGTATATATATATAAAAGTATATATATATATATAAAGTGTGTATATATATTTATATATATATATTTTTTTTAATGGTAACTTGGTAAATGTGTCAATGATGCTGATTTTCAAATAAATTTCAAGTGGCTTTCTATGTTCTTTATATTAAAAGAATTTCATAATTTGAATCTTCATACCGCGACTGTTTTGTGATGAAGGTAAAAATACGAAGTATAAAACCTTTAAGAAAAGGTCTGCTCCTTTAGTAGGCTAAATCAGACTGCCATTAGTACACAGTTTAGAAGAAAACCTTGGGACATTATTGATACTGTAACTAATTTTCCACTAAAATAGTATTCATAAGATAGCATGTGTGGGAAACACAAGCTGCTTCTTGTATCAAAAAAAAGCAAAGCAGCAAAAACTGAGGTGAAGGAAGAAAAACAGTGAGAAGAGTGAAACATAGGTCCTTATGTAGAATCACAGAATCATTTAGGTTGGAAAAGACCTTTAAGATCATTGAGTCCAGTCTAACACTGTTAAGTCCACCTCTAATCCATGTCCCTAAGAACCTCATCTCTGTGTCTTTTAAACCCCTCCAGGTCTGGTGCCTCCACCACTTCCCTGGGCAGCCTGTTCCAGTGCATGGCAAACTCCTTCCATGAACAGATTTTTCTCCTATATTGTCTTCTTAGGTGTTCATGTAACCCGCTGCATAGGTGCACTGAAGAGTGGTTGGGATTTTCTAGTGCTTGTTCTTCACGATAGAGCTTTAAAGTACAACTATAGGTGGAGAAAGATTGTAAATCAATACATTATTATTCCACATATCATGTATTCTTCTTTCTGCTGATCTTTGAATAGAAACATTTTAGGATCATATGTATTTGGTAAGAATGCATCAAAATCATTAGCAGCATGATACTTGATTTTACATTTAATAGAATTGCTTATAAGACACTTGTTGCCATGCTGTTGTGCAGAGAGAAATCGCATGAGCCTAGTGTTGGGATCTTTTTTTCACAAAAGCATATTTTGCTATTCAGTATAGGTTTTTTATACCCAATAATTATGTACAAACCGTTCATTCAGTGTTATCCTGATTTTCAGAGCTGCTGAACACATTCATTTTTTAGTCAAACTGACGAGAACGCTCTGTTTTCATTATCTTCTGAAGAATGGCCATATATGCCCAGTGGTGTGATATTGCTGTACAGCAGTGCACTTCTCACTCAGAGTTTGCTTTTTCCAGTTCACAAGTGGCTCTTGCTGGCTTATGTCAATTGTCCTGCAGGAAGATTTGAGCACTCGTCTGTTTCATAATTGCTTTTCTTTCCTGAATCATTTGCATCTGGCTTGAAGAAACTCTCTTCTCTAAATATTCTGCAGGATATTTGGTTTAAAGATCACAAATTGTCATGTTAAAGAGTAAATACCTACAAAAGAATCAGAGCACTTTATGTCCAATCACGTAACGTTTAATTAGCAAAAAAAAAACCCAAAACCGAAATCCAAAACTGGAGAGTTAAAAAAAAATTTAGTATCCACCAGAAAAGAAAGGAACTGTCTGTATTGTCCCTAATTAATATTGTCCCTAATTTGAAAACCACCCACAAAAATATCACACTAGAATTACGAAGAAGCCAGTCCTCATTATGCCTCTTATGGAATTAAAGAAATAACAGTTTGCATGAAAACATGAAAATTTAAGTAGCATTTAAAACAAATCAAAAAGGGAAAAGCCAACGAACTTCTTTTGTATTGTGATGTTCATAAAATGACAAAAATTGAAAAACTCTTATTTCCTTTTATGAACCTGTGTTTCATTTTCAAAAGTGACTTGTGTAAAAACCAAATATATCTACAGTGTATTAAGGATTGGCTAGTGGATTCTCGACAGTTCTTAATACTAAATTCCTTTGAAACTAATGTACTCTGGAACTCCTGACTCACTGTCCTTGCCTGTCTGCTGCTTCAGAGCTGTCTTTAAGAAGGTCTAGTTTGGGGATATTTAGAAGATACTGCTGAAATCATTTGGGAGGGGAGGGCAAGATTTTGTCTTCTCAGACAAGTGAATGCTTTTGATTTCTCTCTCCATGTCAATAAGTACAGTCCTCAGATGTTTGTCTCTGATACAGTTTTCTTCTACAATTTTTTCCTGCTTTTTGCATCTTGGTCTTAAAAATGAGCAGCTTGGGACCTGTCTGCTCCAAAACTGTGTTCAGGTTGCACAGCAAACTTCGCAGTGTAAGCCTAGGTGGGACCTAAGGAAGATGTGGTAGGTAGGAGTAGCGCTGCTGATCTGTATGTTCGCCACTGTTAGAGAATTCACAGCCACAGGGTGTGCGGGGAAGTTCCCCGGTCAGTGCCCGGAGAGTCGGGCACCTTGGGACAGGGGTCAGTGGGATTCCTACACAAGCCAGAAGATGAGGGTGACAACATGGGCAGATCTTGAACTTTTCTCCAGGTAAAATTTAGTTTTTCAGTTGAAGGATGAATTTATACATGGCTTGTGTGTGAGGATCAGCTCCCCTGGCCCCTCTGTCTTGATGACACTAAGTGTCATCGTCCTCTTTTCCTGCTTCTGTTTTACGCTTAGAGACTCGATGCTTGCCTGCTCTGTGACTTGCATGTAGCCAGGAGAAGTAATGAAATAAAAACCTAGAAAAAAAATATAAGACCAAAAATTTAATAATTTAAATTAGAAGGGATCTTAAATTGGGACATTTCTTTTTTTATTATTATTTTTAGCAACTCTTCTCTGATTCTGTTGCCCAAAGAATACCTCAGAATAATCTCCCTTTAATCAACAAATATCCCTAAGAAAAAGGAAATTCAGATAGTTCTTCAGCAGAATTTAGAAAGTATTGTGTCCTAAGGAGACAAAAAAGAGTTGTCAGGAAAAAATGGAACAGCCTTATATGCCTTCTTCATCAAACATAGGAAAAGGGGAAATAAACATTAATTTTACTCTATTAGTTTATAGACTTTTATTTAAAGATAATTTAATGATGAAATTAATATAATTCTCTTTGAAGAATTCCCGATTTCTGTTTTCAAGTATTTGTAATGTTCTTTACCACAACCTAATTCCTGAAAAGTTTTCATTGTGGTTTTTTTTCCACACCAGATATACTTCTGTTTGCTTGCTCAAATATGTAGTTACTGAATTTTGACTCTTTATATGAAATACCAGGAGGTTTTCAGATTTTGAAATAATGAGCTCATTCAAAGTTTGAGCAAATACTACTCCATTGTAATAAAGGATGTGCAAATAATGCAAGGGTAATTAAATACACATTTGTCTCTGACAGTGACGCTGAAAACTTCCTCCAGTCAATCACGGCTTGAAGCATGTACATCTGTGATTTTCAAATTTTCATCTTTTTCCTTTCAGTTTTTACGCATTTATTTCCTCCCCCTTCTTTCTTTCCATTAACAAATGAGATAATGTAGAAAAGTCACCTTTCCTGTGGGTTCTCTGGGCTTATTTGGTTATAACAAGTAAGATTGTAATTTCTATTGAGGCTTTTTAGAACTAATGAAAATTATCAACATGTCACACAGCTGCATTTCAGTTTTGTTTGTCAGAGCCCGGAACAGAATTGATTTTATAAATAGATCCTAAATGTGAGTGCAGAATATGCATACTGATGAGCTGATGATAAGACTTTGTTTAGAAATACTTTTACAATTTACCCATGAAGAGTAAAAAGAATTATATGTCAAACAGAACAATGTAAAGCAATTTTTTCCAGAGTCATTTATGCAACTCCATATCCTTCACAAAATATACTACATAAGTGGTTTTTGCTTTATGCTCGTTGATGAGATAGAAGGAGGTTTCATGTGTATTAGAAAGAAATCACATGCTCTGGAAAATGGAACATCTTGTTTTACTGTAACACAGATTCAGTGAGTCTGACAGGGGTTTTTTAGATAAAGTTAATTAAAATCAAATTGATTTTTCTCCTTTTCCCTACTTGAAGGTTTTTTACAATCATATTAGTGATGGTGAAGGAGAAAAGAGGGAAAGAGCTGTAGCGGGAGGTCAGGGTTTTCCCCTCTAAGAACAGCTCCTGTTCTGCCAGAGTTCCTCAGCAGCGAGAAGGTGCAGCGGCCACTTCTCAAGGCTGAAGAGCAGTCACCCTCTGGGGGCTTGGAGAGCTCAGCTACTCAGGTAGCTTATAAAATGCTATGGTCGCGCTCTATGGAAGCCTTTTTGTCTCTATTTGCAAACTGGTTTGAGCCCTGAGTCTTTTTCCCGTTAAACTGAACTCTGCATGTTGCTAACTGACAGGCGCTTTGTCTTGCCACCCACCAGCAGAGCTTCATCCGCAACAGATGCCCCGGTGTGGGGTGGCAATGCAGCTGCTCTTAGACCCTGCTCTTTGTGTTAAAATGTTCCTCCTCACTGTCTGCAGTGACCTGGAGATATTTTCTTTCTAGTTTTTTTTATAGTATTCAGTTTATGTTGATCATCCAAATACATAAGCTGGTTGGATCCTGATAATTTGAGTCTAGTTAACAAAGCCATTTCTGTTGAATGAAGAAAAATTGGATATATAGCATACTTTCCATCAAAGCTGAAATGTGCTTTGCTGTTTTAAATTATAGATCAGGTGTATGCCCACTAGTTGTTACCCAATTGTCAAGGTATGGCCTCACTGAATACATAAGATATGAATTTAGAGGAGCCTTGCACGACACCAAGCTCTAAAATGGCTGGTGGCACAGCTGAAATCAGTGGGATCATTCTGCATGTACAATCCCCCTAATGCTGAGTGGCCTCTGAAGCTTGGCTGACATTAAAACATCATTCTCTAAATCAGTGATTGTAATAACCCTTCTGGTTTGTGATGTTCAGAAAATAGTACTTGTGCGATAGAACGGTGGTGGATATATTTGAAAAATCAACATCTGATGACTGGTGAGAAAGTAACATTACCTGTTTAGATTCCTAGGTATTTATATTTGTATTGAAAATAACCACTATGTTTGACGTCGCTAGTAATAACATAAAGAACAGAAAACATAAAACATTAGATCAGAGCTGAAATGATGTTTGTAGTGTGCATATGTGTTGCATGAAAGCTAAAATAATTTTGTTGGGATTTTTTGTTTTAAAAATTCATGCTGCCTTGATCTATTTTCCCATTAGTTTCCATATTATCCTAGCAAGAACAGTCAGTCATTCATTTTTCTCTAAGTTATAATTTGTCAACTGTGTTTCTCAACCGGATTATTTTGTCACTGTTGTACTACACACCCCTCTTCAAGTGATTTACCTTTCCAGTAAGCACTCAAAAATAAAATGCATGGCAGAAAAATTTTGACTCGGCAACTCTGCAGAAATGAGCATTGTCCATGGCTTTGATTTTGACAGATTAATACTTCTGCCTTCATTTCTCTAAATATAGTGTTGACACCAGACCTTTTCTTAATTCTGTTCCTAAAAACTTCCTTGCTAGCTATGAATTTATGTGTTATACAGAATTAATATACAGAACAAAGGCTGTCAGAGCATGACTATTGGCCAAGGGCTTACTCTGGTCCTTTAGTTTCTTTGGAGAGATAAAATGCATCTTTTATTTTTGAAGGAAAATTATTTTTAAGTGTTTATGTGCCTTGTCTTTCAAGTATCTCATTCTCAGTAGTTCAGGTCTGGGTGAGTTAGGGTAAATAAATGCACTGATGCAAATCCGTGGTTTGATTTCAAGTTGGATCGGTCCTTGTAATTCTGTGCCACAAATTTAACAGAAGGTGCCTTATACAGATTACAGCTTGTTCAAAATGTAGCTGCCAGAATATTAATTTGAACAAAATATTCACAACCTACATTTTTCCAACTTCTGGATCTTTTACTGAATTTTCCAATCTGTTGATTCTGTGCTTCTGTGTATTTCCTGATTAACTGGCAAGTTCTTGAAAAAAAATCATCTTAGGGATTCCTTGTGTTCTTCTGAACTCAGGATGATTTCTGGCTTTTCTGTCATGCTCTTTTGAATGTCTGCTCATTAGTCCAGCACATATAAATGAGTGGCTGATACGACTCCGTTTATTTGTGAGTTATTTCATCCTGATACAGACTGAATCAATTCATTCTGGCTGATGTACAAGAGACCTTTCCAGTCTCACTTAACTAGACCTCATGGTCTGACTTAGATTTTCTGCCTGACTTAAATGGCTTTTACGTGGCAGATCATGGAAGCAGATGTGACTGTCATATCTGAGCTGGACACGTGCGCCCCTTCCAGGTTCTCAGAAACACGTTCTCCTGCAGAATGGCTCAGAGTACAGACCAGGAGCCACATCCTGCCTTGCCCGTCTGACCAGGCTTTCAGGTGAGGCTCCTGACCTGCGGAGGGCTCACACAAAGGCTGGTTGAGAGTGAACTGAAAGAATAGAGAGGATAAAGGTAAAGAATAATGCCTAACTATCTGTCATAGGCTGGCTAAGAGCTACGGCTGGTTCCACGGCCGGGTAGCCCCAGGTATAACAGAACCGTCCTAGCGCTGTGTGGTCTGTGCAACGGGATGTGATATGTGGTTACTCCCTCATGGCTGTGTCCAGTTTCTTATAGTACATCACCAAATGGAGTTCTAAAACAGTTACAAACTTGAGGATTACCTTAACAGATATTAATATACTGGTTTGATCGTATTTGGATTGCTTCCTAAGCAGAAAATGTTATTTATATTATAACTGTCAGAGAATGGAAGAAGAATTGCATTAACAAATGCATTACAACCGTGTGTTTATAGATCCAGCCTCCCTCAGGGAACGCTGCCAAACATGATATTCCTCACATTTGGTTTGTAAGTTGCATCTTACAAGAAAAATATATGCTGTAAATGTATTGCTGTCTTCATAACTGAGGCCTTGATTAAACAGAGTATTTAAACGCATCCTTAAATCTCACTGAGTCCAGGGTGGGGCATAGAAATAAGCTGAAAATTAAATATATGTGCAACATCTTTAATGACTTGGCTATATTCTGTTGCTAGGCCCAGAATTTTAAGAAATATATTTTTGAAATTACTGTGGTGCATTTTATTTAGAAAGTAAACATACTCTTTTTTTTTTTTTTNTTTTTTTTTTTTTTTTTCTTTAATATATATATTTTTCAGGTTTGATTTATTATTTCATGTTGCCAAGTATTTTGACTGGTTTAGTGGTGTCCTGTTTTTCAATAAAAATAGGAAATAAGTGTCTAAAACTGCTGTCTTTAGGCCAGAATCTGACATATTCACATGTCAAAAGGTGACTTACTCTTAATAGTACCATATACAATTTATCTTATTCTGAGGATAAGCTATTTCTTGGTGTGATGAAGGACAGCAAAATCTGATGTATATGTCAGGAAAGTGCTCTGTACTTGCAGAATTTCCTTTATTGTATCTTACAAACATAGGCTGGTCCAAGTGGCCCTCTCAAGACGAGGTTTGTCACTCTTAGTGTTGGGTGGGGGCAGTATCAAGGTCCCGGGTTTTAGGTTGGCTTCTGATAGTTGCCCTTTTAAAAATATTTTCTGTGAAGGATGTTTCCATAAAAGACATTTGGAGAATGGCAGTGGCTGCTAAAGCTGAAGCTTCACGTTAACAACATGAGATTTATTCTCATGAAATGCTGACGCAATTTTCCAGGGTGCTCTAAAATCTAGTATCCGACTGAAGTAACTTTCCACCATGAAGTGAATGCTAAGTTAAGGACATATACATAAAGAAATAATTTTAAAATGTATAAGTCAGAAATATTCCTTACATAATTGATCTTTCCATATTGTTAAATAAGATTTCCATATGCTTAATTAAAATATAGTCAAGTTTGGAAAAAAATATTTAAAAAGTGGAACATGTCAGTCCTACATGAGCTTGGGTGAAACTCATATTTAAACTGATGTATAAATCCACTTTGATGTAAACTTATATTGTAGACAAAATAGGAGTCCATGCTGTACAGAAATTGTAGAAGCCTCTCTGTTGATTTTCAGTTTTTCAGAAACTGTGCAGCAATTTAAAAGAATCGGGTGTTAATCTGTGTTCTGTATGTTTGGTATATAAATAATTATATAATCACTGGCAGGTGCTGCATCTCTGGAGGGTGAAGTGTTTCTGAAAGAGAGTCCTGATCACTTGGAAACAGGTTGCCCCAAGAGCAATGAAGCAGTGAAACAGTTGTGTGTTTCTGCTCTGGGTCCCCATGCCCTCGACCGCAGGAGCTCTGTCCCCTCCTTTGTCCCCACGTCCATCCTGTGGCTCCTCACTGGCCGCAGGGTGCATCCTTGGGACGCGTGTCCTGCTCAGCCATGGCTGATGAGCATCATGTGTACCGCAGGGCAGATGTCTGCTCACAGAGGTGCTGATTTAAATTTTTCTCGGCTATTAGATGGAATTTTATAAAACTTACATAAATATTATTATATTTGAAGCCTGGGGTTTAGTTGAACATGATTCTAGAAACTTATTAGAGATTTTTGAGGAGGAGCAAAGGTGGCTGGCAGCTTTCTGCAGCACAGTGCCTGCACATTATTGCTTCAGCAACTGAGACTAAAGAAGCACTTTCCCGCCCTCTAATTAGGAAGTTATTATCTATAGCTGCTTAAAAAGGAAGCAGTTCTAAAACTTGAGGAGCATCTTCTCTGTTCATCTTCCCAAGTGCTCTTTTCCTTATTTCATCAAGGGTATCATCGTAAATGTCAATATAAGTTACATGAAAATATCTCTTAGGCCAGCAGTGATGTATTAATGGAGTCAATAGGTGAATTTTCATGCAGTGCTGAGTAGTTTAAGGTGGAAGGAAACTTATCGTAAAGCACTGCAAGGAAAAAGTACAGAGGCTTAAGGCAACTCTTAAATTTAAGAGTGAAAGGTGTCGGGAGCTCTACTCATTAGCAATAAGGCAGATGACTTTTTGGTTTATGGTATGAAGTGTACTTCAAATAGTTTGCAAAGTGTTAACTGATGAATACATAGCTTTTACTGTGACTTTTTGGATTGCGTATTACAAGCAATGAAAATCTCGTAACACTGGAATGCAAAAAGCAATGTACCTTATCAGCTTTTGTGAAAAATAAACCATATTACATGTATTTACACTAATTGTGTAATTAGACATTCAAATTACAGTATGTAAATACTTAGTAATCAGCTGAAATTTGCTTTGAAAAACAAGATAATTCCCTCAACACAGGCTACCTTAAAAGAATGTTAAGTTAGGAGAAACCCCACGAAAGTACAATGAGAAAATTAGCCTGCAGTAATGAAAACCTCGATAACTGGGGAGCAATGTGTAATTCCATCATTTCCTTTTGTGTGCAGCTATATTTAACGATTTGAAGCCTAATCAGGTGATGTGCTGAGCACACTGAAATAAATAGGAGTTCTCAAGAGTCTGTAATGCTGGAGCCCAGCTTACTTAAAGAATTTACTTCATTCACCTGAAAAAGGGGGAATCTTTCTTTTCTCTTTAGGGGATCTGTTACTCTGTAGCAGATCTCTTGGAAGATACATGGAGTGAGGAGTTTAATGTGTCAATGAGCCAAAAGTACTTAAAAAGGCACTAGTAGGGCCTGGGGAGTTTTGCTGAGTTAACGAAACCCTTAATATGTGTTGTGCTTATTCCATCTCAGTTTAAACCTGTTCTAGATACAGCGTGTAAATAAAAATATTTCTGCCTGTGGAACCTTACTCTTTCAGTGTTAAATAATCGAGCATCATTTTTGTAAATTGCTGGTTGTTGTTCTTGACTGACATGTTTACTCAGATAATGTAACAGTTTTTCTCAAAGAAGTCTACTTAGTGTCTAGATGACATAAACATGCTTCTTTGTGTGTGTGGAAGAAAGAATTCCCAAGTGTTCTTTACAGTTCTGGCTTATTCTCTTTCAGGCTTACAGCCTCATTTAGTATTTTCCCTTCCTTAGTATGGGTTCAATTACAGTCTGTATTTGCACATATCTGTAAAAATCGCATTTGGTGAGTCTGAGAATGGTGTCTGCTTAGGAAAGATCTTGCTCCTGTGTAGGCTGAACCTCTTGAATCAATTCTAGTCTGCGCTACTGCTGCTGGTTTTGCAGGCTGGCGTGATGGGTGTGATAAGCCACACATCTTGCTTGACATTGATCTTGCTTTACTTTTGTAGATGTGGCCCTTACAGTGGTGAAATGAGAGGTGAGGGGCTGCAGTTGCGCCACCCAAATCAGCGTGACTTTAAAGTGTTCTTGAGGGCTAGTGACTCAGAAAACGATGGTTAAATCCTGGCCTGCGTGCTGGCATTTCCTCACTTCTGTGCTGTGACAGTAGATGCGAGGAGTGAAGGGCTCAGATAATTTGGAGACGTTGAGAATTTTGGGAAAGAGAGAAGGAGGTGAGAGCGTCATGAGATGTAACCCCATGCCAGGTTAACTTAGCAGAGGGAAAGATTTTAACATTTAGTTCTGTATTACAATTAAATTTGGGGCAGCAATAAAACTGAGCCAGTACAGTAACAAAGAGCAGTATTGCTTTACTAAAATGTTTAAACTGTTATACAACTAGTATTATTATTTTATGCTAACATAAAATAATATATAACCAGTTATTATTATCATTTTGGATACTTAAAACCTTTCTCTTGTAGGTCCCCAAGACCTAAGTAGAGAGGTTTTGCTTTTTGTGACAAAATCAGTTCTCACACTATTTAACAGGTAGGGAATCTGCCTATGTGTTCCTTCCTGGCTACCCACATTAGGTAAGAGAGCTGGCAAAGAGGGTCTTCAGGTCTATCATCCCATTGCCTGAACTGCTGCCCTGGCAGGTACTGCAGCAAAACTGGGTTTTCAGCCACTGATGGCTGGTGTGCCAGATCTTGAGTTTCTTTCCCAAACATAAAGTGTGCTGGTAAAGTGATTTAGCAGGAGCTGAGCAATGCTGCTTTACACATTATTAAGATGGTAAGTGGATGAGCATCGTCGCCCAGCTTGGCGGGGTCTGGTCTGCAGGAGCCAGGAGCTGAGAGCAGCTCCTCAGCCCCACCACAAGCCTCAGCTGCACCTTTGCCCTGGCACCTGCGTTTCAGGTTGCTGAGCATCTGGTTGTAATAGAGCATAAGATTATGGGCAGTAGCTGCTTGGAAATGTTGAGTAATGGTCGTCTTGACCAGCTGTAGACAGCTTACTCTTGCAGGTTCTGGTTATATGCTTGTGGGTTATGTATTGTAAAAGCTTGAATTAGGTGAATTCACTGGTAAATTGAAGTAATCCAAGCATGGCAAGGGTTCATCCTCTGTAATCCAAACACATGATCAGGATAACCATGAATATGCTTTGCACTGAATACATAATGAAGCAGCTTAGAATGTAGACTTGCTGTGCAGACAGCCATGATGAGCAAATTTTGGACTACAGCTGATGGCCACTGAGACTTCAGTGGTTACTGAGAGGGCAGCAGTACCATTGTATTGTATTGCCAAGTTATTTTCCTTTGCTATTTGAGAGAAGAGAATGAAAACTGATAAATGACCTCTCTAGCCATAAACTTGATCAAAGTTCCCTAATTGATTCAAGGGAAGACATTTTGGGGAAAGCAATTTCTGGTGTAGGAGACATGACAAGGATAGAGATGACAGAGACAAGGAAGGCTCTGGGCAGTGTGGTGATCTCAAAATAACTTGCAGAGGCAATGAGACTGAGTCATTCCATTTGAAAGCAGTGTAGTCGCTACTACTGATAAAGATACTAAGAAGATTCCTCTGACCTTTCCAATATTTGGTATTTCCTATCCATCAGCTGTCAAAGAAGATCCCTAACTTTATAAAATCAAAAGGCTTTTGTGTGCAATGTATCCGTAGCAATATCTGTAGAGACTTGGGCAGTTTCCAGTTCTAGCAGGAAAATACTGAAGTATCGCTTTCTAAACCAGAAAAGAACTACAAGAAGAATTAGAATATCCAAAAGAATCTGTAGGAAACAACAATTCAACCCAGCAGTCAGGATGACACTGGCTTTAAAAAAAACTGTCCTGCCTTCCAAGATGGCAAAAATTCCCCAGACAGCAGTGACAGTTTCTCCAGTAACTCAGTTGAAGGCAATTTAGATTGTTTGATCTGAGACAAAAGAGCATATTTGAACATACCATAGTCACAGATCCAGGTGCAAAGCAAAAGATGTGTCAGCTCTAAAATCCAGCGTAGTACTTCGAGGCTGTGCTCTTAGAGGGTCTCTTGCACACAATATTTTTTCTTTTTATACTACCAGCCATCAAGTATCTATACTGCAGGCTCTTTAGTTCATCACATACTGGAAATACACACAGCAAATTCTCCAACAGGTGTCAAAGATTTATTTAAAATTAATAGCAATTCAAGACCACAACAGCCCAAACTTGCCATAACATTTTGTTTCTGTGTATGAAACAGGACTTTCTGGAAGTGTTCATTTTTGACCAATACGTATTATCTTGTCATGTCAATCAATATAATGGTTCTGTGTAGCTTCCCCTTATCTGAGAGGATATATTTGATCCAAAAAAATTCTTTAAGCATTCTTATGTTAACACTCTCCATCTAAAGAAAAACTGATAGCTTAGTTGTCAATGAGAGCCTTTCATTAACCCAAATATATGGATGTTTATTAATGTATTTCCCTTGAGCTTTGCTTATTTTTAACTGAACAAGATGCTTCAAATGATAGCAGTTTGAAAAACCTGATTCTCCTTCTTGTAATTTAAGGTGTCTTCTTGTCATATATATATATATATATATATATATTTATATATTTGAAAAAGTACCATTCAGAATTTGGATTCAGATCAGTCGAATGAAAAGCAGTGTCTTTAGTATTTCTCCCAACAAGGTTGCTCCATTACCTATTATTGTTTCCTCCTGTACATAGCTGTCAGGGTTGCTGCTGGCATGCTCCTTCAGGGAGACTTGATTGAGATCAATAAGTCATTGGGAAGGGCTCAATTAGCAGTCTTTCACTTTTGCTGGAGATGCCTGCTAAGCCTCCTGCGCTCTAAGCACAATATTTCTGCACGACTTTTCAGTCCAGATGCACACATTAGTCAAATGAAGAGTAAACCAAGAAATCCTGAGTATGGAACTGTGTCTTTGATGCGGTGACCTGACTGCGCGGTGGCAGGTGCACAGTGACAGGCACAGGTGTGCATGGAGGTGGCAGGCTGAAATGTTAATATACCAATCACTTCCGTGGATCGGTGAGACAATAGATCCCCATAGTAAAATAGAACAAAATGAAAGGGAACCAAGTGCTTTATCGTTTGCTTTCAGTTCAGTCTTTTGGATCTCCCCATCTCTATTTTCTTCTATGCTTGCCTGACGGTACCGCAAAAGATTGTGCTGTCTATTTAGATCTCCAAGACCACTGTGAAATCCACGTTCTTTTTCGTGAGATTAAATTTTAGGATTTCAATTTCATGGGCACAATCGGAAGGTGTTGCCACTAAGAATTCAGGCCAGTTATTTGTACTAATCCCCTTCTGTGTCACTGTGCGCTCATGTTCCAAGGCAAAATATTCCTTCCCAATGTCTCTTTATTAACCACACCCTAAACCTTATTCTAACTAAATAAAAGGGACAAATTACTCACAAATGCAGTCTCTGTGAAACCGTCAAGTGGTTACAGGAAGATAGCAATTAAGAAAAGCTAGAAGCAATTTGAAGACAGAGTTTCAGATCGATAGGCAAAAGAGCAGTCAGCTTTTACAGAGCTTTGGCTGGCATGAGATGTTAACACTCCATGCAAGGCAAGTGCCTGTTTTATGTTTTTGAGCATGCATTTATTGCCACGCTTCTTGGAGATGTTCTTCACATGGTATCAGGTCCTCCATGAGATGTTTGGTTGATACATTATTTTTTCCAGTTTCTAGGTAGAGTAGCACATCTATCTAGCTTGCAATACTTGGATGGGGAAAAAAAGACTATTCAGAATGAGTTATACGCAGTTCCAGCTGTCTTTTACAGCACTGGCTACGTTTTTTTGTGAGTATCTCTTATTACCCCAGACCTGGAGAGAGCCCGCTAAGTGCTTATTTGTGGGTGTGGTGCAAACTCACTTCAGTAGCATTTGTTACAAGGAAGTATATGGAGCTTGAAGAAATTTGCCTTTTTGGGTACTGTTAAAAATTAAATGCATAAAAGTAAAGACTTTCGAGAATCTACATATACTTGTTTAGCTTGTCAAAATATTAGCATTGCCCTGTCTTTGGCAATTTCCAAATACATTACAGTGAAATATGTGCCATCTGCTCACTGTTTTGTAAAGTACTACAGTGAAGCGTTGAGGTTGGTATGAACGGTCTCAGTGTGGCTTGTCCCCGTTGTACCCCAGCCCAGCTGTCCCCTGAGCACACCCCTGGGCCTCCCTGCCTGCCCCAAGTCTTTCTGAGGCCATGGGCCCGCCTGCTCTGCTACCTCTGGGCTGCCTTCATGGAGCCTCAGGACTGCACTTGTGGGTTTGGGTGACTTGGGGTTCTAGTGGGAAAAAAAAAGTCATGATTCCGAACTGAGGAAGAGCACGTGTCCATTATCAGCTCTCTGGCCTAGTGTAGTTCCTCCTGAAAGGCAGTAAAGACAATGAATGGATCTCCTTCCTGGAGTCCCACCCGCAGGTCTGAAAAGTAGCTGTTCCAGGAAACATTCCGGATTGCACAGTCTTGACACAACGCAGCTCTCAAAGCCAAAGAAGAGATCACTCGTTTCAGAGTTGTTATTGCAGCATAAATATGGATATGTCTTGGAAGCCTCAGGGATATCCCACAGGTTTTTTTATGGTTGGGGTGAAGGGAGGGAAAGTCACAGTGTTTTCTGTGATTAATTACATTTGCACTTCTCCTCTAATTGGAAAATGTGAGATGATACGTAGAAAAACCTTCTAAGAATTTATGCTCAGTGGAAATGAAAGATGTGTTTTTAATTCAGATTAAGTACCACTGTAATTTCTCTTGGCTACTCCATACTTCGTTTCCCTCTGTCTTTCTCACACATATGTTTAACTTCGTTTTTTAAAATTTTGGGATTGATTCTCTATTCTACAATAAACCTTCCTCCAATAATCCGTCATTTTCCAAATTGATTTTTCTTTCTTCTGCTTTCATTACAAGGCAACACAGGTTTTGTGGTCCTTATTTTCTATTTCTCACTATCCTTTTTTCCTTCACTTGCCATGTCTATGCCAAATGTTCTGTAACACACTCAAACACACTCTCTTTCTCCCCTTGTTTAATTGCTATTCCTTCTGAACTCTTCCAATTCTCACCTCCCTATTCTGAGTCCTATATTTCATCTGTGCCAGTTTTTATTACTGCTACTTTTATCTGTGTCTCCTTCAAGCTTCCATCACCCTTTGTGTTACCGCAAACTAATGATCAAGTGGGAAGTGTATCTGCTCTTTTATTCTTTCTTCTTTCAACACCAGTGTGATTAATCCTAGTATTTCTGATTGGTCCATGCAATGATGATTGAGCTGTCGCTCAGACTTTCACCCTGTCTCGCCACTGGTATGAAATTGAACCTCAAACCATGAGAGCATTCAGCACCGTCAGGAAAATGTGAGTCAGTAATCTACAAAGTGCCTCTGCGTTTCATACGCTATCCCAACTTATGAATGCAGAAAATACGCTGTAGGACTTATTAATGAATCCGGATACAGCAATGCCACTACATTATGTAATCTTGCATCCCTCGAGATGAATGAATTATGGATACAAAACCATTATCACACCCTTTTGGCAAGATTTTCACTTCTCTCGTATGGTATACCTGTGACTTGTTGGCAATGCTTTATTTCCTCCCTCCCCCAGTATATTGCAAAACTCCTGGAAGCTTTGTATTTATATTATTTTTGTAGAAGTGCTTTCATTCTTTTTCCACTGAATTTGCTTTCCTTTTGCTATTATGCCATTAACCTTTTAAAGCTTATGTGTATAGCTTTATTCATTTTAGTAATTTTAGTTTGATGAACAATAAATGTTATATAATGCAAAGTATTTTCAAAATCACTGACAAACAAAATTGATATAATTAAGATTCTTCTATATTTATATTGAAATTTCTAATGTGGAAAATTCAGAAGTTCAGAAAGAGCACAAGGAAAAACGGCCTTTGTCAAAAGTGTGGGTACCTAATCCGAAATATAAATACGTGGTCCAGGGCCCCTTTAAAATTCTGCTCATGATACTGGAAGACGAATCTTATGAAAATGGAACTTCTCTTATTAATAAGTTAACTAAATTTTTTGACATCTCCAGCTAAGATTTGAGACATTTTTTCTTTTAATGCAAATGTCCCCTTTTTCTGATCAAAAAATCTATATACCCTACCCATGTGTGAAGTTTCTTTAATGGCATCTTTTCAAACGTATCATAGTACGTATTCAGTATAATTTATAAATAATGTGATGTGTTAGGTCAAATCATCTGATAATGTTACATCAAGACATGGGGATGTGGCAACCTTCAAGGCAGAGCTCCTGTAGAGGCAAGACACTGCATTAATCTCTTTTCCTTCTTGATTTCCACTCTTCCCTCTCCAGCTTTGTAATCCCTTTTCACAAGTGGAATAACTAAAATGAACAGAGAATGGGAATATACTTTTTAAAAGTACAGTGAATCAGTTTCTATTAAACCTCACTGCGTAAGAACGGGCCAGTGATACTGGCACAAAGTCGGATGAGAGAGAAAGATTAATTCATCTCCTGTCACTTCTGAGAGCAGAGTTCAAACCAATCCAAGGAGACAAAAAAGACTTTTTGCATGTGTGCTTAATGTGTATAGCTGTCAGCAGCGAGGTACTTCAAACTGCTCTGCCCTAGTTTCCAGTTTATAGGAGCATCATAACCCCAACTGCAAGGTCTTGGGTTTGGAAACAGCCCAAGAGCTGAAGGCGACAAGCTGGTACTTTGTTAGCAGCACTTGGGTAAGTGAAGGTGCCCCTGGCAAGGCCTGATTAAGGATGCTATGCCAGCAGATGAGATTATTCTTTCAAAGACTCTGAAATTATTGTTTAGGAGAGGGATTTGGATGTTGTGTGTTGGGAAGATGTCTGTTTTAAAGAAAGTAAACTCAGAATAAAAAAATAAGTTATGTCACACATTGGATAATTGCCTATTTGTTGACCATCCTAACACAACCAAGAACATGTAATGTAAATTTGGCCATGGACCATTTACAATTTCTGAGCAACGTGATCTCGGTTGTGATCTGACCTGCGGGTCTGGAAGTTAAGCAGAGCCTTACAGAGCGTTACAGAGCTGAGAGCTCTCCCTGGCACAGGGTGCCTGGGGCACCCTCAGCAGGAGTCCCAATGGGGTAGTGAGGAGCGTGGCTCTCACTATGCCGTATAAAAGCGTACAGGTTGTGTTTCTTTACATGCAAGACCAGACTGGAGAAGTCAGTACTATTATCAGTGCTAGGCTAACGGAGGCTTGTGTGCAGATTATTTCCATTCCCTGAAAAAAGTACTTGAATGCGCGTATATATGGAAAAGGTTACACGCGGCCTCCAGCTTACCTGCCTGCCAGACAAGATCAGGTGCTGTCAGTACACACAGGAATTTCCCCAGCATTGCTGAAATTAGGTTTATTGCAATTTTGTGATGCACTCCTATAGAATTCAATACTTATTAATCAAATAGCATTTGATAGAATTTTCTAGAAATGTTTCTAGCACCTATAGAAAGCAATATAGAAACATTTTTAACTTAACAGGACGTATTTCTGTGATATTACTGAAGTGATTTATTAAAGCTTTAGAAATAATTTCTGTAGGTTTAATATTTCACCTTTTTCCGTTGTCTTCTGTAGAATATTCAGAGGGCAAGTTGTCCACTATTTAGGAGCAGTAATATGGCAATTTAAAAAGAAAAATAAAGTGGAAGGTATGTCAGCAGGGTTTAACTGGATGCCATGAGTAGCAGGCTAGCTTTTCTGCAGCAAAACAAAGGAAATGAGGCTGAATTTTTCAATTACAGCAATGTTAACATTGCCACTTTTTGCAACTCCTACACAAGATGTAATCTCTAATTACAAATACCTCTAATACTTTGTTAGGACGCTAGTTCAGTGTTATTTCCAAGAGAAGTGTGCTGTTCACTGAATTTCTGTAGCGACTTCTGATAACAGTTATTTTGGTTAAAGTAAAAACTGAGACAAGGCAGATTTTCATAGTGAGCCAGGTTTGTACGGCTACGGAGTGGGACTGACACAGAGCACTGACCCAGCGTTCATTCATGGTGTGTGGCAAGATGGAATGATTGGTCTCCATATTTTAAACCCGAAGATTCCGGTTCTTTAACAGCCCTGTAAGCGTGATCAGAGTCTCTTATTCCAGTTCTACGTGTTGCAGACATGAAAGCGCAAAAAAAGATAAATTTTGTTTTGTTTTGTTTTTTTTCAAAAAACAGCAGGTTTTGATCTGCTGGTTGGTTTATATACAAGGCACATGTCCAGTTGTGCTTTACTGGAGCTTGGCTAAGGAGGATTTGACCAGGCTAAGGACCCAGCAAAGCTCTGAGAGTAGGAAAAAAAGTACATGATTTAGTCATAAGCCATGTCGTGAACCCCTTCATGCTTTATTTTAAGAGCATCTACCAAGATGCTCTTGTTTTCCTCTTCTTTTTGGTATATTCTTGAATCATTACTTTGCTGCATTCATAGAAGTTCTTTCCGGAATAACTTTGTTCTTTTACCAAGAAATGTCAGATTGTGTCAAACAAGTTCATCAGTGAGTCTGCATATTTATTTCTGCCCAGCATTTTGCCTGTAATTTTTCTTCTCTTCCATCTGTTAATTATATGTAGTGACTTATGAAGAATCACATTAAAGCATTTTAAATAATTGGTGTGATAGTGGATGCTATTAGTCACTATTATCACCGATGGGTGATAATTTCCTGCTCTGTCCCTTCTTTTGGGTGAGAATGGAGGGCAAGTCTGCTACCAAGGAGAAGAAATACTGAGTAGATTAAAGAAATGTTGGACTTGATTCATTTCTCTCACACACTGTATCTCCACTGATTTCATGGAATTGCTCCTGATTTATATCACTGTATTGTAGAGGAAAATCAGTCCCTTAAACCATATTACTATGTGTGATTCATTTTGTGATTTGCCATCCTATAATGTCTATTTTGTATTTTTAGTATTAAGCTACACATCTTCTAGATAACAATCACATAGTATGTAAACTCCTAACTACAACATTATCTATCATAACAGTGGTGTTTCTTAATATTTTGGACTTTGGTATGGTATGATATGACTTGAAAACACAGAGGTCTTCATTTTTTTGATTTTCTGTAAGACTTATTTTTATTTTTTTTTTTAATGTTCCTTGAGCAAAGGTTTTAATTCTCAGTATACATCAGGCATTCTGGCTGTTGGGAGTATAGTTTGGGAGTTCAAAAAGTGTGGTCTAATATACTTGAAAATATAGAAGTTAATACAAAAAAATGTTAAATAAAAGTAGAACTGCACTTTTCAAAAACAGATTTCTAAACAAGAAGAGATTATAAAGGAAGCTCTATGGAGTTTTCTTAAGATTCTGTGATTGGTGGAATATGTGAAAATTGCATTTGTGGATTAATAACTAAGCAACTATTGCACACTTTTCCTTTAGAAAAGAAAAGCCTTCCCTTAGGTTTTACTCTAAAAACGCTTATAGTTAGAGAAGTGGGTGTGATCTTCAGCTATTGCAGAAAACCTCAGAAATTGTAGGCATATGGAAAGTGTGTTGCAAAATTCTCCTTCTGAAGCCATGATATATTGGTCTGAAAGAGACTCTCAAGCAACTGTGTACCCATTACCAGGGGTCCAACATGTCAAGGAGCTTAAGGGAGTGGGAGTAGGTCGATGATGTACTAGACATCACCAGTTATTTCTTTATCTGGCTGGCCTTTTTCAATAGTGTAACGGGGTAGGCATGGGTGTTTCATTCACCCATGACCTTGAAGGATCAGGATGCCTTATGTTGAACTTGGATTTCACCTTGAGGCTCACCCTGTTTCAGTGATGGTCTGGACCAGATTATTTCCAAAGGTACTTTCAAGTCTGAATTATTCTACATGATAATACGATGCAGAGACTTATTAATCAACCTCTGTTGCCCAATCTGTAGACAGCATAATTATTAAGGTGCAACATCCCACTGAAGAGCTGAGTACGTAATGAAAAAACTAATGATTAATTCACAAATTCTGTCTGAATTGTAAAATATTGCTGTGTGGCTGTTAATGTACAGATGTTCCCAAACACTTCTCATGTTTGACGAAAAAAAGTCTCCTGATGCTATAAGTGCCCTAAATTTTAGCAGTTACTGAAATGAAAGCGTACAGCAGCCTCGATCTTTGATTATTTCTTATTTGATCATGTGGTTTAAAAAGAAATAAATTGTGTAGTGGAAGTGACTGGCTATTGAAACAGCAAGCATCCTATAGTTTGCAAAATCATTAGCACTTTATGAGAGTGACAAAAGAGGGATGCACTTGTAATTAATGCTGTTCACCACAAAGAGCTTTGACAGCTCCAGTGGAAAAAAAAAAAAAGGCAGCAAGCTACATTTAGCATAAGGGTTACACAGAACCAGTGTACTGTACTTAAATACTTTTAATTTCCCTTCCCTACTATTTTCTCAATTTAAAATCAAATAAAATCCCCAACAAAATTCTTCAGCATCTTTGGAAAAATAAAACCGTACCTTCATAAAAAGAGAGGAAAAAATGACAGGAGGGGGGGATTGGGTGGAGGGTACCTGAAGAAAGAGTCAGAAAGGTAAAGGCTCCAAATGAGGTACCATTAGCAAACTATGTAAAAGGCAGAAAGAGCATGCTTTTAAAATGCATAAGAAGGCAGGGAGTAACAAAAGGAAATGTCGGGTCCTCTACTTAAGAGGACGGAAGGAAAAAAAAAATATGGTATGTAGAAAGCTGAAAAGCTTAATAGCTACTTTGTGTTAGCCCTTCACTAAAAAGATAATAGTTACAGGCTTAATGCACTAACAGTAGTAACATAAAGGTGAGATGGAATCAGGAAGGAACAGGTTAAAAAGTGCCTACCAATTTAAGATGGAACACATTAAAATAATCTCTGGAGAGCCTGGCAAAATTCTCCCTGGAGTGAGGTAGCATCAGTATCAAAGCCATTGGCAATTTAATTAGTGAATTCATGGAGGGGAGGGAATTTCACTGGGGCTGGAAATGAATGCCGTAGAATGAAATCAAGCAGGTGTAAGATCCTCATACCCAAATTCTGCTGTTTCAATTCGGATCTTTAGGCCCAAGGGAATATTCTGCTGCTCTGAAAATGCATTGTTCAATAAGGTGTACAGCCCTGACTGAACAGCCCGTGAACCTGGCTTGCTAATTAGTACTTATTTTGGCAGCGGTCGTTATATGGCCAACAGCCAGTCTTAGAGGCTGCAGGGACGTGTTCTGCGAAGACGGGGAGTTCGAGTGGCAAACATTACATGGTATCACTTCCTACAGCTCTAAGTCAACCTCCCAGTCTGCAACTGAACTGTCTGATTGATAACTCGCATTATTTTTTAAAGTTGAGGGACTCAACAATATTGTGCTAAACACACATGAAGAGGAAGCATGAAATCACTGTGGTTCCTGTCCAATCTTTTCTTTATAATTATTTCATAAGCTGCCATCTGTAATTAAGTTTGAACTGTCAGTGGTTCCATAGCATAGCGGTGTCATTGATAATAACATGTACACAATTATATAATCCTTTCTATTGGGAAACATCAAAAAATCGTGGCTGGGAATACGTAATGCTTTTTTCAAACAAGAGAGCAGATAAAACAGAAATTTCAATGGAGCCTTAAAGACACACATTCTTATTGTTGTTATTCTTCTTTTATTCTTTTTAATCTCTGCAAACAGGATATTTTGGGATCTAGAATTTTCCCACAATTTGTTTGTTAAAACGTCATCCTCAGCGAAGTTCAGGTTCTGATTTTAGAATGGAAAAGCAAACAGCAGCAGAGTGCAGGTAGGATTTTCCTTTCAGAATATTGGTGTCATTTGCACTGTGAAAATTCCCCCAGATAGTTAAGTCACCTACTTGTGCTTTTTCCAGTATTTCTGATGTGGAAGTGGTATTAAAATCTGTCCCTCCTTTGGGGAAAGCTTATGCAACCAAGCGCATGATTCTTATGACCCCTTAGGCTGTTGCTGTTAAAATGTGCCATCAAAGCCTAAAGCAGCTGCATATCAAGCAATGGTAGAAGCATAGCAGGAGCTCAAAAATGTCGCTGGCCTTCCTCAGCATAAGAGAGCATGTTCAGTAACAGGAGAATGGGGAATTTCTCCAGGCGCTCCTCAGTCCTGGGCGCTTGCGGGAAGTCAGTCCTGCAGGAGCGGTTCTGCCTCCTTGGGCAAATCCCCCTGTTGATCAGCAGAGCACAAGAGTAACAAAGTGTAATTTGCTTCAACCTGGTTTTATACAACATGATGTAAATATCCTGGTTTTACACTGTATACATGTATGCATAACATACACAGTTAACATTTATTTATATACGGTATATATGGATATATTTGCACAGTATCAATGGCTGCAGTCTTTTATCGTTTCAGTTGAAACCCCTGTACTGCACACATCATCCTTCCTCCTCCTCCCCACCCTTATTTGTATTCATCTCACCCAACTGTAGAGGTCACATATTGTCATATCCCATAGTTGTGATTCTCCTCGTAGATGGGAGAGTTTATGCTCCCTGTCCAAATAAGAGGAGTGAAAAAACTCCCTTCCAGGCTGTCCCTAGTGACATCTCAGTCTTGTGTCCTCTTCTCAGCAATCATTTCTGTCTGCCTCTCGTTCTGTTTGTGAACCCATCTGGGATTATGTGTTATGTTAACATAACACACGGTTATATGTGTGCCGAATCCCTTCCAATATTTCTGTGAGTGATACAGTAGATCTTCGGCTGTACAGCAGTGGTTTGGGACTGGATGGGATGCAGTCAGACGTCTGGAGGGACTTTGCCTGTGTTGATGTGAGGCTGCCCTTTACTGTCCTTGAAAGGTTATGGTGAATGGGAAAGGTTCTTCATGGCAGTCAAAAGCAAATGTTACACCCAATTTGTGAAAGACAAGGAGGAGGGTCCCCCATGGAGGATCTGGGGCTCCTGGTGGAAAGGAAGTTGGCTAGGAGACAAGTTACCCCTTCTTTTAAAAGGAAATTTTGGTAGATGTTGTCAAGGGGAGCTTCTACCTTATTTTTTTCTATGACTTCCTGCCTTTCTCTGACTTGGATACGTGTAGGATTCCCAGCTCTGGCCTTGTATGACCCAGTGAGTTCAAGCACCCAGATGGCCTTGGCCAAGAGCACTGGCCTGGGCAGCCCTGCTGAGGGTTCCTCGCTGGGCTTCTGCTGAAGGTGCTGGGAAAGCCTGTGGCGTTTTTCTGTCAGCTGTGCATGGCGAAACTGTCATCCCCTGCAAATAGTCTCTGACATACGAGGGCGGAGGAATGTTCAGTCATTTGTTGCTCCGATTGGGTTCATCTGTTATTCACGTTTGCCGATACCATAAATTGTGGCTGTAGACGTTCGGCTTTTTTACTGCTGCTTGGATGGCACTTGTGTTGCATAAGGCGAGTCAGATTCCAGAACAGGAAGGTTTTAAATTTGGTCTCTATTTAATGTTTGTTGATTTTTCTGCCAGCTATATACAATTTTTTGGTTAATGTTACTGAATATTTAAGGGGTGACTGTAGTGATGCTTACTTTTTTAAAAGAAGTAAAAGTAAGAGGCCTTCTATATTGGTAATATACATATGACATTCTTTACAGGAGTTACATGCTGTAGCATAGATAGCAATTTCCCTGAGACAGAATGGGTGACTGAGGGCAGGGTGGCATAAAGGTAAGGGCTATCTGCTATCTTGGCGTGGAACATTAGTAGTGAGCATCTAATGTGTTTTTTGTGTTCCCACTTTATTTCAAAAGCAGAATTAAAAGGATTTTATTGCATTAAAATACAACCTTTTACAAACTAATATCCCTGTCAATGGTCGCATTTCATATAACTTTTCCAGCCTGACTGTGAAAAACAACAGTGAGGGCAGATCACTTTTAGGAAGCTGCTTTAAAAAAGAAAGCAGAAAAAAGAAACCTTTGTAATTATAAACCCTGATTATGTAAAGTAGTCAGATATGGGGTTTTTGCTTGGGTTATATGTTTCTTTTTGAGATGTCTTGTTTAGAAGTCCAAGTTCCCAAATGGAGGATTTTAATTTATCATTTAAAATGAAATCAAGTTATCTTCTTCCTTATTGTGTATTGCTCAGCTTATAATCCTTAGAGTTAGCTTATTTAGCTTTATGGCAGCATTCTTGTATGCTGTTTGGGTCTTTGAAACTCACTGCTGCCCCTCCTCATTTTATTATCATAAAATTCAAAATACTTGACAAGGGAAAAGACTTCAGAGACTACAGCACAATCATACTTCCCCGACATCAAAGTGAAAAAAGACTGAGAGATGAGCCATCTTGACCAACATGAAACAGGACTTTGACATTGTAATGCATTGACATCACTCTCGTTTAATCTTTTTCTTTTTTTCTTCTTTTTTTTTTTTAATTTAGTTTTTGTCAAAGACAGTAAAAAGAGGATATCCTAAAGACACTTACGGCTTACGCAACCTCTGAATGAGCAGAGGTGTGAAAAGCATCTGAAGCCCCACTTTGTTTCAAAAAGATAATCAAGTCTCCCAGCCAATATAGGTATTGCCTGGCTGAATATTACATGGAATGCTCAATGCTCTGATGTTTCCTTGCTGGCCACTAAAATATAAAATAAGAAATTGATGTATTATACCCACTTAGCAGTGAATAAGTAGCACTTGATGCTGATAACAGACCAGAATGTAAAAACACACAAGCCGTAAGGTATGCCAAATAAATGCAACTCTCTTAAAAAAAATAAGAAGAAGAATAAGGGCAAAAAATTAAAATCCTATTTTTGGTGTCCTAAATTCAACCTCAGTAAGCTAATGTCATTACTCCTGAAAAATAGTTCTTTAAATATAAGTTGGAAAACAGTTAAAAGGATCATGTTGTCATTATAGGAAAATGTAGTAATTTAGAACCTGGGAAATACACGTGTTTGAAATGCAATTCATGGAAGGCATACACTACATCTTTTAATTTCTCAGCTACTGGAAGATTATAACGAGTTAAGTTTTATGTTAGCCTGCCTGAGTACAAGAGCTCCTTGCTGAATTCTGAATGATTTGATTTGTTGTGCTTAAATACATTTTGTTGTGATTATTCAATAGATGAATATGCAAAATTGTTTTTTAACCTTAATGTGACACTTGATAAGCAGTCTATGTGCTATATTTTGAAAGTGTCAAAACAATGAAAGTAAAATCATGAAATAAGAAGAAAAAATAAATTAAGCAAAAAAATGAAAAAAGAAAATCAAAATCCTTTGTGGTGTTTTCTGATACTGTCTACAGCACAGCATGATGTTGTGCTGTTACTGCAGGTAGAATGTGAGCCGAGCTATAAGCAAATATGAAGTAAGTGCATATCAGGAAAAAAAAAATTAAAATATTAGAATTATTATAGTTGCAGCGCTTTGACTTTTTTTAACATTTAAGAAATGTTAAATACATTAAAATACATCCTACTGACAGTACATACTCAAGCTAATATATGTATTGATGGACATAATTTTATTTACTAAACTTAGACAGAAGGTATTAATGGAGGTAGTATGACTGGTGTTATTATTGGATTACTATATTTTATTTCTAATAGATTCCTGATGTTCTTTATGAAATAAATATTTCTTGATGAATTAAATAGAAGTTTCTTTTAAATAGAATATGGTTTTCTGTACGTTTAATACAAAGTCAAAAGATTCACAGTAAAATATGAATCCTTTAAATAAGAATGTAAATAGCCAGCATAAGTCAGCTTTGAATGTGCAACCCTTATATCAATAAATGAGGGGTTTTTTTCTTGGCTGCTTTGTCCGTTAATGCATGAGAACATCTCTCTAGCATGGTTACAATAAGTAATTATCTATTGAATCAGAGCTAGTGCAGTGCAAGTAGCACATAGTGTACTTACCTGGCTAAACTGATAGGGAATGCTTTATAAAAGTAAGGCCTTGAAGAAAAGTAATAATATTTATGCTCTATTTTTTTATGCCAAGTAGTTGTCTTTATCTCACCATCTCCTCAGAATATTTCGTGTTATCCTATGCTGTAAATCAGACACAATGATGTGTGTGATTACAGGCTGAGAAAAAGACATTAGAAGGGTATGAAATTAAGACAAGAAAATATTTGAATTGTTAGTGATCACTGAAGAGGCTGTGACACCTCCTGTTGTCTCTGACGGAGTCAGGAATAAGCAGGGTCTGCTGTATTCTGAACGGGGCTGGGGTGTGCTGGGGAGAGGACAAACACGCTGGTGTCTGGACAAGTGGTCACTGATTTTGCTTTGAGAAGGACTTAGAGCAAGCAAAGCAAGGAAAGTCTTTTCCTGCAGTAATGCAGTGAAATCTCTTGTTGCTATGGTCTCAATTGGGTGCCTGGAAGCACTGATGTATGTGTGAAATGTTTTCATATCACAAACATATTAGCAACTTACTTGATACCAAGCACAGAAAAAGAAACCCATACTGTTCATGCATATCCTTGTTTTCCTCCTTTTTGTACTATAGTGAAGCGAGGGTGTTGTTGGCAGCCAATTTGATGTCAGGCCTTTCTGTGATTCTTTCTTAGTGCTCATCAGGGTGCCGATAGACTAAAGCCATCCAGCATGAAGAGATTTTTCACATCGCAGTTGCAGAAGCAAACTTACTTCTTGCCAAGCACAGAAAATACCAATAAACATTACATATTCACATTTCCCTTTTGTTGTTTAATAAGGGAAAGGTGTCCTGGTGATTGCTCAGCCATCAAGCAGGACAAATTACAACTTCTTTTCTTTTCTTTTTGCTCTTTTCTCAACAGAGTCTCTCCTTTCCTCAGCCTTCTGCTGTAAACTAGAGGGAGCATACAGAGAGTCTCAATAGGAAGCGTAATGGGAAAGTAGGAAATTGCGCAGCTCGGTTGCCAATCGCAAACCAAGGCTCCTGTCCTCTTAGCTGTTTGTGGTTTCTTTGTTAGCCAGAATTGTTTCCTCGATTTTCAGAGGCCTGTTTATATATTTGGGGTACGTCTGCCTTCTCCAAACGCTCTACTGTAAGATTCACTAATGAGAGTTGTATGTGTACAACCCAGATTTCCCCTCTCTGTCTTTTTAGTAGGGTTTCTTTGCTGGAACAGCACCTGTTGTGTCAGGTGCTGTACAGCACTGCTCTGCAAAGCTTCTCCCAAGCACAGGGCAGTCTGAGGGGCTGATTTTGAAATAACCACATAGTGAAGTGTGTGTAAACAAAATTCTTTGTTTTAAAATCCCATTTGCTTAATTTTAGTGGCACCACCAAGAATTGTCCTCCTCTCCTTCTCAATACTTACACTGCAAGTTTCTGCTCAGTGTGAGAAAGAAAATTTGCCCAAGCTTTTTTTGTTTGTTTTTTTTTCCCCTGAAGATGAGTGAATCCAGATCCTTGTTCAAAATAGCTGTGGAAATTGCCTCTTTGTCAGGCTTGAAATATCTTTGCTAATCTTTAAGTTTACTATTTTACTGGCTGCCAACATGAACTTGGCTCAGTTCCTTACATTACACTAAACCGCTATTAAACGACTGTTACTACCTTAATCATTTTTGTATACTAGTCATAATAAACCAGCAATAATAAATACCATAAGTAGATATAAGTACTGATTTTCCAGCATGATTTTCTGGTTTTTTGTTTTCTTTAATTCATAGTAACAAAGAATGAAAATTGAAATAAATATGAAGCCTTCCCACTATTCTGAAAAGTTTTGCTCTTAGCCTGTGTGGCCGTTCAGAGATCTCTGTGGTAGGTGTGTACTTCTACTGCTCACATACGTGAACTGAAGAGTGCTGAAAATATAGATACACTTTGTCTTTCATTTAAATGGTGACTCCAGCTTAAAATGATCTGGTCCTTTCAGGCACTTGTTTTGTTGTTTTTTTCCCTAGTGCTTTGGGGTTAGTTTTTGTCTTATAGATATGAAATTTTAGATGTGGAAAATAGGACGATGTTCCAACAGTGCTGTTCATGAACAGTACTCCAGTATTTTACTTCATGTCTGCTTAAATGTGCAAGTCAAGCACCACCTCCATTGCTGGAAGATCCTTTAGAAAGTATTGCATCTTAATGCTTTTAAAAGTACTTACATGCTTTTACTTTTGTAGCAAATGTAATATGTTGTATACAGTATATATAAAATTTATCATTTGTCTTCTAACACCTGTAACAAAAGTATCCTGGAAATACATAAGAAACATATAGATCAACTCCCAGGGAGTCATCTGGTGTACTGTATTTTTCCCAAACTCTAGTTATTTTCCCAATAAATTCCGATAGTAATTTTGGTTTAGTGTGCTAATTTAGAAAGTAATCATACAAAGATTATATGCACTAGTTTATATTTAGGATACTGGGAAGGATCCTTATGGAGTTCCATATTAGACTGTCTGATTTCTCTTTTCATTCTGAGATATTAATTTATACGACTGGCTGCTCTGGGAAGTTCTGGTAAGAATTTTCTAATATATTGCTTGGCAAAATAATCATACTGTATTGAATGAATTCATACATTAGCATGACTCACATACAAGGCTGAGCAGTTGCACAGCTAAGCCAGCCACTTCCAGTAAATAGAATTCAAAATCTCATGTTTATTTTAATTTTATTTACTGTCTTGCATATGCATATTTTTGTGTTTTTCCAAGAAAACATGATTGCTTTCCCCGCCCCACTCTCTAATTGGCAGATAGAGCGACACCTTCTCAGATGGCTAAGAAAAAACAACTTTCGCATGTGGAGTCATATTTTTCTGATACTGCGTATCTTTTAGAAAACAGGTCCCTGTATGTAAATCGGTGTGGAAAAACAACACTGAAAACCCGCCAGGTAGAAAATAGTTAAAGCAGTTTGACCAGGAGATCATGTCAAAAATACATTTTTTTCTGTTATAGGTTTGTACATTAAAAAGAATTAAAATGCTATGTAAAAAAAAAGGAACTCTTAAGAGAGAAATTTGAACACATCACTATATACAAAGAGGATTTAGATTTCAGACGCTGAATTCCAATCTAAATATTTTTTCAAAATACAAAGTTACGCTGAATCTCTTTAGACTAATTTCTAATATCTTAAAATTTCTGATGTAGAAAATTATTTTAGAATTTTGCTTAAGCTTTTTACTTTGGACATTTCTCTTTCCATTGAATTGGTCATAAAGGGTTCCTATGTATCTTCAAATATCCTATTTTTTTCAGCCCATTGTGTTGTACAAGGTGGGGTATTTATCTTGTCATCATTCATTCTTAGCATCTGCCCTGCTTGAAGGAGAGTTATGGGCCAATATCTGGCAATTCACTGGATACAGACTTGGATTATAAAATTATGTTCTGTGTAGGTAAGTGTAGCTATCGTGGGGGTGAACTAGGGTGAGATATATAGGTAAGTCACCAGGCAGCACACCAGGTTTGCTTCTGTCGAATAACAGCCGTGCAGATCTATGTTTAGTTTTTTGTTTTCAATAGTTAAAGCAAAGAGCAGCAAGGAGGTGACTTTTTACCTTCTGTGAAGTCTTTCATTATACTCTGGTGGTATTCCTGTATGTTATTCTTCTAATGGACTCTTCCTGCTGTGCTGAAAAGCAAGCTTGTTAAGATCATACAGAAATACAGGACAAGTGGAAATTATTCTGTAATTTTTTTAATTGATAGGTAGGGAGAATCTTTCACTGTAATGCACTTTAGAACAATATTGTGGAGTTTATGACACAATTCCTAACTGATGGGGAGGTGCAAAATAGCACTGGAGTAAGGGAATCAGTGAGTTGCAGGGAAGGGAAGGTTTTCCTGGTACGAATGTATCTCTGCTGGGAATTAGCAACTTGTATTTTAGTCTCCAATCAGAGCCTTGTTTTCAGTTCAGCTGCAGGTAAAGGTAATTTGGAGCAGTAAGTGCCATCATAAACACGGATTTCTCAAACTTGCTTCTTGTTTTTTTTTACCTCTTGCCGTGATATCTGGCATCTCACAGTTTTTTTGTGTCTATCTGCACAACATCAGATAATCGCATCAGAGGATATTTTAGGCTGTCAGGGCGAAGTCTTAACCTGCTGGTTAGAGCAGGGGCAGCTCTGAGGTCAGCCCAGGTTACTCAGGGCTTTCTCCAGTCTGGTCTTGAAAACCTCCAAGTGCAGGGACTGCACAGTCTCTCTGGGACACCTGTTCCCTGCCTGGACAGCTTGTGACCCTGCGAGGTTCTGCTGTCCCGACAGAGTAAGTGGGAACAGAAGAGAGTCTGAATTTTCTTTGCTGAAGTTTGCTCCAGTTAGTGTCGCCTCTAACTGAATGATTCTCTGCAAGCAAAGACCTTGTTTAAGAAAATGGTTGTGTCAGGAAATAGAAGGTACAGATCGAATTTGTAACAGGGTCCAGTAAGAACATACCGTTTAGCAATCAAATGCGTTTGTGTAGGGAATTAGTTTGCAGTGTGGTTGGTTCACTTGAACTTAACTCTTCTGAAGTTGTTCGGATCACCTCTGTAGTGAAGTCCTAGCCAAAATGACTAGTTCTGGGTGACCTAAAAAGCCAGGGACAGACGGGCAACCACATTCTCTCTCCCAGAGTTTGAATGAAAGTGAATCAGCATGCTCTTTCATAGAAGGAACTCTGATAGGGTTTCTTGGCGGGTTTTGGCTGTCTGACAACTTTCAAGCCTTCTCTTATCAGCAAAATAAGGAACAACTTGGTAGTCCCTAAAGGAATTCATACTAAGAACTGATAACTGTTGTAAAACATTAAGACAATAAGGGAAATGGTAAGAGTAGTAGCCTAAGAACTACGCAAACAAAATGTAGATGTGAGATGTGGTTTTCATGCTAAATATTTTTCAATGTTTTGGGATATGCTTGTAGCCTGATCCTTAAATTTTCGTTTGTGCGTGTGTTATCCTGATATTTTTTCATGCCAGAAACTCAAAATGGATAGACCACTTTCATATAGCAAGGCCCACGTCACAGTGTGCATTAGAAATGATCTGAACTAGGAGAGGCATCAGCCCTTAGCTCCAAGTCCCAGAATTCAGCCAAGGTGGTTAACGAGCAGCCCGTGGACGCAAACCCCTCCTTGGGTGCATGGCTGCTGAGCAGCACCGCTGCCTGCCTTATCTCCGAGGTGGCTGTCTGCACTTCACCTGTCAGTAGCCAATGCTTCTGCATTTCTCTTTCATTTTGAGACATATTAAAAATTTATCACAAACATTTAAAGAAGAAAAATGCATTGACTTTTCTGAAAGCAATTTGTTAATTAACATCAAAGGGATGAAATTTGCCTTGCATTGCCTGGTGAGTGGCATTCTTCCATCGTCCTGGTTGCTATGGCGATGAAGGAAACTCGTTTGTTCCGGGTCACTCCGAAATTTGCACATGAAAGCATTAGAGATTACTGCTGTCTAATCAAGTTATATGGAAAAGTTTAAAGGGAGGTACAATGTTTTACAGCCAGCAACCCTCAACAGAATAAAACACAATAGCTGAGAAAAAGGATTATCTTGTGCTTTTAAAAACATACTAGGAAAGTTCAAAATGGTATGAAAGCTTTTTTAGCCAAACATCTTGATTTTTTTAATGCTATTTTCTAAACGAGGAATGGTAGAATCATATTTCTAATAGAGAATTAACGTATGCATTGCCCAACTCCAGGGCTGGATTCAGCATAATGAATAAGGCATGTGCTATGCATTCATTAAACGATTTTACTTTTGAACTCCAGATTCTTCCGTGTCACAGTCCTCAGTAAGCTCACTTCACTACTGAAGTACTTAAAAAAAGAAAAGAAAAAAAAAAAGTTACTCTGAGTATGAATCAAATTGTCCAACGCAAAGAAGTCTGGATTGACCAAGCCCACGTCTCGCTGCAGGGGCTGCACGCAGCCCGTGCGGACAGTGGTGTTGCCTCTGCAGCCATTGTTCAAGGCTTTAGGAAATACGGGGTGCACGCCATAGTCAAGAACACATTTTTGAATGAGCTTGTATTTTCGTGTAGGGATTAGAGGTTTTCTCCTTTTTTTATTTATTTTTCTTGATCATTAGATTTTGATGACTTGCAATTTCCAAATAATGTCAGACATACTAAGTGCTGCCTAAATAGAAAAATCTAGAACTTTAACAGCAGTTCCGCAAACTGCTCCATTACAGAACATTAAGTTACCTTAATTCTTAATATTTATGGTTTAACAGAACTGTTTAGAGACCACATTTGAAGAAACATGATGAATTCTTCAAGTTATCTTTCCAATTCAACGTAAAGAAGCATATAGCATCCTGTATCTTAATTATATATTAGGATATTCTTGCTATCAAATAGCATAGTTGTCATGGAAGCAATCAAGACTCAGCAACAAGAAAACTGTGTTTGATTGACCAAGGCTGTTTTTAACAATACAAAGTAAAAGAAAAATAAGTCCATTTTAATGTACCTGCTGAAGAAACGTATCCGCTTAAACGTTGCCGTATTTTCAGTACCAAACTGGCTACCAAAGCCATATAAAAAAAAACATATCAGATATGTTTTGTGATGGTACACGTTAGTACAACGACAATGTAGAACGAGACTGTGTGTACACATATGCTCTTACTGGAGAGAGATTAACTATAGCGGCGGAACACTGAAGTATACATCCATGTTTGCTTATGTATGAGAAAGGATCGATTAAGACTGTCGTAACAGTTACATACGTTTATTAATTGGTAAGTTTTTATCATCCCATACTGCTAGGAGACTCTCACCTTTATACCTCTTGATTCTACTTCTGACATTTTGTTCTGAATTTGAGTTTTTTATGTGATTTCCCTTCTAGTATTTTCCTACAGAGCACAAGTATGCTTATGTTCTACTTTAGTCTGTCTATTTGTCACAAACATTGTTTGAATTTGAGAGAGCTTTTCTGTTCTTCACCTTACTGGCTATTTTTGAGCTGGGTTTGTTGGTGGAATGACTGTTCATTATATAAAAGCATCCCTAACCACTTACAAGCAAAGAGTAGGCATATTTTGTATTCTTCAGTTTAAAAGTGTTTTGTCTACACCAG
Organism: Pampusana beccarii; assembly: GCA_013399365.1. Lineage (NCBI taxonomy): Eukaryota > Metazoa > Chordata > Aves > Columbiformes > Columbidae > Pampusana > Pampusana beccarii. Next base: position 921,992 of record VWYH01006690.1, on the reverse strand, counting down.
GAACAAAAGTGATACCGTGATTTTAGCTGACCAATTGCACATCATGAATAATGCAGAGTAAAATGAATAACTCATCAGCAACTCTGATGCTGAGATATGTTCTCACCCAGGGTCCACTAATTGTGATCTGATTCATATAAAGCAGCCTGCTTATAAATGCGTTGCGAACAGAAAAAAAGAATGCATTCTCAACAAACAGCATTTTCAATAACTTTACCAGCTTTAGTCACAACTTTTCAATTCAAAACCCAGCTCCTCATGCTGTACCCTATTTTGATCTGAAATGATAGAATTAATGTATTTCCTTATTCAGCATTTAAAAAGCATCCATTTCCTAATCCAGCTTTAGAGCAAATCTCTCTGTTGGTCACTTTTTAAGCATACATGCAAAACAGTACTTGATGAAAATGAGGTATCAGAAGGACTAGATATTTACTGCAATTGTGCTCCCTTTCACTGACTTTAGAAAGGGAGAAAAAGAGGAAAATGTATGTTCTCTTTAGCCTTTTTCACATCTTTTAAATACACAATTTTATATAATAAGTGATTAGCAATTTTAAGAAAACACTGCAGTTATGAATGATGAATAACATTGCATCATGTTGTATTTTCATTTTTGTTTTGGAATTGTGATACTACACTCAAAACTGAGTATAGAATGGACATACTGATAGTTCAATAGATGGAAATAGTATTTTTTCTCCTAAGTCAGTGTATGTAAGAATCATTACTTAATTGAATGCCTTTTAGAAGAGATATTGTGAAGGAATAGAACCTGTTATGGAGAAAGAAGATGGGTTTTGAAATGTAAGGAACAAAGCTAACAGCTGAGGGCCCAGGTTTTCCATTGAGGGCTTTTTCCATACAGGCTTTTGGAATTCTCACATGGGAGAATGTGGTCTTAGGGGGATCATTCGCAGCACCCAATGATAAGAGATTTAGCTGGTGAGACTTCAGAGGCTGTTCAAGAATCAGTGGAATGGAACGGGTTCCTCCAGAAGTCAGTTGGCGAATCAGTGCTTGGCTCCATTTGTGCTGAAGCTGGGTGATCAAAATGTATCTCTTTCCGCAGAAATTGTTTAAAATATTTTAAGTTCCTTTCAGCCCCCTTTGTCCATATCCAGAGCCGTTTTCACAGTGTCAGTATGGATGTATCATCAGAAAAAAAGAATGAGAGAATGTGGAGACCTTGTTTCCATGCCAAAGGACACCAGGCTCTGCTGTCCTGTCTTCGCATCCCCTCGTGGGCGCTCCAGCTGGAGCAGCTCAGGGGGTTTCGTTCCATCTTTCCCATAGAGATGGTAGTGCTCCCTACACTTATTCTGAAAATAAAATGAAGTAAGAGTAATAATGTGTAGAGACCTTAGTGACAAGTGACAGGTAGAAGTGTAAGGATTTCTACTCCTTCGTTATTGTTTTAAAGCTGCTGCAGGTTTGCAGCCATGTGAAAGTTCATTCCTAATAGGCATGTGCTCTCACATCCCAAGCCGCAGGCTACAGTCAGATATAATTAACACCCTTTGACAGTCTCAGAAGGGAGTACAGATGCTGAAAAGCCCTGTTTCTCTTGCAGCTGAGATCTTCAAGGCTGAGGCACTTTGTACAGGAGCGTGGAGAAGCCAGCGCTGCTGCATCTGAGCTGCAGCTCTTCTGTGGATAATTTGGGTAGTGGGGACTGTGACTGTGGAATCTTTCAGTAGCCTAAGAAAAACCCTTTCCCTAATGTTAAGTAAAGTATTAGAAAAATAAAGATGCGGCATGTATGTGTCAAATGCATGAGAACGTTCACTGTTCTTATTTAAATTAGTTTTGATTCTCTTAAAAGAAAGGAAAAAAAAAGAGAGGGAGAAAAAAATTGAAAAGCACTGTCTTACAGCATGAAATCTTTCTGGCATTGGTGGAGCAGTCTGTTTTCCACCTCTCCCAGTACTCGCTGTTCGTTCCAGATTTGTTACAGTAATATTGCTTTTTCCAGTGCTATATTGTTATGATAAATGCATGCGTATTTTCTTCAGCCCTGAATTTTGGCTTCAAGGAATTGATTCAGACTGATATTTTTCACAAATAAGCCATAATAAGAACTTCAGAGAGAGAAAATAATTTTAGCTTTCAAAATGAATTGGCTGCTGTGATCAGGAGCTGGAAATGTCAGGGGTGGCACCTGTAGGTACCCTGGGTTTTGAGGCCATGTGCAGGCATGGAGGTGACAAAGGGCCTGAGTTGTCAGTGTTTCTGATAATTATACCCATTTATTTCTAGGGATTGTTTTAGCATTGAATTTTTAGCTTCTTAAAATATTTTATATTCAATTAAATTATTGAAAGTAAAGTAGAACTTAGTTGTTTGATTTCCCCTAGATGTTAATGGGTTTTGTGAGACATCAGACATTTCTGACATGCTCAGAAAACCGTCATAGTCTCTAGCAGCTTTTAACCTTCTGACACAGTTATTTACCTGCTGAAAATCAGGAGGACTGTCCAGTTTTTTGGAGGTTTAATGGAATATAATCACTAATGATTTGCTAATTTTTCTCTTAAGTATTTGGTTATACTTCAGGCTGTGAGAATGAAATCAAACAGAAATAGAAATATAATATAAGGGACTGCATACTGCACGTGTTGAATTTCCTGGGTTAGGTTACATATTTCAGTTATTTTGGTTTCTTTTGTTCACTGGGAACAAGAATCATGAGTTGCAAAATACTGCACTAACTTTGAGTTACTTCCAGCTATCAGATATACATGCATCATTTCAGAGGCATCCTCCAGTTTTTTTTACCTCTGAACTCTTCTCAGCTCATTCCTAATGAAAATTACTAGAAGCACACTTGTGAATGTTAATAAAATACAATATAGTGTTAAGAGCTAATCCAGTTAAATCTCCATTAGACTCTGTAATTCTATCTATTTGTCATTCATGCAAAAGCAGATTTTACTGGTGTATCTTTTAAAATGCCTCAGGTTCGTTCTGCACTCTTCCTTAGCTCATAGCTTCAGAATAAAGACAGAAAAGTGCTGGTAATGCAGACTGAAATGAAGTATGTTTGTTTCTCTCAGCTTTTTCCTATACTGTGTGGTTCACAAACTGCTGTGTACTTGGCACTAAATCCACATGAGAAAGTAGCGTTATATTGTGAAATGGCAGCAGTTACTGCGGGATGGTTTCAGGACAAACCCACAGCTGTCAGCTTTTGGATCAGTCAAGTGTGGAGTTGGTGCAGGGAAAATGTTTAGCCTCAAGGGGGAGAAAGCCAGCTGCCATGGCCATTAGCACCCTTTGTTGACCATCCAAGAACACCAGCGGCATCCAAGGCGGCTTTGTCCCAGCTCCCTTTGCTGCCGAAAATTATTGGAAGGTGCCCAGCATGTGAGCAGAGATGGCATGGGTAAAGGGAGAGGTAGAAGTGCGTTTAGATATTGAGGTATAGGTTGTTTGCTTCTTTGGGTGTCCTCAAGTAGAGACTGAATTTGCACTGGTCCTTTCCAAAAAGAAAGGGTTTAATGAAACACTGTGGAAGACAAGACAGCCCCTTTCCCTTGCATGGTGAATACAGAAAAAGCAGGCCGTCAAAAGGATAATCAGCGGAATAGGCTAATATTTGAGCCAGAACATTCAAAATCCTCAACTAATTTTGGGGCTGAGAATATTGGGTGCTCAGTCTGAGCACTCCAGCTGCACTTGAATTATCTGAGAGTGTAGATGCTTGGGATCTCCTAAAATGAGATCCCAGCTGTTTCTGGTTGATAAGTCTAAAATTAGAAATTGCTTTTGACAATTTTATTCTAAATTAAAAATTAAGTGCTTTCATTCATTATTTGTATTACATCATAGCGCTTGGGAGCGCAGTCACAAATCAGAACCCTACATTATTTAGTACATACAGGCAAAGAACAAAAGACCGTCCTTGTCCCACAGATCTTACAGGTTCACTACAAAACTATGGATAAGAAACAAAGTAAAAAAAAAAAAAAGGAGGGGCCAGTGTTTAAAGGCAGATTGAAAAGAAAACAAAGCAGCTCTTTTGGATTACCCTTCAAGCTATGCACTTTACATCCACTGAGCATCCACTGCTGCAGTTGGGATGGAAGGTTATCTTATACCTGCAACAGATGGATGTCTCTCTCTTAGTATTTCAATATACTACCGTTGGTTCTTGTTCTAAAATTATTACTTGTTTTGGGGAGTATTTGGTTTGGGGTTTGTTGGTTGGTTGGTTTTTGTTGTTGCTCTTCTTCGTGGGACTATAATCAACAATTGAAACATTATTTCTGTATAGATTATAGTTGTTGAACTGAATAATAACATATGGTAAGGCAAGACAGAGAAATTACTATTGACTTCCAGATGAATATCACACAATGAAAATTCTCGCCATTAAGAGAAATGAGGTACAAAGAGGAAAAAGGTGCAGTTGACACTGTGATGAAAACTCACATAATGCAGCGAGTTTTTATTTTATACTAATTTCCTTATATAAGCTTTAGTGTGTGTACATACAGTTGTGTGCTTTCCCACATTGTGTGGATGGATGAAAACAAACAGGGAAATATCTGAGTACTTTGTTCTCCTTTTGTATGTGCACTGCTATTATTCACTCACTAATTCTTGTTATAAGATTGAGGCATTGTATTTCAGTCTGTGAAAAAAATGCCATTGTTTAAATAAACAATGTAGAGGCAGGAATTTGAGTCATTACAGAATGACGTCTAGTCAGAGAACAAAACCCTTAGCAGGTAGCTTCAGTGTAGTTATTTCAAGTCTCCCTAACACAGATGGTGCATCCGCAGTGCTGTAAGTACACAGTAGATAAAGGATATTTATGTGTGTACTCATACATGGCAGAAGGAGAAACTGTATTGACAATGCAGACAAGGTATTTGTGAAGAGTTGTTTACAGTTTGCTAGAGTAAAGGAATGGTACAAAACCTACTATAGGATAGTAAACCTATACACTCACCATTTCTGTCAACATTTTTACTTTTTGATTCATTTTTATTTATGAGCCTGAGCCAAAATCCTGAATCTGATCATCATATTTGGATGAGATTAGGAAACAGATGTGAATTTTAGCATTCAGATATATCCTAGGTGTCGGACTGGCTGTCTGCTGGTTATTTTTTCTAGTTTTAATCACTTCCTCAAGTACGTGACATATTCTTAATCTGGTCCACCAACATTTTTCCATCTTGGCATTAAAAGATAAGGAATTATTCCTCTGTGTAGGTGCAGGTGCAATGAAGAATTATCCTGGCTGCCCATGGCTTTCTAATTCAAATGAGATAATCAAGGAAGGTTGTATAAATCCACTAACAGCTGGGAATACCCCCAGAAATATCCATGTAAATATCTTACAAGAAATGTTCTCACGTGGACCCCACAAGAAATTTTTTTAAATCTAGAAGTTTCATGTAAAGCTCCATTTAAAATATTATATTTACTTCAGACTTTGTCTTCTGCAGGACCCTCTAGCCCTGAAAACCTTTTTTATCCTCCTACACTTCATATTCAGCTTGCTCTTGATTACAGTTATTTTACCACTGTAAGAATTCTACTTCCAAAAATACATATGAAAGCTTTTATTTCTGTGCTATTTAGCAGAAAATAACCACAGCATGGAGGCCACAGAAAATTGTGGATCTTGTTTCCTGCCTACTTGCATTAAACAGTGAAGAACTAAGGCCACCAAACCATTTCCATCCACCTGTGTGTGTTTCTCCTCTGTAGACCTGATATTGAGCTTTCTATCTCTAATAAGCCCTTCCACTTGATTTACAAAGGCTGGTCATCTCCGCACTCCAAAACAATATTTTGTCTAATTACTTAGGCAAAACCAGACTGAAGGTCTTTCACAATCACTTCCAGTGAGGGGCTTGTCCTGTTAGAAGGAAAGGAAAAAGTAAAATAACAGAAGAATGAAAAAGCGGTTCTGGCTTTACATATGTTGCTTTCACAAGCAAGATGGTCACTAATAATTTAAAAATCATTCTCTTCTAGATTATCAAGGCTTTGCTTGCAGTCATGAGTATGGAACCTTGAGCCAGTCTTAAAATATTTCAAGAAACATCTACCAATACTGTTGAACTTGGTCAGTTCCCCAGAATTTCCAGAGGATATAGTAATCCTGATTGTTCTCCGTTCATGTACAGGGAAACAATGATTAGATAAGATATTAAACTGCCAAAAGAGCAGGATTATTTATTTGATTTTTTTTTTTTCACATTCCTTCAGGAGTTAATATTTCTAGAATTATCTTTAGCTGGTGACTCAAGGAGGGGCAGGTACTGTTGCAGAGTCCCTTAGTAGGCCTGAAATGAGACGTTCCATATCCTTGATTTCTAGGGAGTGGTTGTTATTAGCTCAGCATAAAGAAAGTGTTAACAACAAGACAATGCGTCAATAGTTATATCTAACTTTAGTGAAAAATATTTTCAGTTAGGCAATTGGAATGTTCAAATTTGAGTACACTTTAATGAGTACACTTGAATTTTATCGTGAAGGTGCTGTTAATATAATGAACAAAAAGAGAATAAAATTAAGTGAAAATGTTGCCATGCTTGCAATGATTACTGTTTTTATAAAGTAGAGGCATAGTAAGTGAGGGGTTTTTTGGGGTTGGTGTTTTTGTGGTTGGTTGGTTGGTTGTGGGGATTTTTTGTTTGTTTTGGGTTTGTTAGGTCGGTTTTTCTTTTGGCCGTTTAACCGGCTGTAACAACAAAACTATGTCTTTTAAACTTTGAAAACTATCGACATTTTGCAGCAGCAAAATGCAAGTGGTATTTTTCTCTATGAAGTTTAATTTTCAGCAATTTCATAATACCAGATGGAAGTTTTCCCTCAGCATGTATCTAAGCATCACTGAAGCTCCATTTTAAAAGTGCAAGCCTGACTTATGACTTATATCTCTTGGTCTATTCACAAAATTTCTTTAAATATTATTTATTTTTCTACTTGCATTAGTTTGAAATGTTCGCAATTAGTCAGCTTAGGACCATGTTAAAATCTTCTCCGCAGTGAGGTGAGGCATGAGGCTTTCTCTGGACTCCACTTTGCATGCTTTGGTCAACATGGTGATGGAGTTAGATACATGAATTTTTATTAGAAAAGTCATGTAATCTGATTTCTAGATCTGTGCATAGACATATTTATTTATCAAATTACTCCTGAATAAGAGGAATGACTGACTTTTATGAATAGTGTAGTTGGGAAATCCATTGAGTTTGGGTTTAAAGATTTCAGGAAATAAGAATGTACAAATTTACTTGGTAGTTCTTTCCCGTGATTAATTGATGTTAACGTAACTTGTCATTGGATTAGAAAAAGAAAATAACATTCTGACGTGACTATAATAGGAAAATTCTCAGCTTCAGAAATGATAGATATTTCATTGTGCTTAATTTTTCTTTCATTTATGAGTTACTGAAAATTTGTTGATAAACTGAATAGGAATTGAAATAGGTTCTAGTAGCTCAAGTATTAAAAGAATAATGAAGTCTGTTAACTGTTCTGTTTACTATCAAAGTAACATTGGAACAAGGCAGCTGAAGACTCTTTTTTGTTGTCATTTTATTTCTGAGTTTAAGGGTTTATTTTTTTTTCATTTTTGTTCTCTGTAAGGAGTGATAGAACTAAGTGATATCTGTGGGGGTTCTGTGTATTTTTTTACAGCCTTGTAGACCTGTTTTCAACACAAGGCTGCACAAATACACCAACACAAGACATATATTTAGGAAACTGAAGTTTCTGCAGAGCAGAGTCCTCTGAGATTTCAGAATCTAAGTGGGGTGTTTCGGTTAATGCTTAGATTTTGGACTAAGTCTTTGCATGGGATAAATTTTGCTGCCAGAGATGTGGAACTCGAGTTGGAACTCTGGTGTACATGTAGGAGTGTTTAATAAATAAAATAATAATAATAATAATAATAATAATAAAATCTTTCTTCTGTCATTCATAATTTGAGGAGAAGAAAAAAACCACCACAGTGTCAGAAGAGTTTAGTGTCTTAAATTTGATGATGCCTTCTTTACAGACTGTTAATTTTTCCATTTGAGTTAAAAAAATCATGTATTCTCCCAATTCGAAACTTGTGAGGCCAAGCAATTTTGTGGATTTTCTTCATCTTCTCATCTTTTAATAATTTTCTTGCTGCTGTAGAGAAAATGGTAATAAAATGGGAAAAACATTATGGGGAAAGCATATAAAATTTCAAATGGTGATAGAAAACCCCTGAGGAAAAGTATTTCCATCACAAAGTGTTCTCTTTTCAAGGGATCTTTGAAGTCTGGCATAGGACTCCACATTCAAAAATCTTCCTGCTTTGTTTCTTTTTTAAATTAATCATTTGAACATTTTTGGGGGCTTCAAATGTTTACTGGGTGATTATTAAGACACTGAAGTACTGAAGAAGACTCATGAGGCTACATATTCACCCTCATAGCCTTTTTATATTTTATTTTGACAAACCATCAATTGGAATTTTTAATTCAAACTATTCTCAAATGTTGCAGCATTTTTACACAGTATATTATCAAAGTATCAGGTCCTTTGATAAGGGTAATTAAACATGCCAAGTTTGTTTCCATAGCCCTAAGTCTGCAATTGCTTAGGCTTTCATTATGTTACATGGCGTACTTCAGCTCACTATATTTATGTACAGCAAAGCAAATGGCATCCTATTCTAAATGGTGATATATTTATCATCAGAGTTAATGATAAAGAATGATTTAGGAATAGATAATAAAACAGTAGACATTAGAAAGTGCAATCATAGAGAAATAAATGTCCGTTTAATATTGATTGTTGATGAGAGTTGGCTGGATAGAGCAAGAGTTTAATGGGTTGTAAGAAATCTTTGTTTAGTTAAAGGTGGACTAGACTTTTGGGGTTCTAATGTAGTTTAAAGGTAGGGTTTGCGAGGTTTTACAAACCCACCTGCCACAAAAAAACAAACCAAACAAACACAAAAAACCCACCCAACTTTGCATTAGAAACCAAATATTTTCCCTGTCCTCCAGTTGGTACTGAGTAAAGCAGTTTCGTTCTTTTTTCCTATCCATGGAATTAAGAGGAAATCTCTAATATTCTATAATTGTCTTGGTTTCACGACATAATATCTGCTTTGTGACAGATTCGCTGGCTGGTTTTCTTTCTTTTTGTCTGAGAGCGCTGGAATTTCCCACTGTTGTGCCCTTGATTTTGTCATTGGAATACATCCTAGCAGAAATTTCAGTTCACAGAGCAAAATCCTCTTTATTTTACATTTGTGTAAAAGTTAACAAATTACAAGTGTTTTAATAAAGGCAATAGTAATAGCTCAGGAGTAAGGTTTAGACTCAATGTCTGTGCCAGGGAGTACATTAACTCTACTCAAAAATAAAAGCATGTGAAATGGCATACTACTGGCTGATTATGATAATGCCTTAGTACAAATTTTTGAAAATCAGATACTATAAAAATATACCATTAACTTTATGTTAATAAAATATTTTGCTTGATGCCTGTTAAATTATTCATTTGAAGTAGTCTAAAAATATAAAAGAACTCTTATTATCATTCAATTTACATGATTACTTTAAGTTCACTTTTTTGGTTTAACATAAACAGAGTATAAAATTCCCATCAAGCATTTGGATATTTAAAATGTATCATTTTTATGCAAAAATTGGAGCCTGTTAGGATGTTAAGGTTGTCATTAGTATAAATATAACTTCAATTTCTGATGTGAAAGTATTTTACACATAGAAATTACTGCGTTTGCTGATTTGACTCATTATTTCTGCTTTGATTATTCACGTGCTCTTTTGAAAAACACAGTTTTAAAAAACAAAAGCTAAAAAGCTCTATAAATTGACTGAAAATATTATGAGCATTTCTTTTAAGTAACACGGGAATCAAGGTAGCTGTGGAAGGAGACATTTGGCTTCTTGAATACGTGAGTTGTTCTTCTTTCAGCAAGCCGTGCTTGGTACGAACAGTGACGTTAATCCAAGCCTGAGAAAGGCACTTGAGGACTCCCCAGAGCAATGACAGTGAAGCAGGTGTCTGCTCCTGAGGCGGAAACCTCCAGCAGCCCTTGCAGGGATGCCGAGCAACAACCACGCTGTGTTATTTGGCTGAAATTTGGAGAAGGTGTTATCTGATCCTCCCCTCTCTCTGGTCGTGCAAGAGGACAGATTTGTACAACTTCCTGACCTTTAGGGTCACTGTCGCTCCCTAGAAGTAGTGGCAACTTCTAGAGCAGGGGTGTCAAGCTCATTTTCACCTGGGGCCACATCAGCCTCACGGTTGCCTTCAAAGGGCTGAATGGAATTTTAGGACTGTATAAACGTAACTACTCCTACATTAGGATTACATTCGGCCCTTTGAAGGCAACCGCGAGGCTGATGTGGCCTTCAGTGAAAATGACTTGACACTCCTGTTCTAGATCCTCAGATGATTTTTTTTGTTGTGCCTCATCTATTTTTATCTGTCTGTAAAGGGAATTTTAACAGTGAAGACTTGTCAACCAACTTTTGAGTCTGATTCACCCATCTTCATGAGCACTCAGTCGTTTGAACGGCCTCCCTCTCCGTGCCCCATTTAAACACCCCCCGAATCTGGCCCTGACCCAGAAAACTGCTGCCCAGTGCCCCCCTGCGCTGCAGCACGTGAACCCAACGCTGCGCAAACAGGACGGCGGTTGCACAAGTCAACTCTCAGAGCTTCGTTTTATGGTGATGAAGGGAATTTTATTTGGGGCTTCCTATGGAGAACTGTGTGCACAAAGGATTGCAAGACTGGGGAGATAAACCTTGGCAGTTGGAAAAAGGCCACAAAATGAATAAGCCAGTTTTTCAGTGATTCACAGGGGATACGGCCTGAACTCAAGTCAGCCCTGGATTGCCATCAGCCAGCATATGCAGGGGATTCTCACAGCTGCTGTGCTCAAGCCTTATTTATTGTGGGAGGTCACAGAAAATAGATGGTTTCATTTCTTATTTCTAAGAGTCATCTCCGTTCTCTGTGCTATAAACTTAATCCACACCAAAGCCATACCGGCTGAGAAACACTGGACGATGCTGTTTCCCTCTGAACAGCACTTTTACCCAAATGGTTGTTTAATCTCCATATCTAGGTTAATTTGAAATAGCAACTGAGAACACAGAGGCTTCCAAGAAGGAAGAAAATATCAATATATTGTCCTGCTTTGCTGAAAAATAAACTTGACAAAGTAAAGGCATTTAAATGTAGCATTTGCTATTGAAAGGCACTTTCCGTGGCTGATAGAGTTTGCCATGGAAAGATTAGTTAATAATTTTTCACTAGCAGGCAGTTTGGCATGCCTGTGTTTTTGGCATTCTTGAGAACTGTAGCTTCATATGCCGTGTGGACATTAGTGTGTCACAGCAGCGAGAAGGCAAAGCATGTTTGGTACCTGAGGCAATCACTACCCACCAGAAGTTACAGACAGGGAAAATGTAGCCTAAAGCCTCTTCCAGGTAGTAATTCCTAACAGAAGGGCTAGAAGCAAGTTTGTGTATATTTGAGGCTCTGAAACTGATAAAGCCTGTTGGGAATGTTTGCTTTCTCTAAACTGGTAAGTCATCCTGTGATGCTCAGTACCAGATCATGTCAAACCAACAGGTGATGTGACAAAATGACCATCAGCTCAGCAGTGTAAAAGAAATTGGTTTTCTTAAATTGCTTTTCATTTAACCTTGTTAAAAGTAGTGATATAGGGAAAAAGAGCCTCCATTATTCAGTCTTTTATGTAGAATCAGGCTAATTTTTTGTGTAATGAAATTCAGGATGGAGCTATTAGCTGCTTCCATAATTGTAGAAATTGCTTGAAATGTGACTGTTCTTCTTGCAACCATAAAATCAACTTAGAAATGATTGATTAATAGATATGTATCAGATGGCTGATGAATTGGCTGAAGAGAAGTACTATGACCTACCAAGCGTGCATGAACGTAGCTCTCCTTTTTCACAGAACAATGGACCTCCTTTCAGAACGTACATTTCAGGAGGAGACAGGGAGAGTAACTCCTTTGTCTCCTAAATCCATCTGTACTTTTCATTGACAAATGTCAGGTTTCGGTGAAAGGTGCATCGCAAAAATCTCTTCCGTCTGAGTTCATCAGTGTCTGTCATTGAGCCCGGGTGTGCCCCTGGGACCGCCCGTGTGCCTTACGTTGCCAAATTGACTGAGGGGAGAGTTTTCCAAATTACTTAACTTTTCTGAAGAACTAGTTATGGTGGGTCTTCAGGGCTTCCAGGGCAGGTGCAGTCTGCAGAGTCAGAAATGCGATGCGCAGGTCAATGAGAAACCTGTCCTCTCCTAGCAGTGGGAATGGAGCAGTTACTCCTCACCAGAAAACAAGGGAAACTTGGGAGCTTTTCACAGTTCTGACTCTCGCATGTTCATAATTCCCTGTGATACCAGTTCAGATACATCAGGAATTCTAAAACAATTTGACATCATTAAATAAAACATCTTCAGCATAGGAATTCCATACATATTTCCACATTCCATTTTTATCTTGCATTGTACAAATGTCTTAGCTGAAAGTACAAAATGCTAAATTGGGCACTTGTGCCCTTGCTGCACCGTGTCATACAATGTGTAACCTTACCGGCTGGAGACAAGGCAGGGTGTTATGCAACGGCAGTGTTTTTACTTTGTGCGTTGGTTTCTAGCTTTAGGGGGTTTTCAAACTCCAGTTTAGCTTCCTTTTTAGCTCTAGTTTCTTTGTTACTTTATTCTCCTTTTCTTTTGGTCAGCTCTGACAAGACTCATACGCCAAGGTGTGAAATGTTCTGCATTGTTTTGCAGCAGCATTTGTCTCTCTGGGAGGAATCAGAGTTTGTTTCACTGGCAACTATGAAATCACCACTGGGTCTGTCATGTGGTTAAGCTGCAGATGGTTTGCATGAGTTGCTTGTTTCAACTGCAGGAAATGTCTCTCTGGACTCTGCTGTGATTCTGAGGAATATATGCACTATCGGTCACATGAAAACAAAATCATGTTTTACTTTTCTGTGACATTAATCCTCACTAGCCATAGGTTTAGTTGTACAGTTCAGCTGTTTCTTCAGGTGAGGGAAGGAAGCTTCACCAATGGGACACAGTAGCAAGCTGTATCAAACCTCTCACAGGCATCACATAGCATGGTTAAACCTCAGGAGATACCATTGCTGATAGTCAGGGATGGATGGGAAAGAAAATTCTGACATAGGAGTTAATGTCAAGTATCATATTAGACAGGAAACCTTTTTTTTTTCCTCTACAAAAAGGTTTCAAATAAACGTAATATGGAGTTTTCCCCTTTACGGTAATTTTTAAAAGTTAGATTTTCTTTTTCAGAAGAGTATGGATAAAACAGAGACTGTGGTGGTCAAGCTACTTCTCCTCAACAACATAGCATTTTCACATTCAGTCATGCCTGATGTGAAAGCCACGGGCATCGCTGCTGCTTGGTGGTGGTGGTTTGTCACTCATCTAGTTTCCCTGGTACAATTTATATTTATGAAAATACAGATTCTTGTCATGCCACTAGATATTTTAAGTGTCAAAAAACTCTGGTCCCCCTGTACAAGAGTAGAGACTTACAGCGCTTGTATGCGCGTTGTGGCTCAGAAATAGATTACAGATCAGATGAAATTATAGTAATATTTCACATAGAAAGTACTGAATACATTGAGGAGGAGAGGTTACTTTCTTTATGAATTTAAGGTTCATGAAAGCTGTTCAGTTAACATATTTGGAGTTTCATGTCTATTGTTAACATAAGACGCCAGCACATTGTGGTTAGAGACAGCAGGACAATGTTTTTAAGAAGTTCATACGTCGTTTAGATACTGAGAGAAATGGTCACACTTTCAAATATTCTCATTATGTAATATATTGACTGCTTTCAAATGTCTGAGTAGAAACTGCGGGAGGGGAAATCTTGAGTGCTGAATCCTTCTGAAAATCTTGCATTTACTCTCTTATCCAACTTAAAAATTCCCAAAATATATGATTTTGTTACTCATACTCATTTTTTAGCTGCCTCATAGATTTTTAAATTAATATATTTTATGCTATTTTTAAAATGCTGAATAATTTAGGTTGCAGAGATTGAATATTGGGATCCCATTGAAGTGGGATGTTTCATGTGACATAACATGCGTGGATGATCTGAACAGTAGGACAGCAGGCTAGACTGGTCTGCCTCTAGGTAAATAAGACGGTAAAGAAACTACAAAGATATCTGAGGTGAACAGGACTTTGATATGTCAATCTCAAGTTGCAGATGAGATGCCCAAGTCTGTTATTAAGGAGTTCTCATGAAAAAGAAGTTCTGAGGTGAAAACCTGGAAGCCAGCGTTGTTATAATAGCTGGTTTTCCTACCTTAAACTTTACTTTCATCTTGTGGAACAACACTGACGTTATAAGACTGGGTCGCATTCACTCTTCAGACGCTCATGCAGGACCCAGCTTGAAGCTTTCAGCATCAGGTAGCAGGTATCTGTACGAGAAGGCAAAGCGTGGTCAGCTGTCAGACCTGCGCGATGTGCTGGTCAGAGGACATGAAACCATAGCCTGTAACGAATTACAGGCTAAGAATGTTGCATCTTCCCTATTCCCTCTTTCTCTGCTTGAAAGATGAAGTTACAAACTATCCAGAAAAAAAGAGAAGCTCTGCATTTTCTTGCTAGGTAAAAGTCTCGACTTGAACTCTTTAGCTTGTGGAAGGGGCGTGGGGTGTGGAAGTCACTTTGAAGTGTTAAGCTTTGTCTTCCTGGGGAGTAACTATATGTAAAGGCAGAGCTGAGATATTGGCTTGCTGAGTGTTGTGCCACCTGCTCTCCGTGTAAGTGACCTTGGGATTGTAAGGCAGTGGCACAGCAGTAGTCTGACGCTTCAAGTCTGAAACTGTTTGCCGATGGCAGCTCTATTTTATTTGTGTGGAAATTGCTCAGCTCTGACATTTACGGCGTGATTGTTGCTCTGCTCAGATCCTTCTCTGATCTTTTGGTCTGTGCTTTCTTTTCTACTGACAAAGTGCTTCATACTCATTTATAAACCCTTGAAATTAGCAAAAGTCATCAACGTAATATTTTGATATAAATTGGACATTCACAAATTGCTGAAAGGTCATGGTGCCAGTAGGAAAAAATGTGGCCCGACCCTCAATCTTAGCAGCATTCATATGAAAGCAGATGTACCTTCTATACACGCTTACAGTACGGGCTCACATTCTGAATTTTTGTTTTCCCCTTTCATTAATAGGCCTGGAAAAATAGTCAGATTTGGGAAAGAACTGTCTTGCACAGTGCTGGAGAATACGGGTTTTGATTCCATCCCACACTCTTTTGGGTATGGAATACGAGAGGCTGAAACTATCCCACATTAGCTGTGTTCAGCTGGTGAGTCTCCTGTGCTGTACTGACCACTAAGCTCAGCATAGGTAGGGCTGACCTGAGGTAGAGTCCCTGTGCTTCCCTCTTCCGCACCAGACAGAAATGTAGAAAAGCAGATCACGTAGAAATTAAACCAGCAGTTTGTGTGTCTGATATAGTTATACTGTTAAATACAGCAGCAAATAAAAATATTTTAATAAAATAATTTATTAATAACTGCTTGCAGAAGTTGTGTCAAATGTGGACCAAGTTGGCAGAGTCTAAAATTTTCTAATTTGAGCCCTTGAAATGTTTAGTGGCAACTTGAAATTGTTTTGGGAGCTTGAGTCCATGTCTCAGTTGACACATGTCTGTATTACTAATCATAATGACATATATTTTTCCATATCTGCCAAGAACAGAATCAGAAAAGTGCTCAACAGTGAGAGAATGATTTCCATTCTAACTCACATACGTTACCTTTTCACTTCATTTGGAGAAGTGAAATTTCTCACTCATAAGAGACCAGGCTGTTGGGACTTAGAAAATCTGTGCTGATTGTGCCGATAACATATTGGGCAATACACAGAAAAATATTTTGCCGAAAGCTTCACTAGCAAAAAGAGATTTGCTTCATTTATAAAGTTTCAGACCTAAGACACTACTGATGTTCTCTTAAGAAAAGAGAAGAATTTTGTTTGAAATATAACATGGATTTCTTCAAACATCAGGGAAGTTTAAGACAGCAGGAGAAAAGAGAAGTTTTACAGGAACTGTTTACTTATTAACCAAGGCACATAGCCTGGCTCGTGTACTCTGGAAATGAATCAGACACCCTGGCAAAAGATCAAGGATCATATAGAAGCTTAATATGATTTGTCATTTTTATATAGGATTCTTTCTCATAACACTTGAGAAGTAGTCATTGATTGCTGCCATAAAGGAAAAGAACAGCCACTCCCCATGAAGCACAAATTAACGGTAACATGCAGAAAATATTGGAATTCACGTTCGATGCCAACAATTAAGAATAACAAAAAAAGCACGACTGCACGAATAAGAACTCATTGCTCTTTAAGTAGCACTTTTAGAACTGAGTTGGTGTACTGACAAATGCTTCCTGGAAATAGTCAAAATTATTAAGGTTTTTGTGGTGTTGTTTAAACGTGTCTACATTTCAAGAATAGAATGTATATATGCAGAGAAGAATAACTCATGTACCAAATAAATAAATAAATAAAAAATAGTAAACCAGTGTTAGAGAGAGAAAAACTCATGAGAATTAGGTTAAAAATGATCTTTAGGATTTACCATTTCTCCTAGGAACTTACCGTTACTTCCAGCTGGTGTTTTTATTAAAGGCTTAGCACAATGCAGAACATTGGGAATACTTGTAATGTATTTTCCCACTGTTCCTCCCAATTTAGTTGTTCAGTCATAAACAGAAAAAGATACATAACATTTCCTCATACTTTATATATAAGCAAAACTTGATGATTGGAAAAATTCTCATAGAATTTCTATCCTTCACCCTCATTGCTAGAGTATCAATAAAACTAGGGAAATGAAAGAATTCAGTGGTAATAAAAACACTTTTGTCACTCTCAGTGACTTATTCATTGCATCAGTGACTTTCAAGTGTCAGGTGCGTAACGGCTCCTCCTTTTCTCACACAAATGTATCCACCGTTGACAAGTAGTGTTTGTAGAAGGAATATATAGTTCGCATATCAGGTGAAACATGAGTGTAGACATTCCTAACCTGGCCCAACAGATGCCATTATATCTTAAAAAATCAAGCCCAGGATGAGACCTTGGTCTGAGGCACACAGGGGAACCCCAACTGGCTGTATCACAAACTTCTCCTCTGTTACGTTTTCATGTCATGTTTTTGCACATAAATTGTCATGAACGAGGAGGTTGGATTTCATGAGTCATGGATGTTAATCCAAGTTATCCTGCCATGTTTATTGTCTTGGATACTTGGGTATTAGTTGCCATACTGTTATGCTGCCATTGGAATAGATGTTTTGTTTGGAAGTAAAATATTCTAAAAGGTATTTTCAGCACCTTGGAGTGAAGGTGGCATCTGTCCCATGTTGGAGAAGTAAGGCCTTTTATAAATAACAATAAAAGATGTAACTGTCATTTGAATAATTTCTTAAATGAAAACAGTTGAAATTACACTTTGTGTTCGCTACAAAATACCTTCTCAGCTCTTAATGTTCAAGTTCAGCTGCATATGGCATTGTCATTTCTTTCAGAGAAGATTCTCATTTTTCCAGAAAGAATATGTATTAATTTTTAAAGTTGTATTTACAAGTAACCTACATAAGACCTGCTGAGGTCTTGAATTTTCATAAAGCATTCTTTTATGAATTACAGATTCATAAAATGTCTCAGTAATTGTAGTTTGGGTATTTGAATGTATCATGGCTACTCCTGGTGCAATTCATTTTCCATTATAAATAAGATTCTGCTTATAAGGCCTGTCCCCCAGTGGACTGCAGTAAACAAGATGTTGTCTCCATTTGAAAGATATTCAGTTGCAGAACAAAAGGGATGATAGAGGCGTACTTGCTTTTCCTTTTTTTTTTTTTTTAACTGTGACAGAATTTCTTATGGTTTATTCTTCATCCATGGCTAATGCATTTTAATATTTTAATTTATTTAAGATTCCTAAAAATACCGAATTGTGCACTATTCAGAATTTGTAGCTGAATCTAGTGAGCAGAAGTGTCTACTTGAATATCAAACAATTTATACTACTAAAACAGTAGCACTCAGGTGAGTGTAATGGCCAAAAATGACATGTGCCGTTACAGTCCATGAAGTCTTGGTCATCTGATGAAGAAAACTTCATCATGTACTTCATACAAGTGGAATGCAAGCAATTTACCATTACCAGTCACTTAAATGCACTTTAAAGCAGCGTCTGCTTCTTTAACTGTCTTATAACTTGTGTTGGAATTGAATAGCCACATTCATGTGTGTTGAATTTCTGCACAATATTTTCACTCGATATATTTGGATGTAGTTTAGGTACACAGTAAATACACTCTTTAGCATTTTACTCCTTTGGAAGTTTGTGTGTGGGATTTTTATGGTTTTTTGTTTGGTTGTTTGGTTTGGTTTTGTGTTTGTTCTTTTTTTTCCATTTTGAAACACATTCTTAAGTATTTCAAGGAAGAAAGCTGACATAATACAAACACAGTTACTTCAGTTGCATGCACTATTGTCATCTACTTGCACACAAGTTAATTTGCAAGAGTAGTTTAACTGATAATTGAAGTTTTTTAAACAGATGTACATATGCTGTGTGAATGCCATAAAAAAATTGAAGTCCTCCTTCCAGTTCTTGGAGAACTGAATGTGTAAATCTTCTGTCTGATTCAGATGGCCCGATTTTTCACATACGAAGATTCATTTGAAACTTCATGAAATCCTTAAGTTCCTCTGTAAAACATCACAAATGATTCATCTTATTGTAAAAATTACCGATTCAAATCAGAATCTCAGATATTTATCCTTAATCAAAGGACGGTAATTAATTCAGGTTATTAATCTATTGGAACTTTGTAGGGGAGCAGGTAATTATCTTTATGAGGAGAAGTGGAAAAGCTATCCACGGCCTCCATATTTAGTTTACAGACTCTTTCTTAAGAGGAAGCATCCTTCTCAGTAACGGAAAAAAAAATCATTTGTCTAAAAAATGTAGCAAAGAAAGAAAATGGTACAACCCCCCAGCTGTTATTATATGGGTAGCTAGAAAGGAACTTCCTAAGAGATCCAGAATTTTGATTAGATCTGCTAATATCTTCTCTATTTAGATGCATATAAAATAACACATCAAATTTAATACATATATGTAATCCGTGATCTGATAAAAACTAGCCCTTGTGCCAAGTTTATGGGCTTTATTCCCCCCTTTTATAATTATACTGATATTCTCCATTGTGAGAGAAACACAATAGGAACTCTCGTATTATTATTAAAAAAAAAAATCAAATTTATAGAACAATTATTCACTGTAGTTGCCTGTAATCTTCCAGAATCTTTTTTCTTTGTGTGTAGATACCTCCTTATAAGTATGTTAATAAAGAATAAATCTAAACAAGATAAGAAGAGAAAATTGGAAGCCTTCTCAATAATTTTGTTCCCCACAGCAGGAATTAGAAAATAATTTTGTTTCTTTTTACCAGTTCTTTGCTGTTGCCCAGCCAACACCTGAGGGATCACTAGCAAACCTGGGAGTAAGTAATTAAAATTCAAAGCTTCAGCATTCAGATACTTTTTACACTTTATTTTGCTTCCAACTAACAAGGAATTTTCCAGACAAGCTTTTAATTAACAGGTGAGTTTAATTGATATGTGAGTTTTCTGTAAATGGAAAGGATATCAGTGAAAAGTATGGGAGGACTCTTTCATACAGTTTTAGACCATTAATTTATTTGCACATGGGTGTTGTTGTTGAATCAATTTTGTTTAGTGAATAAATACAACAGAAGATTAAAATACTGGAAAGAGTGGAGGAAGAGTTACCCAGAAGGGTGGGGAACTGTCCTAGCAGCTCCTAACATGAAACTCGACCTCAGCCATACCTGCCAAAGGATGGAAACTCATAGGCACCATAAGCAATGTTTTCTTAAATATATTTTATGTGATTTCATTAGGACTAATTTCTCCCAAGTGTGCCATGTAAAATACAGGTGTCAGCTGGGCTTGCATTGCAGTGACAGAGTCAGAAGTGTTGTTGAACCCACCTTAAAATGAGAAGAGTCATCTCCTGTAGGTGGCTAAAAGCCTGGCTTCAAAATGCCTTGATTTAAACAATGGGAATTAATTTCCTAATGTTTAATGAGATTCTTCCTTGCTTCAATTTAAGACTTTTTTTTTTTTTTTCCTCTTTGGTGTGTTTCCTTGTTTTGTGTTGGTTATGTTTGTTTGTTTAGTGGTTTAGTTTGGATTTTTTTGCTTACCAGGGATATGGAATTGTAAGAGTGGGTTGGGTTTTGAGGACTTTTAAAACTGTTGATTTCTGAGAGCAGACCACAATTCTGTGAAATCTGATAATGTATTCTTTGTTAAGGTGTCAACCATTTAAAGAGACTAAGCCATGCTGTGCCCTGGAGGTATGACTTAGAAAAGCAACCAGCCAAAGAGATTGTTGTGATTAAGATAGTGGTAGGACAGCACACACATTTGTTCATTAAAAGATTTATTTCCTGCTCCATCATTACTGCTGGAGCTCTGTGTGAGTCTGGTGGGAGAGTTGGGAAAAAACCAATAGTGTAGTTAACTGGCTCTTGACACCGACTTTCTTGTTTTTGCCATGCTGCCACTCTTTTTGAGTATTTGTTGCCATATTTCTTTGATGCAGTATACTTATGTGTATAAGCAAGTGATTTCTATCTTGAGCGAGAGTGACCTAATTGGGCATTTATTATAAAATTGTCTTGTAATTGGATTGTGCAAGCTTCTACAAGAATATTTATAAATTCTTACATTTGTAGGAAGGCAGCCTTGCTTTTCTCTGAGAGTATTTGATCTGTCTTCGTGAAATATGGTCTTTCAAGGAAGAAAAATGTGGAGATTATTGTTAAAAAAAACCCCAACAAGACAAAACAGAAACCCTGTTTTTAGAATGAGGTACATTTTTCATAATAAACATTAAAATGATTCCAGCCTTTCAAATAATTTTTAGAATTTCCCACCTTATGAGCATTATATAATTTCTTGCAGGTAGAACCAAGGATACGGTTAATTACAACATTTATTGCATTTATAAGGAAAGACCAAGCAGTTTTGTGCTGCAGAAAATACCAGGTATACGTTTTAGGCAAAAATGTCAAGCTGTCTTTTCAAAGGTGTGGGTGTCCCTTACAAACTGCATCCTCCCTTTCTGCACAGGCACTGAAAAGGCGTAGTTTTTCCTAGGGGTACGATGTGATGGAAACAGGAGACGACTTTTCTGTGTGTGTGTTAATCAGTAGAGGGCAATGCCTCATATCCAGCCCACTTATGGTCTCCCAGTATTGTATACACAGGCTATAGGGTAGACTTTTGTGTTGGTTACTGGTTATGTTTGACAGTGAGGCAGGAGTTTCTGTTTGGTGTTGGTTGGTTGCTTGGTAGTTTTTTCTTTATTTTTTTTTAGTGTGCAGTTATGTGCACACACTTTAGTGTGCAGCTATGGCTTGCTTGGAGTAAGCAAAGGTAAGAATTATGTTAATTTCCACTTAAGACCTCTGAAATGTAGGCTTAGGATGTTGCCTTTCTCTCTTTTTGGCTTTCCTTTGTTTGGTATCAATAACATTTTTTTTCCTGTTCAACATGTATAACACACTGCTCAGAGAGATTCTTTAAAAAAAAAAGCCAAGTGGGAGGAAAATGGCTGTGCAATGCAATATGCTGATGCTACTTAACTCCATTTCTCAACATATGAAAACCTGCCTGCTTCGTGAAAAAGCAACTCATTTAATTAGGTCCTCATTTCCATGAATCCTATACCCCACATGTATCCTCCTGTCAAATGGCTGTGCCTTTATAACCTTGCAATCCTTCATGGCCGTGCTAGAGGAAGGGAAGTTGTAGCTAGAGAAGCATTTTGCTCTCCCATTCCTAGTGCCTACTAAACCAACTTCCATCTTTTTCATTTGCAACGTGTATTAATTTGTTAAACATGAGCAACGACCCCTACAACAAAGCCATACATACATAATTAGTCTTATATTCAAATATGTAAACTTAAAAATTTGAGGTTCAGATAGAAACTTGAGAACTCAACCACCCAGCTAATTACCAAAACACTTGTCTCCGTGCACTGACCAGCCCGGGAACATGGCTCTTCCTTCTTCTAAAACAGATGGTGCTTTCAGCATACTCTAAGGTCACCAGATTCAAGCTGTTATAAACCAAAAACCAGTTCCAAAGTTTTGCAGCTCTCCCCGAGATGGCTTTGCCAAGCAACCCACTCTGTCACAATGCAGCGGAACCCACCCTGTCACAGTGCCGCGGAACCGGTGTCCTGGGCACGGGAGCGGCAGAATGTCACCGAGCAGCCGGGAGGCTGATCTGAGGCACCCTTTGGGACTGATCCAAGGACTGGAGAGTAAGGGCTTAAAGCAACCTTTAGCTTCCCAGGAGCTGAATTGGGCATCGTAAAACTAACCCAAAGAGCTGGCTCAAAGCTTTCTGGAATTGTAGAAGATGTGAAAGCAAGCTGTGAAGACTTAATCCAGATAATATCACAGTGGTATAACGAAGGGCTGGGGCAGCAACTGGGAGATTTGGCAGAGGCTATGTTGCCAAATGGGCAGCATTTCCTTCTTCAGGCTTAGTATTTCTTTGTTAAAATAAAAGATAGGTTGTTAAAACAAATATTTTCAAAGTATTTCACTGTATACTGAACAGTGAGCACTGCTGTACACTGAGAAACAAATTAATGAATCAAACATTGCAGCACTATCCACAGGGGCTCGTTTAAAAGCAAATGCATGACAGAGCTGGAAACCAGCTTAAATGCAAATGAGCCAATGTGATGAAATCTGTAATGTTTGATTCATTAATTTGTCTCTCATCGTACAGCAGTGATCATTGTTCAGTATGTGCTACCAATGAAAGACCCTTAAAGACAAGGATTTCCAACTTTCTAGATGAGCTTTACTTTAACAGAGAAATTCTGTCACAAAACCTTTTATGATCATGTGAGATACTTGCAGCATCTGTACTAATTAGTTTCACAGAAAAGTAATATTTAATATATATTTTAGTTTTCTTATGATGCAGGCTAGCAGATGGAAAGAAGGAGAGCCAGCATCATATGATCCACTAGCTTTCCAAAGGCCACCAGCAGCTAATATGTTATAGTTAAAAGGAGAAAAATACTGGAAAAAAGAGTAAAATCTTGGCTATGTGATGAAACAGAAAACACATTCCCCACCAATCTTTGGATACAGTTACTTTCCAAAAGATTTTAATCCACTGTAAAAACATGATTGAATGCCCAAAAGGCATGAGGGGTGGCTAGCTTTATTGTTTACCTTTTATAGACGTTAGATTATTAAATGTCAGTTTTGATAGGTATTCTGGTAATGTATATTCACTCTTGTATAGCAGTGATATCAGCCTCTGTTTGTCAGCTCCTTAACTCTGAGCCTATAGTTGTGTTTCTGGTCTCAGTCATTCATGAGGCCAGTCATTCAGATTGGGGAAGGCAGGACAGAAAAAGATTGTGAAATTAAATGGCCACTGTAAAGCTGTCATAAAATGTAGTAATCTGGAGTCCAATGACAAAGGAAGTTCTAGCTGAGTCAGTGTCAGCTTTTACAGCCATAAATACAGAAATTTATATAGGTTTGTTTTTGTAAGGTTTCATCAATATGACAATGGCTTTGCTTAGTAAGGGTTGTCATTTTTGCATGTCATTTCTGCGAGGTGGGTGGCACTAACCTCACAGCGTAGCAGAAAAAAAAGAAAGAAGCCTTTTGTAGCTGATCAGCAGCACATAATAAAAATTGGCTTGGTTAGGATTCACATTTTTTAAATTCTTTTTCTAAATCCAAACAACATGCACTAGGCCAATCTGTCTGTTTATTTCCATTCTGTATTTACAATGGACTGACATTTAGGCAAGTACAGTGCTAATGGTACCTCTAGGTATTGACATCTACAGTTAATCACAAAGCAGGTACACTCTTGATCCAAACGTACCAATTTTTATCACATCACCCTAGAAATGTGTTTTATTTACCAGATTCTGAAGGCAATTTTTCCGATAGGGCCGTTTCTGTCCTCTTGGCTTTTTCTGAGATTGCAAACTAAGATGTCAAATATTGTCTGCTACAAAACAGCTAGGTCTTGAGGGCAACGACAGAAGGTTGTAATGTCATTAGTAATGACATAAAAAGGATCTTTTCAGTGGAAATGACTGTCTAAAATTAAATCATAGAAAATCTGGCCCTGCTGTTAACAGAATTTGGTTTTCATGGCATACTATATACCAAAACAAAACAAAAAACCCCACGCTTTTTCAAAGGCTACCAAAATCACCTGAAAAGAGGATTGAAATAGGTACTTAGAAGTGTATGAATCATGATCGAGATTTTCACAGTGGGAAGTTTCTGGAGTCTGGTGTCCTTAGATGTAGATTAAGCTGGTAAGATGAAATTTTGGAAAATCAGCCAACCAAGGAAAAAGAATCCATGTGCAAAGACATTAGAAAGTAAATTCCACTACAATTTCATTTCTGTTTTCATCTAGCATTGACCGTATGTTAGACTTTTTTTTGGTTTTGCTTAAATCTTTTTTTCTGTGCATAGTTGCCTGTGTGCTAGCCACTTAGTTTTCAACTTCCCCAGCACCATTTAACATCCATTTCTGCCTACCATCCTATCCTACTGTAGATTAATGGTGTCATATATTTTGTTTTGATTCAAAATTATTTTGACATTTTTTTGGAAGAAAATAGCTCATTTTTTAGTCCATTGACAGCTAGTTCTTTTCTGCTAAAACTAGTGGCAAAAGTCCTCCTTGTGGCAAAAATCCTTCTTGTGGCAATGATTCAGAACCAAGACCAAAGAATGCTGTGATGTATTTTGCGTAAAGCCGTAGATTTACCTGCCTATTTTCCTTTAATCCAGTTAAAAATAATTTTTGTAGGTGTTTTTGAATTTACCAAACCAGTATTTCTTGTAATAGCAGCATCTTCTACCCTCGAACCAGTATGACATCTGATTTCCTATTCTTTCTCTCTTTTGAAAGCATTGTTTCCTGTTCCCTGTGATTAGAAATACTGTATGGGGAGTGGGTTTTCCACCCAGGGCACAATGATTTGTGTGGCTTCTGCCAGAGAAGGCAATTGTGCGTTGTATTTTTATATTATTCAGTTATGTCTATTAGATCTTTTCTAGTCTTTGAAGTCCTACCTAGCATGCTGTTTTTTTCTTCAAATACAATTTTTGCTTATCTTAAGATTCACAGCTTTGTTGTGGCTCTTATGTTGATGAAGCATTCCTCATGGGTATGTTTATTTCCATTCACAAACCATTGTGGGCCTGTTGCTTCAGTTCAGAATGTCGTTCCATTTTTTAGCAGCCTCTTTTCACCACCTCTTTTAGCATGTCAAATCCTTTACATCAGTCTTTCAGATGGTTTAATTCCTCAATTCTTCAACTGATGATATCAGACCTGTTTATGTTACTAGGCACAGCCAAAGAATTATAACTTGTATGCACTGTTCCGCTTCATGCACATGTTTATTAGTAAGCTAGTAACGTTGTAAGAAGTTGCAGTAGCCATTGCTTGATGTAGTGTACAAAAATTACAGTATAGTAATTCAAAAATGTGTTATCTCAAAAGAAGGTTGTGCTTATGAACTTTTACTCTTTATTCAAGCTACAGCAGGTGGTTTTAGCTAGTTCAAGAAAACTTTCAAAACTTTCTTTTTTAGGTTATTTTGAGATGTTGTAGACCTTTACAAATCAAAAGATGTTGTTGCTAAACAACTGAACTAAATACTTCATAAGCCACTGGAGATTTTATTTCAGCATTTTTCAAAGTGTTTCCATTGAACAACAAAATGTTACGTCTCTCTCTTTACTCACATTGTATTTTAACGTTATGTAAAGTAGCTTTCAAAAGTGACAGCCACTGCTCCTAGTCCACAGTCTATATCCAAGAATATTTTTAGTTTTTCCCTTAAGTGTTTAGGAAATAACTTCGTAGTTTAAGTATAGCCGTGAGAAAAGAAAGAAACTGGAGATAACAGAAGAGATTTAAAATTAATTAAAAAGTTGCGGTTGCTTAAAACTGTTTCCAGGTACACTGACTTGTATATTTAAGATCTTGAAAGAACAAGCGTTATCATGGTTTGAAGGCTCAGTTGCGGTCTGAACAGTTCTCTGTTACTGCGCTGTGGCCGTGGTCAGTCGGGGAGTGCAGTGCAGAGATTGCTGGGCTGGCTGGGAGGGTATTGGTGAGCACAGGGGCCAGGGCAGGTTCCCGGCAAGGCTGCAGCTGCCTGGGCACAGTGTTGTCTGAGCACCCGGTGCCCCAGCTGAGCTCAGGGCGATGCTCTAAGCTAATACTATTGCACAGAGGGCCAAATGGCAGAGTGGTATATTTGTTATATCCTTGTCAGCCTTCTTAAGGATTCTACACTAAACAGACTGACAATTAGATGACAGAAAGGTTGACTGAGTAGTTTTCTTGGAGTGTAAATAAAACCGGAACAATCTTTAACTTAAAAGGATTTTTTAATTGGAGCTGAGCTGTAAAAGAAGATTATGAGTAGCATATAAACCCTACTGAGAAATTCAGCTATCAAGGCTTTCTTCATAGCCATAGCCATTTCTTGACATAAAGAAATAACCTTCACCATAAGGAGAGTCCAGCACTGGAGCAGGCTGCCCGGGGGGGTTGTGGAGTCTCCACCCTTGAGTTTCTCAAGTCTGGAAAAACTACTGTGTTGAGCTCGTGGTTGGGACAGTCAACTTCCCAAGGTCCTATCCAACCTCAATTTTTGTCCTCTTCTCTGATTGTAAACTCTGTACATTGGCCACTCTGCCTTTTCCAGTAGTGAACTATTCAGAAATAATAATACTGCTTAAATCTCAGCACCTTTCCATAAACAAATCTCAAAGTATCTCTAAAAAAATATAGAGGTGATTTTGGGGATAGCCAGGACAGAGTGAGCAGAAGCAACATGTTACAGGTTACCCAGCTGGGCAGTTCTAGAGTTGCTGATGGCCAACAGTCTCCTGCTATCCAGTGCTGTTCCCTTTACACATCGCACACCCTTGCATCGTTGTAGAGATGCATGAGCTGGCTGAAGGGATGTTCTGATCCACACGGCATCGTACCAGAGAGCCAGGAGGAGAGCAGCCACTGAAGCATGGTCCTGTGTCCATGTTCATTTGTCAAGCTGCCACAGGAAGGCTGGTTCTGGTTTCGGGACTGGCTGCCTTGGTCTGGGGTGACAGGGGTCCATAGTACCATATGCTATTGTATGGCCTGGACTTGCCTGCTGCTGTTCTGTGAGAGGGGCAATGCAGGTCTATGTTCCTATCATACAGAAGTTATTAGATTTTTTTTTTCTTTTTATGTTTTACAGAAAGTTTTCTGAGAAAACTTGGAAACCAAATCAATATTAAAAAGAAACTCTCCCATCTGTCAGAGAAAGCACGGGAGCCAAAATTGGCCTCTGAACCAGTCAGCTGAGAAACTTAAACTGCAAAAAGAAAACATTTACAAAGTGAAGTCCGCCATCATGCTCGTACAACTAGGTGAGCCGTAGCACCCTGTCACATTGTTCTTAGTGCCTTCTAGATGCTTCAGGAGAGCGCGCAGGAGCTGCCCTGTGGATTGTGAGACTGTGTTAGGATGAGTTACATTTGGTACGTGGCACTTCTTAAAGGCTTGACCCTTTGTGCGACTTACGTGCATTATTAGCAATAGAAATTGATCCCATGAAAGTAGGATAAAATAAATAGATCAGTTCTGAAGACTCATTACCAGGATAAGCTAATATTATGTATTATGTTTTGTAATGTATTCTTTTATTTCATTTTTAAGTACCACATAGCTGATTAATCAAAAAGCAGTAGTACTGTCCATTTTCCTCTTGTGTAAAATTTAATTTAATTCTTGTGAAGAATCTTTTAGAAATAACATCAGGAATTGCAGTAAGTGTTAAAAGACATTGTGCAGAAAAGCCTCACAGACTTCCTAGTTAGTTAGCTGGTCTTTCTTTAGATCTGCGTTTCCCCTCTTTGTGTTGTAAGACATATGACTAAACCAATTTGGTCTTTAATCCATAGAACATGCTGTGAACCTCGCCTGTCTGTTTTTGTGTTGGTGCTTACTTGACTATGACTACAGATGTGAAAAATTGAATAGTAATAAGTCTCTTGCTTATATTTGATGTGTGATTTTTAGATGTTTTATGCTATTTCCATATATACATTTGCTGAGAACTAGTCTTTAAAATTACTTTTTACTTATCTTCATGACTCTAGACTTTGAAGTAATACTTCAATGACAGCTGAACTGAGGCATTTTAACAGTTTCTGAACAGGGGCTGAGCAGACCTCTCGGTATTCTGTACCATGCTAAAGAACTCCTTCCCTCTTGAAAGTTTTATCATGTAGGAGGCTATTAAAGTTATGAGTTAGGCTGAGGCATGAATAAATCCTGAGTCTTACTGATGATGTCATTATAGTGGTCAATAAAATACATAGAAGCAAACGCTTTTCATGCTACTAAGATCAGCTAACCAAATCGGGATACACGAGCAATTAACTCTTTAATTAAGATGAATGGATGACATTAGCCCTCCTTAAACCCTGCTCGTCAGCATTTACAAACAGAAAAAGACGGATGTCTCCTTCCTAAAAAATCTAGGTTTTATTTTTCATTCTTTGACAGCATCTCATTCTTTCCACTTTGTAAACAAATTCACTGATGAACACTGCCAACCGCAGAGATTTAAACAGCCCTGTTCAATCAGTGTTATTTCTCATTGCTCAGAGGTAATGTATATGAATTCAATTTATTTTCTAGGCAAGTTGCATTGAATCTGTGTTTCTAATTAAGAAAAATAAAGGACTTTTGATGCCCAAATATATAAGATCATATGAATTCAATCAGCATGACACGTTAGAGGTCACATAGTTAAGTACCATGAAAATTCTTGCCTTTTAATTGGTTTATTAGTTCTGACAAAGGTGTGTGTAAATTGAAGGAATAAAGTCTGTCAGTTCTCTGTAATGGCATATCAGAATAATCTGGAAGCAGATAGATTATGTATCCATACATTTAAGACACATATTGCAGTATATTTTCAGAAACAATCAAATTTCCCAGTGATGGAGGTGTTATTGCCCTTTTGTAATCCTCCAGTCCTCCTGGCTCCGGTGTGTTTGCTGCTGTACTACCATGGAAGACTGGAATGTGGGGACGTAATCCCTACAAGCTATAATATTTTTGTCATGCTGTACTCATGGCAGAAGGCCTAGTGGTACCTGTGATATATATGACATTGTTACTTGCAATACCCAGAGCCTGAGGCAATCACCCAGTGTGTTATCCAGCAGTGCGGGCTTCAGTAAGACATTTTCACATACAATCAAAACATCCTCACTTTGCAGTTCGTAGCTCTGTTCTCTTAAAGAAGAAGGTGCAAAAGCTTCCCCACTCAGGGAAAACTGTTACAGAGAATGAAGCTGAAATGGTGAGGAGATCAGCTGAGGAGCTAGATGATGACAGGGAAATAGCCATCTGTGTTTCAAGCAGATTTTTGGCTTCCTGACAGAAAATGGAATAATGCAGCTATTTGAACCTAGACGGGAGGCCTCTGTGGAGGTGACACTGTCACTCGTTACAACTTTGGGAGCAGTTTGGCGTAGGGGGTGCTGCCTGCCAGGTGCCTGGCTGATGCTCCAGAACTCTGTTTGCCACGGCTTGGTGCAGTAGGAAGGGCACCCGTGGGCTCCGGGCACTGTACACGCTGTGCGCTTCCTTTGGTTGTGCCATTGCAATACAGAGTATTGGAATTTCTAGCAATCATCTCAAACGAGGAATGAAAACAGTGTTTTATGAGTATTAGTCACACAGGTGCTGAAGAAAGAACATAAGAAAGGAGTCAGACACAGGCAGTTTGAAGCACACAGCTGTGCTGCAGCCCACAGTGCTGCTGTGTGTAGTAAATCAGCACATGCTGCTCCTCGCATTGTCCCAGCCAGTGCTGCTGCTCGTACCCAAGCAAGCTCAAGTTTAGCTTCACATCTGGATGTTAGGCTGCTGCCTGCTCTTTGATGCACCCTGCGAGCTTAAGCCAAGTCTCGCAGGCTTGCTTGCGAGCCGGGTCACCGGCTGCACGGGTCTGGCGGAGGGGGACGAGGGCTGATCTGGCCCTGCTGCACCTGCCCGACCCCGCAGAACGGCCCCGGTGGGACAGGGTGAGTCCTGCAAGGCCTCTGTGTGTTTCCCTGGCAACGGGCCCCACGGGGTGGTTAATGGCAAGTCTTCCACTTCAGTCATTGCTTCCGGTGCAGAGCTAACTTTACGGCATGTCGGTATGATGGCTTTTGACACTTCTAATGCTTATTTATAAATAAACTTTTCATCAGGTTCCCATGTTTTGGTTATAATTTCAGTCATTTTGGTTTCAGAAAGCTTGATAGGATTGCATTGGGATGTGAAGGCACTTTTAACCTCCATGTCAGCCTTCCGGGGTGCCTCTGAAGCTTCAGATTGCTTATATGTTCACAGGGACTGTCCTTACAGGTTGGTAGATGTTCAGTGCTGCTGAGCACTTGCTATGGAGCTGCGGTTATCAGCATTGATCCATCAGCTCGGTTCCTGACAGCTCACACACACAAATTGCGACGCTGGCGCAGGGCACAGCCTGGCACCCCCGGCTCTGGGTGCCCAGCTTGTGCCACCCGCTTGCAGCACGAACACAGACAAAGGACTGATTTGGTAAAATAGTTCTCTGTAGTTGTAACTTTTCTTTGAATATTGAAGTGCCAGTCACTGCTTCTGCTATGGACCATCCCTCAAGATTAGGCACGTATATAAAACGTTCACATTGCTAACTTCTAGGGGCCAGGCCTAGAATTGGGTGTCTGAACTCGAATTGAAGTTATTGTTACCTCAATTTGAAGTCTTCCTGCTCCTTAAAGTCTTAACAGGAAAACAGTTGGA
The DNA here is from genome assembly GCA_013399365.1 of Pampusana beccarii. Classification (NCBI taxonomy): domain Eukaryota; kingdom Metazoa; phylum Chordata; class Aves; order Columbiformes; family Columbidae; genus Pampusana; species Pampusana beccarii. The sequence continues at coordinate 890,924 of VWYH01006690.1, read as the reverse complement.
AATTTTATACAGAAGCCCTCTTTAACAGGCTAACACTGCTGACAATTAAAGACAGAGATGGGACTGTCGAAGCCCAAGCAATTTCAGTAGTAAAACCTGTTCAGAAATGAATGCAATCCATGCATCTGTATCTTAAACAATTTTTGACAATTCAGTTGCATTTTAAAGCAGGAATTAAGATTATTTTTGTATATACCAAAGCATATATTGATATATAGAGATGTAGATAGAAAATTATTTTCAAATACATAATCTGTAGTTATGGGAAAAAGAAACTGAACTCCTCAAATTTTGCGTGCAGCTGGTTGGGAAATCACTGCTTATGAAAAGGCAGCACTCACCACTTATATATTTGTAAAAAAGTAAAGTACTGCTATTTAAAAAGATAAGAGGACGTTAAGATGGAAGACATGAAATAAATAAAAAGTCCATAGGGGAAACAGAGCATAATCAGAAAGAAAGTTGATTACTTCATCTTACAAGTGACAGTTCAGTGAAGTTTCTGTTTTAATATTATGTGCAAGCCAAACTGCCAGGTTTTATTTATCATCTAACTCTAGCTCTAGTCCAAGATACTGGAAAACCTCTCTTGTAGAGTTTTACCTCTTTAACCTCAAATGAAAACTGGCATTCCATCTGGATAGTGTCCAATGTGTCACATTTTGGTAGTCATCAACCAGCTCGCCTTGTAAATCAAGAGCACTGATTAAATAATCAAGATTTTTGAAATGCCTTGAGGGAGCTGTACGTTTTTTGCATTGGTGATTAGTATTCAGTGGTAATACTGAAATCTATTTGAGCTGCAGATATAAAACTGCATTTTGCATACTAGGCATAATCAGTGAGATTATATTCAGAAAGTGTGCTTCCCCTAAGACAGCAGAAGGTTATGACTTTTGCCGTGGCTCCATTGTTAGTTTAAGTGAGCTTTGTCCTTGCTGTTGCACAGCTCTTCATTCACCGGAATCAAATCTTTTCTGCAGCTGGGAAAATGAAAACTCTAGGTAATAACTTCCATAGGGCAGCTGGTTAAATAAAACTCTAGCCCATGAATGGAAAGAAATTTTAATTAAAGATGTTTTCAGTTATTAAAACTTAGCTTACATTGTATCCTTTCTTTTGTTGTTACAAGTAAGCATTTTGTCATTTAAATCTTTCCCCCAAAACACATATCGCTGGCAAGGAGGGGGACTGCAATTTACAAAAGAAACAATAGTTATTGGTTGCAAAAGAGACTGGTTAAGAACTAAGTTGTCCTTCGTAACAAAAAATAGACCATAAGCCCTAAATCCAGTAATGAACTTACAGGAAGTATAGGAATACGAATCAAAAAATGCTTTCCTGAAAACCCATGCTCAGATTGCAGGTTGTGTCAGTGGCTTTTACCCCCCTGCTCCTTTCTCAGCCTCTCTCAGGTGTGGATTCTGTGTCTCTGGATGCCCCCTGGGGTCTGAGTGGCCAGAGCAGACTGCGCAAGGTGCAGCAGAGAGTGCGTGTGGGGCTGCCTGGGGCGCAGGGGGTTCCCCACAGCCCTGTGCCAGCCGCCGGCAGCGCTGCCCCCGGACACTCTCCCTCCCTCCTTGCAGACTCAGCTTCCCGGCTCCCAGACCGACCGGTTTCAGCTCAATGAAAGCGTACTGTGTTACTCTATAGGCAGGCTGGAGAGAATGCCTGGAGAGTACTACGTTTCCTCAGGTTTGAGACCTCTGCTTTTGTTAGGGTAGCATGTCCTGATGTTAAGCAATTGTATTTAAACTACCCTTACCCCAAATATTTGAAAAGTAAAAAAAAAAGTCCTTGCAACTGTCCAAAGAATGTCTGAGCCTTGCCTGTGGAGCCTTGCCATACATCGATCCGTATATTTCCTATAACCTTGGAGTGCGGTATGTAATCATACTTAATACAGTCTGCATAAGTGGGCTTAATGCATGCTCATCACTGGCCTCAAGGTGATTAGAGATGATGATATATAATCATTTAGAAGGCGGAAAGGAACGATGATTTGGAGTTGATCTGTCCTGCTTCCTGGCCCTGTCCATCCGTATTCATTCGTAGCTCACTTGGAAGGCAACGGTAGTAGTACCAGTGCTCATCTTGCCTACCAACAAACCCACAGACTGGAAAAAAGTGTTATGTTTGTCTCACTGCATTAGTTAGCCTTAGAAAGATAATAATTTTTCCTTCAGACTTTGCCTGTACCGTTAGATTATCGTGACCACAACAATACCATTGCTTTAGTTCTGCTGTAATGCAAAAGGGAATTTGAGCTGTATTCCACCAGTGAGAAAGAGCACGAGAAGTAGGATAGACTTCAGCACCAGAAGCCCTTTCTTTCAGCTTTCATATCTCTGCGCTGGTTTTGTAGTTTATGTTGTTGGATAAAAAATACGTTACGTGGTTCTGTATAGAAAAGAAAACGGGGCAGAATCTAGCATGACATCATTCTTACGCATACAGGTAGGTTTTTGTGTATCCAAACCAGGCTGGGCAGGAGTGGTCTCCGGCCAACGCTGTCACCTCACCGGCAGCAAGTGCTGTCTGGGAGTGCCAGCGATGGGTCAAAAGCACCCTGAGCATCATGCTAAATGTGCCCGTGCCTGGGCCAAGTGTAACCTCTGCACTCTGCTAGTGAAATCCTTACAAATGAGGCGTGTAAGTACTTCACTGGAAGTAGCCTCAAGGCAGAAAGCACAATTGCGCATGCTCCTGTAGATGTAAGGCTAAATTAAAGCATGGGAAATACTTTCAGATTCCTGGATGAAAGAAACTGTGTAACTGAAAGGTGTTATTGCTGCATTGTTTTGATGGGTGTAAATAAAAGCCTTAATATAGACTCACACAAAGTACTGGCTAAAACCATAAAAAGGTTTAAGAGGAAAGAAAGTGTGGCTGTTAATAGCTCTCCTTTCTCCTTGTCTCTTGCTAGGGGTGCCATTGCTTAATAATCCCAGTTGTGGCAATATCGTGTAGTCATTAAGATCCAGTATCTGCAGTACTTACACAGAACTTGACATTTAGGTGAATGAAAGATTAGGATGTAAATGTATATATTCTGTAATTTTAAGCACATGCTATTTTTTTCTAGGTCAGGTTCATAGCTAATTCCACTGACATTTAATGTGCTAGAGTATATGGAATGTGATCTCTGCATGTTCCAACCAAATGCTTCTCATTTCATACAGTAAATTGGAGATTAAAGATGTTTGACCCTATCATTTCATACTAGTTTGTGTTTGATGAATATACTGTCCTTCAATCGCTATGTTAGTCAGTTATCTGTTATCGATGCAGACTTTGCTTGTCTTACTTTTAAAGACAGCTACATTTTTACTCCCCTGTTTCTCCCTGATTGTTAATAATAAATAGAATACCTTGTGAGAGGTTCAGCTGCTTACTTTTAAAGTTCGCTGTTACTCAGTGCTGGTAAATTCAGAGCTACTGCAATTATCAATGTCCTGTTAATCAGTAGAGTATCTTATAGTATGGCTAAAACGTAGTCATTTTTATTTTCATTTTAATACTATAAAATAATGTCATTGACCCTGATTTCTTAGTACTGCAAGTCCCTTTACTTGATTTCATGCTGATTCCTACTGTTGGTGTCAAGCAAAAGGTTGGGACCATTAGCTCCCAGGGTCCATATTTTTTTCAAAAGTATTTTTGAGGTAGACCTATATAGATTTGTCATTTAGCTACTCTGTGTTGTCAGCTTTTTTACACAGTGGATCCTTTCCATTCCTGTGGGTCCAGTAGACCCACTGTCTCCCTTTCAGGCTTGCTGCTTGGTAGCTGGGAAGCAGTTTTCACTAGTTGTTTTATGGCTGGGACTCATTGCTTTTCAAGTGTTTCCATAAGCCTCCAAATTTCAGTCATCTTCCCCTGAAATATCAACACTGCTCAGTGGTTTTATTTGAGTCTCTTTATTAAAGACTAAATTTTTGCTTTGCCTTAAACCGTGATATTTTCATTCTTTGGATTTAATAGCTGGAATTATGTCTTACCATATATATATATAGGTACAGTACATGGGCAGAGAGGAGTCTTAATAGAAGAATGAGAGAAAGACAGTTTTGTGGTTTGGTAGACCAAAATCAACTTTGGAGATTTAAGGGCTCATTTGCAGGGTACAATACATTATTAGCTGATCTTCTCAGGAAAATTCCCTGCTGAGGGTTGTAAATGTTTTGGTGGGAATGAGCAGGGAATACTGAACAGAGCCCATTGATGTGGGTCTTTTAATCCGTGTGCCTCTTAGCGTAATACAGAACATTGAATTACTCTGCTGAATAATTAGGCATTTGTCAAGGAAAATAGATAGTTATTAATGGATGATTTGCCATGTTTCATCCTCTCCAGAGCAGACACGCTTGCTATTCTATGATTTACAGTGAAAAAAGTTCTCTGTATTCATCTGTTCAGTTATGAACCTGAAATCTCATTCCCTTCATTCAGTGATGTTTGTATGTAGAACCTTCTGGCTCTATTTTTCTGATTTTTTGTTAATGTTCTCGTAGTTCTGTTACATGATGCTTTAGTTTATGTATTCTTGTGAATAAATGTTTCCCAGACTTGATCCTTGTAGTGTCTGGAGCACAGTTCTGGGCTCCCCAGTACAAAGGAGACGTGGAGCTGCTGGAGGGGGTCCAGCAAAGGGCTGCTGAGATGATGAAGGGACTGGAGCATCTCTCCTGCGAGGAAAGGCTGAGACAGCTCGGACTATTCAGCTTATCCCAGAGAAGAGAATGCTCGGGGGCGATTTCATCAATGGGTATGAATCCCTGAAGGGAGGTGTAAAGAAGATAGAGCCAGGGTGGTTTTGGTGGTGCCCAGTGACAGGGCCAGAGGCAATAGGCACAAACTGAAACACAGGAGGCTCTGTCTGAACATGAGGAAATGCTTCTTTATTGTGGTGGCTCCTGGGCACTGGAGCAGCTTGTCCAGGGAGGTTGTGGAAACTCCATCCTTGGAGATATTCAGAAGCTGCCTGGGCATGGTCCTTGGCAACCAGCTCCAGGTGGCCTTGCTTGAGCAGGGGGTTTGGACGAGGTGACCTCCAGAGGTCCCTGCCAACCTCAGCCATTCTGTGGTTGTCTGACTGTGTGTGATGATGGCCACATTCACCAGACGTGGACAAATGTAATAAAAAAAAGCTGATGCCACCTTTGCGTGGTTATGCACGACTATATTGAGTACCTGCAATTCACAGTAAAATATGGCCACACTACAGCAGTTACTTTAATACAATACCAGTTGCTAAAGTATCATTTTCTAAAATGAACGTGTGAGATGTGGTGTATTGTAACGAAAAGCATGTGAAAGCCTTTCACAATCATATTATAAATATTTCTTATTACAGGAAAAACACTATTTTTTGCTGATACTGCTGATAGTAGAAGCAGGAGGCAGTAATAAATAGGATTTGAATGAGTTGGAAAGGAAAATAACAAAAATAACTGGTCTGAGGTTTTTGGATGTTCTACCTGTTGGTGGTTACCTGTAAAGAATTACCTAAGAAATAATATGTTCAGCAAGTGACATAAATAACTGAATTATACAAGGGTAAAGTGCTCGGTTTCATCAAGGGTTGAACTCCATGCCCATTGAATGCAATAGCCAGACTCTCATGGGCTTTAGATCAAACCTCAAATACAACAGTTTGATTAGTGCTGTTTGACCAGTATAACAGCAGGTCTCTGTGAACTTAGTCTCATGCTGTGTTTTTAGCATATTCAAACTGATTATAACATAATGACCAACATGCTGTATTCCTTCAGTCTAATAAATTCTGTGTATGCCAGTTTTAATTAATGAAAAAGCCCTCTTGCACATCTTTTAAATATTGATGGATGTTTGGATCTCCTTTTTTAATTCATGCAATACTAATTTTATCACCTTGCCAGCTAATGTTCTCCATGATAACCTGACAAGGTAAATTGTAAATGTGATGTAACAGGAAGTTTCTTGTCATAAACGCAGCTGCTCAGGACACGTACAGTTCCCTGCCAGAACTAGGAGACAATTCTGCAGGTTATACCCAGATAGTTTACTGACCACACAGCAGTAACTGGCACTGCTAACAGGGATTTAAAAACCAAAAGAACCAACAAACAAACAAAACAACAAGAGATAATGTTTATAAAAAGACTGCAGTGATAAAAGACTAAACTTTATCAGTTTGCTCCAGACTGGGCAGTTGCTTCTCTGGCCACGCTGCCATAAAGGGGTCCCAGGGTCTGTCCCTGAGCATCGCTCCAGCAGTAAAATACGGGGCCGTTTTGCTCAGGGAGGCTCCCTCAGCTGCCGCGTTTGCGCACACGGAGAGGGGGGATCTCTCACCTCCCGCTCAGAACAACTGCACTCCAGCTGGCGAGCCCCGCTCCAGCTGAACCGTTCTGAGCCCTGTTTGTAACAAGCTATTGCAGCCGCTCCAACTCATTCTTTGCTTTCGTCTGTCAGATTTTGCATTTAGTATTTTCTTTTATGACTTCGTGGACGTACTAGCTAGATTCCTCACAGATCCGCTCCAAATAGTAACGACAAATTATACTGCCATGAACAGAACTGTACTAAGTCTCTACTAATGATGGAATATTTTTCCACAGTTTAGGCTACATAAAGTGGAATAAACAGATATTCTGCTATTTCTTGGTGGCCTTGTTTCTTCTCGATAGGAGGCAGCGAGTCTTTCCTTTCAGCATGCTGTCCTCAAAGTTCATGCCATTTGGAGGCTAAGCTGTGGCTGGCAAACTGCAAAGCTGACAGGAAAACATGCAAGGTTGATATATAAAACAAGCTACGCTGCTGGTGTTTTGACTGTCATCACTGCTTTCAGGAAAAGAAATAATACTGCCTCAGTCTGTGCAATGCTCCCTAAGAGTTTCTTCAGCTTACACGGGGAATACTGCAAATTTCCTTAGTATAAATTTGGAATCTAAGATCTGCAGCTTTATAAAACAAATTCAGAAAAATATTTTTTTTCCCCAAACAAATTCATAAAGGAAAAAAGCTTGTGTAACTTGTTCCCAAATTGAACAAAGCTAACAAAAAAGTGATGGTCCCTTTCATGAACTGTGAAAAATGCTGGAGATAGTTCTCTGGCTTAACAACCACATGAGAACATTCTCTGTTCACCACTTGCTCTGCAAATTTTGCTGCAAGCACCAACAGCTTTACACCAAGAAGACCCAAAGGAATTTTCCATCAAAGCAGAAGTGTGCACCACATGAGCAGGTGAAAATGTGATAGAGAAAGGTGTGATGTCTCTGCATTTGCTATAAGCTTAACCTGTGCCAGCCTTCAGCTAATATACAGTATTTTGTTTTATTTCCAAATTCCTGTGGATTTAGTAGTTGAACGTTATTCTTGTGAGAAATTTATTATTTGGCATTTGTGTACATAATGATATGCTAGTATTTCCTTTAAAAAAACAAACAGAATTTGTCTTTTCTGTTAGCACACTGCAAAACATACACGTAATAAAAAGGGATATTTAAAATAACTTTATTCATTATTTATTATGTTGTAGGTTGGCAACTAATTAGATATTTGAAGTTACAGATCGAGAGAAACTAAATTACTATGCTACAACATAATTAATCACAGAAAACTTTTGTTCAGCAGCTAATCTTCTATTAGCTACTTCTTCACTTCTTGTTGAGACTCACAACTTGATTAAGATTTTTGGTGCTTTATTTAACATCACAGCTTATTAATATGAGATTCAGTGAAGTATCTACTACATCTGGAATAACATTCCCAGAAAGATTTGGAGTGAAAATCCTCCTGGTGCTAGACTTCCCCAAGAAATAACATATATAAACCTCTAAGGGTCAATGTGCACCAGCAGTTCATTGGAGAAGAATGCTGCAGGGTATCAGACATTCTTTTCATTTATCCTCTTCCCTCTAGTTACTGTTCCATGCTTTCAGATGTTCAAACTACTAAGCATACAGCCACAGCTAAAAGTGATGGCAGAAAGTAGGAATCCAAACCAAGACCAGCCCTTTTAGAAACCTGGGCAGAGATACCGCAAGGGCAGAACTCAGTGGCATTTTGCGAGTGTCCTTGAGCTGTTTGCACAGTGCATGAGAGAGCAGGATGGGTTCAGCATGCCCTGTCTGATCCAGTATGATTTAAATTATCTTCATTTTACTCCTAGAGCTATGTCGTGTCTTAAACTCAGCCGGTAACCAAGCACACCACAGCTGCTCGCTCACTCCTCCTCCCCAGCAGGACGGGGGGAAGAGAATTGGAAGGGTAAAAGTGAGAAAACTCATGGGTTGAGATAAGAAGAGTTGAAATCAAATAAAATAATAAATCCTAATGAAAAGGAAAATAACAAAGAGAGAGAAATAAAACCCAAGAAAGTGACGCAAATGAAAACAATTGCTCACTACCAACTGTCTGATGCCCAGCGCATCCCCGAGCAGCAGCCCCCCCCCAACTTTCCCCCAGCTTTAGGGGCTGAGCACAACACCATGGGCTGTGGGATCTCCCCTGGCCAGCTGGGCTCAGCTGTCCCCGCTCTGTCCCCTCCCAGATTCTTGTGCTGATCACTGTGCAGGAGGTCGGGGGGTGAAGAGCAGAAAAGGCCTTGAGGCTGTGGGAGCCCCACTCAGCAAGAGCTGAAACATCCCTGTGTTATCAACGCTGTTTCCAGCACAAATCCAAACCACAGCCCCACAGCAGCTACTGTGAAGAAAATTAACTCTGTCCCAGCCAAAACCAGCACAAGCTGGGATGCTGTTCACCACTATTTCCTATCCTTTTGTTTACCTAGAAATGTTATCTCTGAGAAACAGAAATACCTGCTAAGATTTCAGGAACGAAAATAAATTATCCCTTAATAAATTTTGGTAGCATCGTCCTGTTATGATTTTCTTTTCAGGTGAAAAAGTGACAGGATATATAGGTCTACGTTATTTCATAGGCATAACCTATCCTTGACAAAAATATAAAGCCACTTTCAAGAAGGACTTGCACACACTTTAGCGCGTGCCTGTGTTGTGGCTCAGATCATTTCAGCAGTCTTGCTTTTGATAACACCAGGAATGCAGGAAGCTCTAAGAAACTTTGAATTGACAGCCGCTGCTTCCTGACCGCAGCCCCTCTGCTGCAAAGAGATGAGGGAGCGCTTTCCTCCTCATTATGGTTACAGGTTGGGTGGGTCACTTTTTGCTTTACGCAGTCTCCGACATGACTGCAGGTTTAGCACACATCTGTACTCAGGTCTGTATTTCTACGGCGCTTTTAAGGGAGATCTGTTCATAAATTCCTCTGGAAATAGCTGGCAAGCATACTCGGTGAGCTATAGGCTGTCATGGTGTGGTAGAGGGATAATATCTTTTATTGGGCCAGTGAGCATTGTCAGCTTTTGGTGGTTCAGGATCTGGAAAGAAGACTGGTATGTCCACACGCTTGGCACCTTTTTCAAATACTGTTTACTGGTCTAATTGAAAATACTATTTGAGAAACAGACCTTAACTTGCCTGCTTTCGTTGCTGGTATGTTTATAAAGAGGTATTAAATTATGAAACTGAACATGTAACTGCTTAATCAGTTTGTGGTTTTTTCTTTTTTTTTTAATTTATAGGATTTTATATAGTCAAATAGTTACCAACTGCAACACTTGACGTATGAATAAAATACCTGAGCAATCCTTTAGAAATTGCAGCTGAACAGGACGACAGGCTACTGACCCATCATTTGGGAAAGACGGTTTTGTCCATTTACTAAAAGTCAGAATACTTAAAACATGAATTCTTTTTACTATAACATGGCATTACTCAGAATACACCGATAAAAAACCTTTTGTTGGAGTAATATATTGGTAAACATTTTAAAATTCCTAGTTTTTATTTGTTCTCACTGTGTGTATGAGTCTTTTGGTGTAATTTGACACAAATGTAACCTATATTCATACTTTAACTGTGTATTTATGTGAGATAGTTATTTGCAATTCATGCTTTAGTGGCCATTTGTATGGTTTTACTTGTCATGTCAGCCAGCTCTGACATTATCACATGACTCCAATTTGTTATATGCTTTAAATAATTAATAGCAAATACACAAGGACTAAGCAAAGCAAACACAGCTTTAAGACTAATGAACCATAAACTGATAGAGCACTGGTAACATATGTATAGCAAACACTTCCCTTTAACCAAAATCTACTTTATGGGATGTTTGCAAATTGGAAGAAAGAGAAGTTATTGGACAGATTATCTGCTAAAATAATATTTAAGGCTTGAATAATTATATGAATACCATTGAACATGGAAATTTGTCTAAGAGATAAAAGAATATTTAGAAAGTAAAACCAGTTTTCCTCATTTTATTTTAGTGAGTGAATGATATGTTTTCTGGTATATATCTGAGGGCTGGTTTGTTGGTTTTTTTTTCTGCAAATGTCATAATACTGGGATTAATTACAGCAAAAAGGCAGGAAATGTCATATGAATAACCATTGTGGCCTGGTGAAGAGTGTCAGGTATTTTTCAGGATTTGATTCTGAAAATTTGATAGTGAAGAAAAGCATTTAAAACTTAATGCCCCAAATATTATATTTGTAAGAGCAGGAGGATATACATCATATAAATGCAAGATTTTTTTCCTTCTGTATATTCTGATGGATTTTTAATTGCATTTTGTTCTCACCCAAAATTCAGATTTGATATTACTAAGTTTGTGACATGTAGATTTCTTTAGATACCAGTTTTATATACGTACATATAAAATGAAATGCACAAACATAGAGTATTAGGCTCTACTAGGCTATGATGCTTTATATTTAGTGCCTTACAGTATTAATTTAGTAATATACTACTTGTCTTATTTTCTTAATGATGCTTGAAAGCAAAAAGCCAGCTGCATCATTCTATGAAGTACAAAATAGATGTCTGTTTTACAGAAACAGGACTCAGAATCAGAAATGCGCAAGCTCTGACTTGTGATCACACTGTATTACACTGCTTGATTTCTTTGTAAAAAAATGGTTTGATTTGCATGGAGATCATCTGTAAATCGTTATGAATCAATGTATTAATGGACTTTTTCTTACCAAAATTCCCAGTGATCCCACCAACCCACGTCTAGCGAGAGCTATGATGTGAATGTCGGCGTGAGGCACAGAGAAGTGCCAGCCCTCGGTGCAAGTGTCTGGAACAAAACCATTTCTTGGATGTTACAGTGACAGCACCTGGAACTTTTCTGTTCCAGCTCTCTTTGTTGCTACAGAGAAGCTGCACTGGTAATAACAATGGTGGGAAACAGTAAACAAAAAAAATCACTTTATGCTTTCCCTTCAGGAAATTAATATACCTGTTCTCCTCCTTAGGCCTTGCTCTCACTGTGAAATTAAAAACATGCAAGTCATAATTCTACTTAAACACATTTTTGCTGACATAATTTGTGGGCAAATACTGTAAATAATCACGCACAGGTATTATTACTGCGTATGGTCTCTTATAAATAAATCAATAGTAGTACATGAATTACAGACATCTAGCAGGAGTAGGGTTTCACAGAATCACAGGCTTTAAGGCCAAAGGGGATCATTAGATTGTGTAACCTGACCTTCTCTATAGCATATCATATAATTTCATCCATTTACTCTGTACTGAGTCCAATAACTTCTGTTTGACTAACACATCTCTTCTATATTTGCCTTTATATTGAGTTTCTTGGCCAAAAATCCATTACCATTTTTGTCAGGCCTACCATCGCCTAAAAGAACTTTTCAGGATTTCTTTGACTCGAATAGAAACCTGTCACTGGGAACGCGGGGCCCTGTTCCTGTAAATGCCTGTGATTATCCTGGAGTCCAGAGTTTCACATGGTCACTGGTGTTTGTGTTGGGCTTTGCGATTGTTTTGAGTGAAATATGTATCAAAAATATACTACTGCCTGCCCTATTTTATTATTTATAGTTTTTTGTTAGGAAGTGTTAACTTTTTTTTAAGAAACTAGTACACCTTAATTAAAAAAACAATGTTTCTGCCATTTTCAAAAGAAACATTATGTACTAAAAATGCATTCTAGCACCATCCAGACCCTTCCTCTCCATCTTTTTTTAATCCTCTGTAATTCATAACAGCTTCTGATATTTTCCTGCTAGTATTGTAGCACAGATGATTAGAGAAGGATTTTTAAACAGGAAAGGGAGATTTGGGAAAACAGACATTTGAGCTGTGTGGCTATTGTCCCAAGGTGGACATCGCCAGCACTCTTCAGCCTCCCAGATGTAAACCGGCACATCGAAATAACAGTATTGTGTTTAAATCATCCATCGCCTCCAGGCTGTTAGAGATTTGCATTCCCAGAATTTATTGTCTGTTCCTAGTCAACTATTTTTTTAATAGTTGTTTGAAGACATGGCTTTACTTTATAGTATGAATTGTTCTTCATGTTTTATTTTGTTTTTCAGGGGAATTTTTAGGCTAAACAACATTTTTTTGGGATCATCAATATATAATATTGTTTATATATATACGAACATATATATCAGGATATCAAGAGATGTGTATTTATATATAAACACACACTGTAAAGTATGTCTGTAAATTAGATTCCTGTAATATGTTCCTTAAGGAATTCCTTACCTTGTAAAAACAAACAAATAACCCCCCATACAAACAAACAAACAAGCGAAGAACAGGCATTCCTCTCATAGATATCCGTGTAACTGAAGAGAGGAGGTTTTGTCTTGCTGGCTTAGAGCTCTGAGAGGACTCCCTGTAAAGGGAACAAAGGCTCAAAAATACAGTTGCATCCTTTACATTAGGAGCCTTATTCTCTTCTTCACAGTACGGCTTGTGTTGCTATAGGTACTCAAGTTCAAGTGTGCTGGTGTGAATCCCCAAGCGCAGGCTGCTTCCGAACGCATCCCGACAGGACCCACACTCGGTTGTATGAAATACCCGGAAAGCACAAAATGAAGCCCAATAACTGGCACTTTTTTTAGCACTAGCTAAATTCCTTACACCCTGATTCCACAGTCAGGTGATGTTTTCCACAGTAATAAGGAAAACAATGGCAACTTCACACACCAACGGTGGAAGTTTTTATCTTTGTAGATTTGCATGTAATGTTTAACCATTTTGTAAAATTAACTGGAGGGCACCTAACAGCTCCTCAACACTTCTCATACCTGCCATTACCTCTAACATTTTCTTTTGTTACTGATTTAAGGGTGATCATACCTTTTTGGCAAACCTACTGCTTTCAGATATTTTTCATAAATTCACAGGACGAAGTATCTGAAGTACAGAGATTTAATAATGAGCAACAAAAATGAGAGATTTTGTTAGGCTGTGTAACTACCACTTACTGATTACTTTTAATCGGTGAAATAGCAAATTGCTGGTTTATCTCTTTAAGCTTTTGACCTAATAACTGCACTGTTTTTCATGAAACATCTCCTTTGTTTGTAGCTAGAGGCTTTCTCAGTGGTTTTGTTCACAAACTTATAAATTACTCTCTGGTATCTGTTCATAGAATCATTGAATCACAGAATGGTTTGGATTGAAGGGACCTTCAAGGCTCATCTAGTCCAACCTCCTGCAATGCGCAGGGATATCTTCACCCAGATCAGACTAATTCTTAGTTCATTTGCTTTTCTAACAGTGTACTTATGCATCTCTAGCAACATGCTGCTGGTTTTTTTGCAGCTTTTGGTGTGACTTTTCAAATGAAATGCTCTTTTTCAACCAACTCCTAAGCACTGCTGCCCACAGAAACACTTTGCATTATTACGAACTGCAGAGTAGTGTTGGCCCTGTCTGTCCCCTCCTCTTCTCTCCTTGCAAGGCAGGCTTTGCCGTCTACAAACAATTCAGTTAAAAGAAAATAAATCTCTGGAGCATATCGCAATGGATTAATACTGCTTGTTATGTATTATCATCTTTTACCACACAGTGAAGTCATTTTCACACGGATTTCTTTCTTGATGCTATACACCCCATCCAGGATACACAGTTTAACATTCATTCTCTTTTGTTATGTAGTTGAAGAGTGTATAAATATATATATAATCGGGTAACCCTGAGGGCAGTTGTCTCCAACAATCTGAGAAAATAGACTAATTGATATTCCTTACTTTTTTTTTATTTTAAATTAAATGTATCACAGTGAAGTCAGAGACCTACTGAGTTACTTTTCAAATTATTTCCCCCTCTTCAGTCTGTTTCAATATTTGAACAGAATTCTACATATTTTCTTGCTTTTAAATGAGACCATTGTTATTCATAACCTATTTAATATGAAAAACTGTTCCCTTAAATTGATTCTAACATAAAAAGGTGTGCGTGTACACTGATCTCTTTTCTTTGACCAAAACAGAAATTGTCTTATGAATCATATTCAATTGTTACTGTTCCCCACTTTGAAAAAAGTTATAGAAAACCAGGTTTCGTAGAAGTGCCTTTGTACAGATTTTCCTGACAGGGAAAAGCCATAGCTGACACAGTCAGGAAAGGTTCTGATAGACCCAAGAATAATGGTTTTTTTATTGTTAAAAGTGGACCAGAAACCTTAAAAAAAAATCCTTGAAGACATTATTTTAGTCAAGCAAAAGATTTTTCTCTCTTTCTTTATCCAGTCAGTCTATAGAGGTGCTGTAGAAGTTCTGTGGACACAGGGATTATAACCAAAGTTCAGGTGTCCCACTACTAAAGCACTGGCATCTGCTTTGTGGTCAAGTGTTGCAGACCAATTTAATTCCTTTAGCTATTTATTTACTCACCAGTCCTTTGAGAGCATCCTAGGATTTCCTTGTAGAAGTGCTCATTCTGAGGGAAGTAATGCATTAATTTGTAATCCATGTAGACATTCATCTGCTGATATTCTCTCATTAGAAGAGAAATATTAGCACAAAACTAAAGGAATAGCCGAAAAATGATGAAACCGTGTCATAGACTCTTGCAATTGTAAAGAATAAACCGAGCAGAAAAGAACAGGTACCTAGATATTTTGTTAATATTTATTAAGGTCTCAAGCTACCTTTGAGATTTTTTTGGAAGTAATGATTGAGTACGTATTTCTGGTTTAATAATTGTGAGAGTGACTTTTTAACATTTTTTTGGCTATGCCTTTTTTCGTGGATTTTTGAAAACAGAAAGAGGTTTGGTGTTTTGTCAGCATTCGTCACTTCTGCTTGGGTATTCCTTGCATGGCCAAATTCAGCCCTTGGGTGGGCGATACGGATTCTTCCGAGTGAGGAGATTGCTCAGTGATTTGGAGCTGCCGTGAGCTACACTGACGTGTCTCCAGCTACATGTGATATTTAAGCTGGAGACTAAACCATCTTTTTGGACAGTAATTCAGACAGAAATAATCATAAGAAAGAAATCTATTATCAGATAAATATTTTTAGTAATGAGAGCAGGATATAGCCATGCTAGATGCTTAATCAGAATGCCAACAACTCTTCAGATCACAATACATTTATAACATTTACCATTTCCAAACAATGAGCAATCAAACATTAGCTAATTAAAATACTTTCAGTGGTGGAAGAAAATAATATAAAAATACATGAAATTATCAACTAAAAAAGCCGAGTGACTAATTTGTCAGTTTCACCATCCCTTTACAAGTAGCAGCAGCCAAGTTATCCCGACACTGCATATCAATCAATTTTACTTTTTACAGCTGATAAGATATTCTCTAATTAAATTATGTTTTAATTGCCTTTGACTTTTAATGCAAGGAAAATGGCAATATGTTTTTCATTAAAATACTCTCTACTCATTTCTGTATACTGTGATTGTCATTATGCAGTTAACAGTTGTTCTGCAGTGGTATCAAGACTCCGCATTTTCTCTTTAAACAAGGATCCTGAAATAAATGTGGGGTTATTTTTTATATGCTAATGTAATTCTTTTAATGGTTGACACTATTGAGTAATGCCCACTTGTACTCTGTTGTCATTCTCAGAGTTAGTCAAATAGCATCTTTAGAAACATTTGATTGCACGTGTGACTGCATTTACAATTAGAACGTCAGTCCTGGAAAACACAAGCTCCCTGTTTTTCACACTGAGTTACTTAGTAATTACCTTTCAAAATATTGGGTTTTTTTTAAAGACTATCATGAAGCGCATAGATAGAAGTCATATTCCTGCTTTATGAGATGAGAATTAAAGTTAATTATAGTACAAAAATGCATGTCAGTAAGGATGTGCCAGGATTAAGACTGTAGATGTTCAGTCTCTCAGCACTGGTATGGTTGTCCTGCATACAATGGCAAACGTACAAGGGCTGTACTGAGAAGTAAATGAGATCCCAGATGTAAAACTTGTCGAGGATTCTCCTCCAAGTCTCTTTTCTGCATCCACACAGCAAAGGGTAGGAAAGAAGCAGGTAATTTCTTGACAGTTCCTATTCTTCAATTCAGAAATTACAGCAGTGTAAGGGGGAGCTGGTATTTTGGATGATTCAAACCATACTTCATCTTAATTCAGCTCAGAGGTAAAGAAGGTAGGCAAGCTATAAACAGACACTACTGCAAGATATGAAAGCAAAATCAGAAAAACAACAAAAAAGAGACATCTTCTTTCTCTGGGCTTTGAGATAACCAGAGTGGAGGGAAAATTGAAATGCAGCCATACTGCGTTAAGTTTACCGTCTGACCCCCAAATTAATTTCTATGCTAGTTGCAAAGAAAACATCACCTCAAGGCTGCACCTGAATGCTTCTCTCATGCTGTCACACAATTACTCAACATTTAGCATTCACTCATTTCTGTATGGTCCTAATACTGTGCCCCTTGTGCCTGGTTTACAAATAAAGAAGTGCTGCTGCTTCAATGAGCAGATAATGATATAGCCAATGCTGAGTTATTTGATGTGAGTAGTGGACATTTTAGTCCCTGCACGAGTCCTTAATCTCTCTAGGATCCACAGGAAGAAAATTATTTGATATGAGAACCTTTGATATTACAAGTTGTATTTAACATTTCAAGGCTCATTTGAATCAGCTCAGCTCACTGAACTGCTAAAGCATACAGGACAACACATCCTGCCGAGAGGAGAAACCTATAGATGTGTTTTGTAGCCTAAAGGTAAATTCTGAAAAATCACGAAAAATTAGTTGCTGAAGATAAGGCCCAAAATTTTATTGGTGCCATTCGTTTCAGAAGTCATCTGACAGCACAGGCCTGGTGCATTACAGAACAGGAGGGCAGATGGATCAGGAGCAAAAAATAGCACTGAGATTTCTATCACATACTGGGGAACTTCTTAAGACAGAAACTCTGTTACGACCCACAAATATCTGTAGTGCGTGAGTCAACCAAATTTCATATTGATCCAAAACCTACTAAATCATAAAAGTGTATCATGATTCCTTTTGCCCTGTTGTAAGCCATTAGGATGCTAGAATATCTGAGTTGTCCGTAGAGATGTGCAGGCACTCCTGGCTATTGCCAAACAGTGAGGGTGAGCATTGAGCCAGGGCTCTGCCCTGAGCAGAAACCCATGGTAAACATGATTTTACCCAGCTGTGCTGGCCATGTTAACAGATTGGTTTGTAGTCTTAGTATAAAATAGAAAACAAACAAAATTGTTTCAGGGGTTATGTATTTTGTGGTACATTGAAGATAGGATCCTAAACAGAAGGTTTTATGTCTTTAGAAAAGTGTATCTTTGTACTACTCGAAGTGCTTGGCTTCTAAGTACAGCACTATAAACCGAGTGCTTTCTGCAGGTCTGTCCTTTTAACCAAGGATGCGTGCTGATAATGTTGAACCGATCCTGAGGCTTTACTTAGGCGACATTCTCAGTGACCCGGTGGGACAGATGTGGCTGGGGGGGGCATTTCAGTGAACAGGCCTGAAGGATTAAACTTGCATTTGATTTCTGAGACCAGCACAGTTTTTGACAAGACCCTTTTATTTCTGTTGGTGGCATGAAGTTATTGTAAAGAAAAGGCATGATATAATGTGCATATTTCCTTCTCGCCGATTTTCTTGGAGTGACAATGCAAGTCAGCAGTCAAAGAATCAAAAAGCCAGAAAATTCAGTGGAAAAGAAAAAAAAGGATATATTTTTAGAGGAAATCAAACTGCCTGGTATATAAGCTTGTGTTTGTAGAAAGAATAATTATATACAACTAGAGTGGTACCTCCTAGGAAGCAGAGATGGCCCCAGCGATCCACTGGCCAGGTGCTGCGGGGGGATCTGCTGCAGGTGCTTGAATGTCAGTAAAATTCTCTGTGTTAACTCAGGTCAATTGAGGGTCATGTCCTAGATTTATAATAATGACAATAAAAGTATTGTGATTAAAACCAAACTTAGCTTTTTCTGTATATATATAAATACAGTGGGAATTAATACATACCTTACAAGATCTTTCACAAATGTGGTTAATGTACATGGTTTTAATTTTTTTTTTCTTTTTTTTTTCCCTGCTAGGCAATATTCAAAATCCAGAGGACAAGGCTGCAATCTGCAGGAAGCTGGTAGGTCAAATTTTAAAATTATATAAACTCTAGTATAATTAGGCTGACAAAAAAGATATAAGCGGTAAGGTAATGAAACTTGCATTTACTGGGTATTCAGAGAATATGCAAAATCATTTAAATTTACATACTGAGGGGGAGAAAATGTGGTTTAGCAGAGGCAATTAACATGAGAAAGTAAGACAGATGCTGTGCAAATAATTCGTAATGAATAATTTCTTTGCTCCATTTTGTGTTTGCAAGTTTTCCAAACAAACTAGTTTTTCTGATGTATATGTTCAAACTGTTTGCTGAATAATATCTATGCATAATTTTGGTCTGTAATTCATTCATAAGCAGAACTTTTTGAATATTCAAGCTTTTTTTGAATGGGTATGTAGGTCGTACAACACATTTCTCTTTTCCAGTTGGAGAAACATAACTTATATGTTCTGCTATGAATAATCACAATATTTAACAATATTTGCTTCATTATTTTACCAAACATTCCTGCTAGTAAACTCATTTGTTAAAATAATCATGGAAAAAGAGATGCAAGGAAAAGCAAATAAATTAATCTGGCATCCCCTCTTTTGCTTCTCATTTCAGGAAAAATAATTTGTACTGTCCATAATTCTGTTTGTCTTTAATTAAAATATATGAGGAAACGGAAAATACAAAGTCGTAGTCTTAAAGATACTTAGGTTTCGTATGTCCGTGGTGTAGAGCTGGACTTGGGTGCCCAGAGTCCCTTGTCCAAGTGCCTGCACCCTAATTTACTCCATACCTGCTGATGGCTGGTTTGCTGCCCATTGTGCAGATGCACGGGGTGACATCCTCTAGTGATTGGTGTGATGGACTGTCTACTGGTGTGATGGACTGTCTACTGGTGTGATGGCCCAGTGACTGGTGTAATGGACTGTCTACTGGTGTGATGGCCCAGTGACTGGTGTGACGGGCCGCGGGCACCTCCACTTAGGTTATGGCTGAATTCTCTCCGGTCTGTAGCCAAACATGGCCTCAGCTTCTGTGTATAGCATAGAAGAAAGACTTACTTGTTCCTACATGTAAGATAATGAAGATAAATATACTATTTGTTGGCAGTCAAGGTGATTAATTGCAAGAGGTAAGCTTAATTAGGCCAGTAGTAATAATGGGTGTCAGGGGTAGACACCAAGTTTTTCATGGCCCATTGTTAGAAATGTGTTGAAGTTTGAATAGGGACACATTAATGAATTAGTACAAGTTGTGTCTTTTTACATAACAGGTATATATTCTTAATTATAGTTAGTGTTGGATTTATTCGGAATGCTGGAAAAGTCAGTTTTTACTCTTCCTGTAAGTGAAGCAGGTCACCAGACCTGAGAAACTGCAGCATTCATATGATAAATCGTCTATGATGAACTCAATGATGAGTGAATTTCATTTGCAGAATCTTATTAGCAATGTAAAAAATGTATTTGATGTTATATATTTATTTTTATTTTCTAAATGTTTTTATATTTAATACACTTACATTTCAGAGTTTTTATTTACTATTTCAATGAGTAATTAATTAAAAAAAAAATCTTAGTAAGTTAAGTTTCACATTTCTATGGAAACAGCAGGTACCTTTATATCGCATTTGATGGATACCTCAAATTTGAGGTACCTTTATATCCCATTTAATCACTGGCACTAAGGATGTGACAGTCTCAGCTTACCCCTTTTTTTCCTGAGATCAGAAATTAATCTGGGAATAGCTTACGACATGAGAAATACAAAGGATCCCCCAAACCTTTTAACACTAATAGGACAGGCAAACTCAGAGAACATACAAATACAGTTTCAAAATTGTCAATTCTGCGAACATGTCTTTGTGTGAAAGCTCTGCCATTCTCATATTTTACTCCAAATAATCTGAGAACACCGAAAAAAATATTTCAAATAACTGAAGTATGCCTGTATGTTTTTGGAAAAGAATGGAAATAATAGAATGACTTGCTTAGTAAGTCTTGGTGTAGTCGCATGTTAACCAGCAATTACAAGTTTCTTTGCGTCCAAAGAAATGATGTCTTTAATGAGCATGGTGAACCAAACAGTTGTCTGAAAATACAGAAAAATAACAATGAAGTGACATTAAAACTAGAAGGAAATTGTACTCCACTAAATTGACAGATTTTATATAGTAAACATGACTTCGTTTATTTTTTGAATGATATACACAAATTAAAGTAAGAAAACAACAGAAAAGAAAACATCCATTAAAGTAATTTACTTGAGTATATGTTCTTATTGTTCCTTGGGTTACTTGCCTTCTCTTACCTTTTTCAGCACTTCAAATTTCAACTTCATAAAACATCTAGGCATGGTAAACCTTACAATCATTATGTTTTGTTGTCTTCTTTCCTATTCATCTAGAGTTTAAAAGAACGTGTTTTGGAGTCTAGGTATTTCATCAGCAATTGCTAGAATACATTCTTTTTGTAATCTTAAAACAGACATTCTAGATTATACAACCCTGCAAATATGATTTCTGCTCTAACTTCCCATTCTTCTATGGCTGCCTTCATTTCTTTTTGCACTGCAGGAGTTCTTACTGGTAGGAGTGATAAATGAACATGTGTCTTTGCATTATACATATTTACAGCAAATAAACCTTGTATACCGTATCACTTTATAAACCCATTGCCCAGCGCTGTTACAGCCGGTGCATTGAATATTTGGCTTCTCGTGCTGCTCAGTGCACTTTAACACAACAGATAACGAAAGCAGATTGGGCACGAAAACTTCCTCTTTATCTTGCACCTTTCGGCACACCAAGTAACTGATAACGGCCAAGTTCATCATCCTTCTTTCATACAATATTCAGGAAATCAGGCACTTAAACCATGACCTTCAGAGAGAAAGGACTGTGTGTCTGGTTTAGTCAGTAGCAGAAGTGGGGCCCTGAGCCTGAATGGAAGTCGTTGGATTTTGTCAGAAGATAAATAAAGCAAGTGAATACTTTTGTGTGCTTGTATGGAAATCCATTTCAAAGAAAATATTTTGCATTTAAAGAGGGCAGAATAAGGCACAGAGCATAAAAATTACTCATGAAAGATGGAGCTAAATTAAGGTTAAGCAAACAAAAAATAAAACTGTTTAACTAATAGCTTACTTCAAATAAATATCAGTTACATAGTCTCTATTATTTCATTGGTTCATTAAAAATGCTATGCAGTAACAGAGCATTTCTGCTATCTGTTGGAAAAAAGGTTATTCCAAGCCTGAGAATTTTATGTTGGTTTATTAGTATTTAATATTTCTCATTGTCCTGTTAATTCTTGCATACTAAGAAAATTTAAAAAAATATTTCCTAATGCCAACTGAGCCTATGAAAGTTAAAAGATTCACCAATATATCATAGTATTTTTAGGTAACGAATTCAGCTTTTCCCCCTCCAGGTCCTCCCCCAAGCTCCAGAATGGTCTATTTAAAAGGGACAAATGCTATTACAGAAGTTTGCTTTGGCATTTGATGTAGGGATAAAAGTGTATCTCTCAGGAGGCAAACTGTCACCAATTGCATGCCCTATTTTATATATTGTTCACTTCTCTTTTTACTTTGGTTTGGTTCTCATAATTCTTTGCCCCATCATTCTTTGCATTTTTACATGCACCTTCCAGTAGATGACTTGCCATTTTGCATGCTCACTGCTGAAGCAGACTGCTAACTTAATACTGCTTTTGAGTCAGACTTGAAATCTCGTACTGGCTCAATTATTATAATTTCAATATTATGCAAAATAGCTTCAGTATCCTTTACACCTTGCTAGTTTCTTTTTCCCTTCTCTTTCTCTATGTATTGTTTCAGATATATTATTCCACCACTTCTTGTGGTTAAAACAGTTTAACTGAACTTTCACCTAAACTAGATACTCGAACTGTCTCACATGTTGCCATTTACCTAAACTTAATTTAATTTACTCATGTGCAGAGTTTGCATCTGTGGTGTGCCTCTTACACACCGCTTCGTGCAGACCTGAGAAAAAAATACTTCTGATATCAGAAATAAATGTTGATTTTATGCCTAGTTCACCTTGTCAGTGAACTAATTGTGACCAGAATGCTCACCAACCTCCGTGGCTTTTATCGTAATCACCTTGTAGTATTTTTTCCCAGACCAAAAAATGCAAAGGCATTTCTATATACAGGCAACCACATAAAGCATATACTTTTGTTGGTTTGTTTTTTAATGTAATGGTTACAACCTCTCAGTAATTACTGCAGGAAGACAAGTGAGACTGCTCATCCTCTGTGGTGTCAGAGTCATTATAATGGCTACGAGAATTAACATTGCAATAGCTTGCAATTACACTCAATGGCAGTCAGTAGCTTGCAAAACCAAACTAAGTACTAGTTAACAACTGTATCTTCCATTTAAGTTACAACAGCAATGAGAATACATAATTCAGTATTCAGGAACTGGAATATAAAATGTGTGTTAGAAACCAGTATGACTCTAGTAACTGGACAGGCCTGAAGAAGGTTAAGAGACCTGGGTCCTGCCTCAGATGAGTAAGGATTGCCCTGATATTCCTGTATTTAGTTTAACATTTACAAGAGCATGTAGCAATAGGACAAGGGGCAGTGGCTTTAAACTGAACGGAGGGAGATTTAGATTAGATCTGAGGAGGAAGTTCTTCACCGTCCCTGGAAGTGTTCCAGGCCAGGTTGGACAGGGCTTGGAGCAACCTGGTCTAGTGGAAGGGGCCCCTGCCCATGACAGGCGGGTTCGATCTAGATGGCCTTTAAGGTCCAATTCAAACATTATCTGATTCTATGACTAGCAGTTTAGGATTATCAGATAAGGACTCTTGGCACAGTAACTACCATGGAAACAGTGCATCCCACCAACTCTTCAACAGCGATACCTACTTTCAGTACTCACAAAGTGCTGTTTCCTGACAGCTGGACAATTTGAACATAAAATTCTTCTCAGAGCCAAGTGAATCCTCCTCTTGATCTGCCAGATGAGCAAAGGCTTATCATTTCCTTAGAGATGGCACTAGTCCACTTCAACAATCAGTTATCGTAGCAGCCATATTCTTCCAAAGTCCTCGGAAATACGTGTGGTCAGTGAAGATACTGTATGGGAAAAGGGGTTTAGGTGCGCAAGTCCCGAGTTTCACGTCTGTGGAACACACTGCAGACATGTGCCACGACAGACAGGTGGCATTGTCGGAATTGTGCCCGGGGGATGGAGGCTCATTGGGGATGGCTGCGCGTACCGAACGGGCTCATCTGCAGACAGCAATTTCTCTGAAGAAAAATGATGCCTCTTTCAGTACAACGGCGTTCTGTGCCTGTAAAAGTCTGCACGTCTTCTTTACTTTCCACTGAGCAGGTGTTACCTACAAAGACTGTCCATCTTTTTTTCTCCTCTTCTTCCAGAACTGCAAACTTGTTGATGGCTTCGAATTGTTCAGAGCCGTTCAAGCATATAGCGAGTAGCTTTCTACTGGCTCGGTACTTCCTTCTGAGCCATTTGTAAGACAGGCTATAATTCTTACAGGGTAGATAGGCTGGCTGGAGAAGGGAAGGGAAAGAAAAAAAAGCCAAAAGGACTGGAAACAACCCGAAAATACTAGTACAATTTCAACACCTTTCACTTCTTTTTGGCTGACAAATTATGGACAGCCTCTGGCAATATTTAAGAGGTGATAGAAACACGCACAACATTTACTGAATTACCACAGACGGTGCTTCCAGTGTGTTAAAATTCTGTATCTTGCCACTTCTCCTCTGTTGGTAGCTGACTGCACGATACTCGGGTATTGCTCCCGAACCACTGTGTGGTTACTTCCTTGGAACAGATACTCCCATGTGTATTTTTTTTCTAGTTTTTTATAATTCACACTACTGTTCAGAGGGTGCATTTCTTCCTGTGCAATTGCAAGCGTAGGATTAAGAATGAAAATAGGACATCTAAATCAGGTGCAACTAATGATATTCCAGTATATATAATAAATGTGGGAAATCATACCAATTAATTAAAATAATCCTCTTTACAATGTGTTAAAGCATTTCAGAGGCATTAGTCAGTAAGATAAGCTCTCTCTTTATTCTGAAGAGTTGAGTCCTATGTTGTTTTGGTGGATCATTGCACATCACGATTTATAGCTTACAGGGTTGGAACAAACTATGCTTATCATCTGGTGCGACCTCTTGTGTATGCCAGCCAGTGAACTTTCACCAAACTTCCCCCACGTAACCACTCCAACAATCCTGTAGCTCACATTTGAGATGCAACGTATCTTTCAGAAAGATTTCCAGTTCTACTTAAAGGCTCCAAGCAAAACAGAATTCACATTCCATAGGTAAAATGTTCCTGTCATTAATTAGCTGCAGTATTAAAATTTCACCTTAATTGTACAATGTAGTTACATAGCATCAGCTTCCAGAAACTGTCTTTAATTATGCCTGTTTTGATCAAGGTATAGCAATGTGTGCAGTGGGGCAGCCTCATACTAGTAGAGAAATAATGCTATATAGGGGCACATTGAAAAATCAGCAGTTCCAGGTTAGGAATTCAAACACACGCTTAAAAGGCAAGGGGACAAGCATCCAGCATTTATCTCCAGGAAACTGCAAATCTGTTTTGTTGTCTCCTTTTCCCTTTCCCTTCAAATCACACTGAAGGCCAATTTTTCAAAGAATTGCAAGGAGAACCACAGCCCTTCTGGAAGCGGACAAGATGTTCTCATGTCAGCAGATTCTGTAAGTGACACAGTGATGCTGAGAGAGACTCCAAAGATATCAGGGCCTGAAGCTGATAACATATGCACGTTCCAGGCTGTGTATCCCAGCGCTACGTTTTGTGCATGGAGCGGCACCCAGTATAGGCAATGGGAAACAGGACAGCAGTATGTCAGCAGTCCCATTCCTCAGGCCTTACTGAAATCTGAAGAAATGCACCTATATGCACTTGGGATTCACTGCTTGGAACTTGTTCTTGAAGGTAGGCACTTCCAGTCTTTCCTTTACAGAACTAAACAGAGCTAAAGGGTTTAAAACTTGCTATAAGGGGAGTAGCTTGCAGTCACCATTTACTTGCTAATCCAGTAGTTATAGAGTTCTGACCCTGGAAATGAGGTATTTGGTTTATTCTCCACAGCCTCACACATATTCAGTCTTGTGTCTCCCATTCCCAGGAGAATAATCTTACAACCACATTAAAGGGATGGGCCAAACCTCTGTTCTGTCACAGCTGGATCAGCACATTGAAAAGAATCCAAGATCAATTTAAATAGAGAACAAGGGAAAGACAGAGCATAGTTTCCTGTCTTCTGTTAGGACTCTCACTTTAGCGAGAAGAGATGGCTATCCCTCTAAAACATATATAAATTGTCTCTCAGAGACTCTATTTTTCAGGTATCATTAATCCTAAGTGTGGACACAAAGCCAGCATTCTGACATTGGCCTCATTAACAGTGCCTAGACGTGTAACTTCTGTTTGGTTTGCGTTGGTGCTCGCTCCCAGCCGCTGTCTGTGCCAACCCACAGCACGGAGCACAGAGCCTGTTACTCACCAGGACAAACTCACGCTGGTCACTGGAAACTGCCTTCCAGAAAACACCCCCCAGCTGCAGCGTAACCTGTGTTCTTTTTCACCGGGTACCTCACCTTGACTTCATCAGATCTGCTGAAGAAATGCGGCTGCCTCACCAAGGCATCTTGACTGGTCTGTACCGTTGAGCCGTATCCATCACAACTGACCATCAACAGATCTTTGTTGTGTGCCATTTAATCAGCCATATGGTTGTTCTCTCTCACATCACTGGTATATTAAGTAACTTTGTAATATTCTGCATATCACCACTAGAAATACTCTAATGAGATGAAGATTTTAAAATATCTTTAGATGGGATGGGCTAAACATATTTTGTTTTTTGCTAATTTCTCTTTAATCGCGATAAGCATCAAGTCATGTCCTTTATGGACATTGTTAGAGACATTGTTACCTTTTCCAATGAAACTTACATTGCATCAAAATGTAATGTGACAAGATTGGTTTCCCATCTGACTGTAATTCCCAGTCTTTCGTCCTGATAGGGACAACTCATTACTTAACCGCAGCAATCTTTTAAATACATCTCTAACATTCATTTTTGCAATCTAGTTTATTTTCAAGCAGAGAGATTATTTCCAGTAAAATGACTATCACAGTATCTCTATACAGAAGTCTCTCTGCAGAATCAAGACATCACCATGCATATTACATTAAAAATGAGACCACGGCATTTGAGACAAGGACACATCTTGAAATCTGTGAAATGCCATAGAAAAAGATGAGGCCAGGGAGAAGTCGTGGTTATGTGGATCTTCCTCACTCCTGTGAATAGATGCAGTCCTCAAGCTACAGCATTGCATGTAATTTACGAGGCTCTACTAGTATGCTCAGCTCGCCCCTCTTCTCAATTAACCTTGAAAAGCTGAGAGATACTTCCCTGCTGGTTTCTGGATTGCCCCTTAAAACTCCTGCTCTTTGTTGACAGTTACAAAACTACAGTTGCAGTTGGAAAATTAACTCTGCTGTAGTTTCTCTCTAATCAGACATTTACAGTACGCTTTTCCCAGCTACAGGTAATCCAATGTGCTCTAGTTTATTTCATTTCTCCACACGGATTTTCTGTTTTATGGAATATAGACATAAAGATTGTTATGTTTTAGCAGCACTGCTGCTGTGCATTGCCCGTGTCCAAGGCTCGTTTTCACTGCTGGTTCGGTATATCCTGATTAATTTAAGTTGCTACTTTCCTCCTGGCCTTGCCAAAAATGTGGACAGTAAAGTTTTATAGGTTGACATCGGCTTGTGTCTACAAGTTTGTCATTCTCTCGGTTCCTGATCTACTTTGCTTTAGTGCTCCTTTTTCTGTTGGTGTCATGGATGCTTTCACAGATGTGTAGCAAAGGGGGAGGGAAGAAATTTAAGGTTAAATAATAGTAAACATTAAATTATAGTTTAGAGAAAATGTAAGTATTCTTCGCGGTATTTGGTAGTAACGTAGTACAGAACATGTCTGAGGCCAGTGGCCAGTTCAGTGAGAAGGGGAAGATGACAGCTGAAGTAATTCCTTTCCGAAGAACTGCACAACAGTTTGCCGAAACGTTTCTACCTTGTGGCAAAAAGATGGAAGCAATTTTTAAACAGTTTATTCTTTTTTCCCATGCCGGTATTTTGTTGTTTGTTGTTGTTCCCTTTCCCTGCGCTCCCCGCTCGCTCCGCAGGCTCCGAGGTGCGGGGGGCGGCCGCGCCCGCCGAACCCTCAGCGCCGCCGCCCGCTCACGGCTCCAGCGGGAGGGCCTCCGTCCTTCCTCCCGCTCCTCGCCCCCTCGCCGGGCCGACGGGACAGGCATCCTGACGCCGGCTTCGCCCGCCGGCAGTGCCCCCCCTCCCCCGGGCCGCTAGCCCCGCTTGCTCGGCGGAGGCGAAGGGCCTCCCCCGCTCCCGCACCTCTGCGGCAGCGCTCGGCTGGGGCCGCCCGGCCGCTCCGCCGGGGGCCGGGCG